>JARHVA010003219.1:740000-990000 GCA_037957365.1 Torreya grandis | reverse complement strand
GAATAAAAATAGTTACATTGAAGGAGGTTGATAACACATCAAAAGGAGTGAACAAGATATAGACGATTGATATCATTAATACAGATGTGAAGAGTTCATAGGTTTTTATTTTTGTGACATCGGTGTTTAAGTCATCTTCTTTTAATCATCTTGTTGTGTGTTCTATTCTATATGCTCTAATGTTAGCCCCGTAGGTTTTTATTTGTAATTAATAATGCAATACATTTTGTGTTGCAGATCATAAACAAGGTGTATTTAGTGGTTTAGGTGTAGTTTCCTTTGGATTTATAAATTACGAGTATTTGAAAAAGTGTAAGATTAACAAGCCACTAGATCATTCTCGACTCCACCATTTATGAAATTTTCTTGTGCATGCAATCATTGATAAGATTACTTCAATTTAACACTTTCAAATTTATTTAATTTAATCTCCTTAATGGTTCATTTTTGTGACACTTAATTGAATTATAATATCTTAAGCATTTTGTGATATTTAATTTAATTATATCAACATTCTAGCATAATAAAATATCGATGTTCATGGCTTTCCGCACTTAAAAATTATTTAGAGAATTTTGAAAAAGTGATTATTATTTATTTATATAAATTTTTGTGACAATAATCTATTTTTTTATATCTCTAAGATCACACCATGTGATTTGGTAAATCCAATATGCTAACCATGTAATGAATTGCTTTGGGTTTGGTCTGAAATAGGGCATTGAAGCGATGGGAGGGAGTTAATTAAAGGATATGAAGAACAAAAATATGTAGGAATAAATAATAGTATGGTATAAATAGTAAAATTTGAGAGTAATAGTTATGAGACTAGTTGGTGATCTTTCCAAAGTGATACAGTTGGTTTATTTTGGGTTAAGTGATACATGTTAGCAATTTTAGCATGATATGAAATGCTTATATTTTAATTTCACATTCAAAGATGTGGAGGATGAAAATGTTTCAATGAGAATTACTCTCACCTAATCACAATATTATGTCACTTTTTATGCCACTGATATTTATTATACACCTTTAACTTTGAGGTTGGTCATGCTAATCTAAAGGCCTCATAACTATCATTGTAATTCATTGATGTTTGTGACATATAGAAAAATTATGGAAATTATAGGAGCATTATTAGTCATTTTAGTGGTGTTTGTTGATACCTATAGTATAATAAAAAATCTCATTCATCTAGGGGAGATGGAAAATTATTTGGTGTAATATTTTCTATGTAAATTGTTATATCTCAAATTTTCACCCTAGAGAAGTCAATCAAACTTTCTCAAATTTAGGATAACATAGAACTATCTCTGAGTATAGTTATACTAATATAATAGATAAATCTCTAGATTATGGGATAGCTCCATTGATCTAATTATTTAGGATCTCAACTAAAATTGTCCAATAACTAATTGGGGTTGAAAAGGGAAGAAAGAAAATGAAAGTAACCTACACTAATGGGGGTGATACACCAAGGATATCTCCAGAAAAAAGCTTTAACTTACATTATGAAAGTGGATTACTAGAAATTATTTCAAGTCAAAGTTATTCTATAAAAAATGTTTCTGCATGGAGGAATATTGCTATGAATTTCAGAAGGTGAATGAATAGGAGGTCTAGTCTTAGACAATACTAATCTTCTTCACACTTAAAATACACCTAACTAGCACTTGCACTTCATGAGACATATTATAATAAATATTAATTACATAATGAATACACGAGTAAAATGCAAGCGAGGAGAAACAATCATCACTTATCATCCAAATAGACTAAACTACTTGACGTACTTAGGCAAGAAATTTTAAACACTAAACTAGCCTGATAATTTTATTGAAAGGAAAAATAACACGTGAAAATAGTAGAGCTTTGCCATATGAATTTGGATCCCCTATGATGCTAAAATAGATTCAATATATATAGAAATACAAAAAATGAGAGAAAGAGTGACATTGGAGAGTCACAATTCCAAGTGTAAAGTCTTGAAAACCATTTATAATGCAAGAGAAAGAGTTAGAAAATAGATCATGAGGTTCTGTTGAACAAGTGTCAAATCTAAAATATGATATCCTCTTGATGTTGGCATAGGGATACTTCATTTTCCTTATTAAAACTATTTTATTGATGAGGAATCCACTTAAATATATTTAATTATATTGGAATTCATTGACACATGTGTACAGACTTGAGAAGTTGCAAACATGATTGGTGCAAGTCATTTTTCACCCCTGCAACTAATGATCTTATCTTTGCCACTTGATGCTTACCATTTTAGCAAGTCATTAGTCCTTTAGGCCTAAAATTTCATACTTATCACTAGGGTGACTTGAAAAAATTAAATAATTTTTGTTGTGGAGATGTAAGACACATATTCATAAATTTTTTGTCCTCTGTTCTATTATATAAAATTCAATAAAACTCGAAATCACACTTCTCATCTCCAACTTTGCAATTACCTTTCTTCTCACTATTCTATCCAAGACTTCCTACAATATTCACCCTAGAATAGGGATATTCATACATTAATGAGGTGATAATGGGGTTTGAGGAGTCAAAATACATCTCCACACACCTTCCACCATGACCTTGACTTGTTTATCACTTTTTTCATCTTCAAAACACATCAAATCTTATAAACAAAACATAAAATTTGACCCATATGTACAAGTGATGGTACAAATTAATTGAGTGGTGGTGAGTCTAAGAGAGTTACAAGTAGGTCTAAATCATTTTCAAGTCTAGTTTACCCTTTTTAATCAATTATTCTTCATCATTTTCTCATTAGGCTCTTATGAGGGTTTCAAGTAGTTTAGGTTCTTAGTGATGGTTCATAAAGGTTAGGACCCTAAACTTTGAAAAAATTAGACTGAGATAAATTAAATGAGCACCCTCAACTATCCCAAAGTACTCAATAACACATGCATATATTCCATGTAGATTGGATTGAAAGAAGTTGGCTCTCGAGTAGTTGTTATGCACTCTAGACACACTTAAGACAAATTAACGTAAAAATTGGTCAATTCAAATTATTCTCTTAAAACAAATTACTCTCATAAACTATATATTCTCCCATTAGATCTATAAAATTTCTTGGGAAGATCAAATGACCATAGGAGTGATGTTGGAAACCTAAGGTTCATGTCTAGTTATTAGGCCTAGTAGGCATATACTAGGTTTTATAAGTATGTGGTCACTTATGAGTATTTAAAGTGATTATAATACTTAAAAAACACTTATTAACCTTCAAATAAATCATATACATCCTCCCATAATTATTCAATATTTTTCCATTTATCCTTTTCCCATCAATGCACTAACTCTGCAAGTTACATTGCATGTGGAGTGTCTCAGGGATGGGACAAAATAATAAGCACTTACCATGTTATTTTTACCCAAATGAGACCATGTAAGCCTTATTAAACCCATCATGGACCTATATACCAAATTTCAATCCCTGACCTTGCTTTTGGAGCCCTAAACACTTCAAATTATCAAAGCTAGCTATAGCCATATTACGACTGTATAGGGTTTTTAGGCAGAGTTTTAACTTGTTGTACATTCACTTGAGTAATAATGTTCAGATTGATAAATTGATTATTTTATAAATCCATTAAATAATTTAATTATTTACATAACAACCACTTCAATATTTAGATATGCCTTAAGTCACTTCGATAGATTGTATACTTGTGTGTATTCCCTTGAGATTAGAATGCCAATGTAGTATTCTAGGAGTCCTATTTGCAATACTAGGAATATTTAATCATGATGCTTGATATTATATACCATTATTAAAATCTTATAATCTCTAATTTCCTTCCAAATCATAAACCCATTATTATTTCAAAACTAACTTTCTCAATATTTGATTGTAGGTGTGTATGAAGATTTTTGAGTGCATTGGTTTGGATTTTTGATTGTTTAGGAACCCTATTAAACATTTAAATCCTTGGAACCTATATGTTTCTTCATTATCTGTATCCAAAATAGATTTTTGACTTTATTGACTATAGGTATTGCTTGAGGGGGTCTTGACTGTGTTTGATCTTGAATTGAATCTCACAAAAAATCTCCAATATTTTTCAATGGCTCAGACATATTGATTTAATTTTGAGAATATTCTCAAAACCTTGAAACTCCTTACTCTTTGGGAACATCACTACCAAATCACACTTATCCACAGCATGTTGTAGGTGGTTGTTTAGATGGGCTTTGTATGCCAGTATTGAGTTCATATTTCAAAACTATCATTCCATCTTAAAATCCTAAATCATAATCAAGAGGAATTGTGAATGTATTCCAAGATTCATAGTCTCTTTAAGGCACATCATTAGACCCTTGTAGTTTTAACTACCTACACATAGAACCCTATAGGTATCTATTAGGAATGTAGGCTTATTTGCACTTGTTTGAATTTGAGGTGCCTTGGAGATATATACAATACAAAATTTTATGAATAATATTAAACCACCATGCTTTTTGGGGTTTAAAATAAGTTTACTACTCTTGCCTTGAAGCTACTCATAGAATGCGAAACTCTGCGACTAACAAACACTATTCTATAGACCATTAGTATTGACTTCTAGCATAAGGAGAGGGTTTTTCACATAATTTAATGACCACACATGTCAAATTAGGTTTAATTCAACATAAAATGGATGGATATGCTCTTCAAGTCTACATACATTACTTTTTTTTTCACACAACTCAATATAAAAAGTGCAACCAAATGATAAAAATGAGCTATTGGGATTATATAGGCAGTTTAGAGATACTAATAATCTTAATGATCATTCATAAAGGACATGAAACCAATCTTAAAAATATTAAAATTAATTAAAATCTCATAAATACCTATAACCTTGACCATGTTCACTCAATCTAACTCCTCTTCTTTAAAATCATTGACCCTTTCTAGGTTATCCAAAAGAGTGATAGGAGAGATGAAATAGTTTTCATAAATTTTGAATATGTTGAAACTACTTGAGCCTAAAAATTACATGTGGGGATTCCATGAAACCTTCCTAAAGCATTCACAGTTGTAGTCGAGTCACTTCAATCCATACAAACACTCGAAAATGACATTTATTTTATAGATTATCTTCTTTTTTATATTAAACTTGTAAAATTTTATTTTCAAAAGTTTATTTGATCCATATTTAACATAATAAATGTGAGCTTCCTTCTTGAAATTTATCATTTTGATTAGATTCATGTATAATTCCTTAAAAAGACCAAAAGATGGCATAAAAGGGCATTAATACAAATAGACAAGTATGACAAAGACTAGAACATATTTCATGAACCTAAAAGTATGACCTGAATTCATTTAGAACCATGGTAACAAATTTAAAACCTAGAGGGCCTTATGAAAGTTTGAACATGTAGTGGTTGACCCAATTTGACTTGGGGTACAATTTTCATCAACAAAAACAATTTATATTAATAAGTTAATGTTTAAAGTAGTGTACACTCAAAAACATGTTAATTAAGGAGAAAAATCCAATAAAATAACGTACATATAAATTTATATTACAAAATCAATAAAAATCTATTGTTTGTTCCTTAAAATATAGATGCATTCGATATAATATTTAAAAAAAATAAAGTTATGATATTATTATCATACAAGGTGATATATAAAGGGTAGGAAAACTAATAAAGAGAGTATAAGTTAAATTGTATGACATTATGGAAAAGAGTGAAGCAATAATATTTTTAAAATAGGTTTGTTGAAACACTTTAATAATGTCAGCCATTTACTATGAGAATTTTTACATTCATTATATAATAGTTATAATGAGTGTGTGTAAATTCATAATATCATCCCATATCATCTTAGAATTTCCTTGTAACATTTAAGGTAGCTAAATGATATAAAAGTATTTTCAACATATGATAAATGAGACAAGAATGTAATATGTACTTATTATTTACATATTATATTGTCATAGATAATTATGTTTTGTTTGATATATTTTAAATGTATTATTAATGTATGATTATAATATATTTATTTGTGATATTATTTTAAATTAATGAACAACATTTAATGTTTAAAGAAAAGTTAAATTAATTTTTTTGGTAGTTTTTTTTGGGTAAGATGTAAATAACTAAAAAATTCCTTTTAAGACTTCCAAAATAATAAAGGTTAAATTAAAAACAAAAATACTCAAAAAAAAAAATTTATTTATATCGCTTTAGGGGAAAATAACCTATAAATTAAAATCTAACTTTCTACCTTTTATATAATTAATTTATAAAATATTTGAGAAGACAATAACTCATGTGAATAAGGAAATACCTAAAATTAACATTTTTAACAAAAAAATAAAAATAAAAACATAATTTAATAAAAAAACATATATGCACATATTTGAATAACATGCCTTTATTGTAAATTAGATATGTTGGTGTAAGAAGTCCTTATGATATTTGATCTGTCAATAGTCTAACTTAATTTACAAGATTATAGCCTTCTCTTCTATGCCTATTTGTTATATTTGAACTATAATGGAATAATATGAAATTTATAATAATAAAAAGGTCTTAAAACATGAATTTATATTTTATAACAACTCATCATATCCATTTATACCATTATCAAACATTAATATTGAAAGAAAACACACAACATGGGTTTCTAGGCCTAGGAGTTAGGCATACAAAAACTATTTTTAAGATAAATTTATTTAAATAGGTTAAAACATTATCAAACCACATGTAATTTTCTAAAACCATTTTCACCAACCTATAAAAAATTTTAGGACATTTTCATGATTATATTTTGAGATATTAAGGTTTTTATACTGCTATAACAAGGTTTTTGTCTTTCCTAATATGACTACACATCTGAGTTTTGCCTATACCTTCCTTATTAGGTACATAAAAAAATTTAAAACAAATTTTATTTTTCTTACACATCATATTAAACATTATTAAAAAGTTTAATCTCATTTTAATTATTCATTTCAAATTTATGCACTTTTTAGTCTTCATAAACCCTTTTAAAACCCTCGCCTACAAACTTAGTGACTATATTTTATCAATATCTTTCTCTATATACATATAAAACAATTAAAACTATTTTAAAAACATCATTAAAGTCTCAATACATATATATTAAAAACTTGATGTCATTTTAATAACTATTTTTCAAGTATGAGGGTTTTGGTACCATAGAAACCCGAGATTATTTTAGCAAGCTAAGTGCACAAAAAAATAGTAAATTTTAAATTTAGAGACTATATTTATAAAATATCCCCTGGAGGTCATTTTCATAAAAATTATACTCCTTTTTATGTCACTTATACCCTTTTAAAAAACCTTCAACGTGGATTAAGACACTTTTCTTACTGAATAAGCCTTGTTTTGTGTTTTTTATAGTCCTACAACTTCATAAACATCAACATAAAATTTTGTATGATTTAAAATAATAAAAAAAATTAAATTAATGTATGTAAAATCAAATAATTAAATTAAATAATCTTATATTTTCATATATCTTAAAAAACTAATACACATACTTCTACTGTGTACTCCACAAATGAACAAAAACCTCTCAAAACTTGTAACTTCAAACTTTATCCTTTCTTTGATAATTTTATTATACCATCATCCAATGATTCTATACCTATAATATTTATATAAAATGCATAAATTTATTTCCTTTTTTAATGCAATAAATACTTCTCAACATCCTTAAGAATCATCTAGATAATCTTAATTTAGCCATTTTTCTATGTTTCTTTCACCTTGGTTGGGTTTTAGTGAGGTTTAAGCTAAGTTGAGGGTTTAAATACTTATATTACATATTATTACACTTTAAATGAACATTGAATAAGTACCGCGACCTTAATAACATGATAAAACCCTCAATATTATCATCAACAAATTTAAATTTTTGAATTTTTAGTTTTGATGAGAAACCTAAAAACACCACCAAATGATTATAAATGAGAAATTAAATGTGGAAAATTCTTATAATTAACCAAAAATTAAATTTTAATACCATTCACATCCAAAATTAGACCAATATTTACAGTACCTGCGTCATACTCCCCAAATGAAAAAAAAAGAGCTCTAGCTCAAATGGAGAAGTTTAATAGTTCCATTTCTTCTTCCTTGTATTCCAATTCTTTACTATATTACCTTATTTTACTCCTATTCTACTTATCTACTTATTCATGTTTTCATTTTGTTTATTTACTTTCTTCCTTGCTTGTTGATCTTCTTCAACTAGTTACTCACATATGTGGACATATTTAATTCATCCACATTTATGCATTTTATTTTCTACCTTATCTTATGTTACACCTGAACATAAAACAATATATTTAAGCTAGTAAACCATTAATTCATTATGAATTTGAGGCATCTTAATTATTTCTTCCATATTTGAATGTTTCCCATGTTTTTCTTTCACGTCATAGACTCTCCAATGTTACTTATTAATTATCTTTAATATTGTCTTTTCTTCATTCATGACTCTGATTTCAATTGTCTCTTGTAGGTGGTACCTTACATTTGTTTAAAATTTATCACATTCTAAAAATTATCAAATTTATAAACTTCATTTACTATGTAATGTTACTAGAGCTCCTCCTTTCTCATATTGATTTTATTTCTTTATGTCTCACATTGCATTGTTATGTGATCTACACTCCTTAGTAGCTATTTTTCTTCTTTATTTTTCAATTTTATTGTCTCTCCATCCTTTTTATCATAACATGCCCCTAAATTCCCATTATCATTAATTTTTCCTTCTCTTACTTCATAATTTTTTTTCCTTTTAATTTTTTCATGGTTTGATCATGTACTTCATACTAATTTTCTCTCTTGGCAATGCTCTCCATTAAATATTCATCTAGTCCTCCATCTTATTTTATATTTTAATTCTATTTTTATCTCATCCAAAGTTTTTACATTGTATTTTGACACCTACAAGTTTGTTTCAACTTGGATTCCTTATTTTTTTACACCTCTAGGTTTGTTTCACCTTGACCTTTTGAGCCTCAATAATCTCTTATTTTCACCTTATTAAGCCTCAATGGGCTATATGACTATTACCTTCTCTCTCTTAGAGTTTCAAGAAACTATTTCAACTTCTATGTAACTTTAAATTTTACAAAATATCCCCAACATTTTGTAATAAGCTCTAATACAAAAATGGTGTAATCAAATCTTAAGATATTTAATCCTTCAATAATTTGACTTGATTTACAAGCATGTAGCCTTCTCTTCTAGGTTTGTTTTAGTCTTTACACTATAATGGACTAATTTAACTTGTATAATCATAAAAAAAGTATTGAAAAAATTATTTATATATTATACCAACTCAACATATCTATGTATACCTTTATCCAACCTTAATATTATAAGAAAACACAAATAAAGGATTTCTAAGCCTATGAATTAGACCTTAGACTATGTTTTTGAAATAAATTTATTTTAAGAGTTAAAAACACACTAAAAAACTTATAATGATTTATAAATACTTTATACAACTTATTTACAACGTCTCAAGGCATTTTCATGATTATATTTTGAGATATTGAGGTTTGTACATACTAATAAAATAAGGATTTTGACTTTCTTAACAGAGATGCAAGTCTGAATTTTACCTATAAATTCCTCATGAGGTACATCCAAAAATTTAAATAAAATTTTAAAGGTCATATACATACTATTAAACATGTCTACAAAGTTTCATCTCATTTTAATTATTCATTTCAAAGTTATGCACTTTTTAGTCTTCCTAAGACCTTTTAAAACCTTCACCTATAGACATACTCACTATATTTTATTATTTTATTAAAATATATACCTAAAAAGTAATTAAAAATATTTTTAGATCATCATAAACACACACACACACACACACACACACACACACACACACACACACACACACACACACACACACACACACACACACACACACACACACACACACACACACACACACACACACACACACACACACACACACACACACACACACACACACATTTCTATCCTAAAAAATTTAGGTCATTTTAATTGTTCATTTCCAAGTTATCAGGGTTTTCATACCATAGAAACCCTAAATTAATGTATTAGGGTAAGAACACACAAAAATGGATGATTTAAAATTTAGAGATTTAAAAAAAAAATATAACCTATATATGGAATGATCTACAATTATCCTCATATTTATATATCTTATACCCTTTTAAAATTTCTTAAAATTTGATTAAGACACTTTTCTTAACTGAATAAGCCATACTATGTGTTTTTATAATCACAAATGCAACATTCATAAACATCTTCATAAAATTGAGTATGATTTAAAATAATCAAATAAACATAAATTAATTTGTGATATAGGTAAATTAAAATAAACTAATTCAATAAAATACTATTCTCTTTTTATATATCTTCAAAAACTAGTACATAAACTTTTACAGACTACTCTACAAACCAATAACAACCTCTCAAAACCTGTAACTTTATATTTTATCCTTTATTTGATAATTTTTTTTGCTCATAATTTCATGATTAAAGGCTTATAATTTTTTTATATAATACCTAAAAAAGTTTCATTTTTTTTTTAATGCAATCAATACTTCTCAACCACCTTAAGACTAATATAGACAAACTTAATTTAGCCATTATCTTATGTTGCTTTAATTTTGATTGGGTTTCAGTCAGGATTAAGTCGAGTTGAGGGTTTAAATAATTTTTTAAAATTTTAAACACCCATTAAATAAGGATTAGGACTGTCATAACATTATAAGACCTTTAATACTTTTATTAACATATTCCAAATTTTGAATTTCTAGTTTTGACAAGGAACCTAAAAATACCACCAAATGATGTAGAAATGACAAATGAAACCTAGAAAAGGATTATTATTGAAAAAAAAAGAAATTTAAAGACTAATATCATCTAAAACTATATTAGTATTTAAAAACATATATTTATTAGTTGATGCACATTCATCAGATGCTTATTTCTAATGAAGTGTGGAGTTCATGACTTTCTAACATGACCCCACTGATATGAACCCCCCTTGAGGTGAGGGAAAGTATAAAATAGTAGTAAAATTATCTCAAAAGGATAGTGTAATTTTATAGAATATGTTTGGATCTTGTAACATATAGGATTAACATGTCTAGGTAGATATAATATCGAGTCACATAGTTTGTGATCTCATTAAGTCCTAAGATACATGATGTAGATAATGGAAGAATATAAAGAGTAATAGTACAAATTCATCAATAAATCAAGCACACATAAAATAAAAATCAAAATCAAATAAAAAGGAAAAAATGGTCAAAGGAGATATCATAAAAGGAAAATGTTCAAATTCAACACAATCAAAGGGAAATGACAGTCAAATGTCAATACAAAAAATAGTGACATATTCAAATGTAATCATAGGAAAGTAAAGGCATAAGAGCCAAAATCAATATATAATCAAGGTATAACCTCAAGGAATAACCTCAAGGAATTTCATAAATGAAAGCTTAGAATACAAAAAACCAATATGAACATAACATACTAGTTCCTAAAATATGTGTTTGTAAAACATTATGTACACAAAATATAAAAAACATTATGAAAGGTATAAGCATGGGTATAAGCATGTGTAAGAATATAAGATAAAATATGATAATGGAAAGTGATTATAGAATAATATAACCTAGGTGTATTTTGATCAAAGAAGTATATGCCCCCCGATGTACTTATGACATGAGTAGAAGGAAAACTCAGCATATGTATCTATATATATCATGTATCTAACTATGCATGTATCACACTCGATTAAACATATTTATATAAGAAAGGAAAGATATGACATCTACTAACATATAGAAAACAACATATGTATAATAAATAATACAATTAGGAATATGTTGAAAATTTTGGTATTTTTTACTTTTATTTGAATGCTTAGAATATTTGATTTTTTAAATGTATTCTTTGAATATTTTAATAAGATAAACTCAAGACAATTATCCCCTCTAAGTGATGCTCACTTATAAATTTTCAAAAAAATGAATATGGTATATCAAGATGGTGGTGCTACTGAGGAGCATGAATAGGTGTAATATATGCACTGCACATTATATGATGATTTGGATATATATGTTAGGATAATGTGGTCTTGAAAAGGTAATAGAAGGAGTAGGGTTTTGTGGAATCCATTATTTTGTGACCTGTAGTGTATTTTAAGTAGCATTATTAGGAACATGTTTAGTTTTTATTGATATATGAATTTGTTTTGTAGTAATAGATGAGGATTCCATGAAATCAACTGTGTATATTTGATGTAATTATCTCTCGAGTATGGGCTACCTGGTAAATGGGATTTACTATTTATTATGCTTCCATAGAGGATTAATTATAATAGGTTTAATAATTATCTGACTTGGAATATACTATTTTTTCAAGTGGATGTTTATATGGAATTATAAGAAATTTGACTACCTTGTTGGCATGAATGTATTTAATACACCCATTTACTATGGAAGGTACAATGCATAGCTTATGTATCCAAGGCCACTCAATAACATATCAAAGACTCTTGTGTATGGTATACTAGAGCAAGTAGCAACCACATGTGTTGGTCTAACCTATTAGGGTAAGTTAATATCACTAAGAACATATTGTAAGCTTCTATCAAAATCTCTAACCAATTTGATTGAAGGGTGTAAATCATCATGCATATATCTTAAATTTTTGAGTAATGTCATGGTCCACATATTTTTGATATCATCATTATCAATCATAAAAATGTGAATAGGGTGGTGATAAAGTTATGCATGAATAAATAATAAAAATATGTGTCATCAGCCAAAATCTCAATATCATCAAAAGTAATAAATGGTATTTGAACCATATGAGGTATATGTACCCATAATATTATCTAATGGGTGCCCATAATTTAGTTGATGAGGATGCACATTATATGTCATTTCCACTTCTATAATATTTTGAGAGTGATGTTTTAATGGATCACTAAACATGTTTAGATTCTAATGGTCACTAGCTTTTGACCCTAAATATTTGGGAGAATAATAAATTCTAATATGTTGGTTATCGATAAGGTCTTCAATATTATGATAGGGATATATGAGATGACAATCTAAAAACTTAATAATTATGAAGTTGGAGACTCGGGTAATCAAGCAAATTATATCCTTGGTGCATTGGATAAGACAAGCATATTAGGTTGATGTGACACTGCATTAACAATTTTGGTTACTTCCTTTTTAGGTACAATATGTTTTACCTTGGATCTTTATTTGATATAAAACTTGGTATTGGATGTAGTTGTTGTGTTTTATACATAAATTTTTTCAATGAATAAGTTTTATTTTATGGTCTCTAATAATATGGTATAAGTCATCAAAATATTTGAAAAGTTTGGAAATAATGGACTCATGTAATGGGGCACATAAAATTTTATTGAAAATATCTTCAAGCTCAATATCTACTATTTTATTTGTCATTTTAGCCAATATTATCTTGTACCTCTAGACATATTCATTGAAAGGATCCTTGTTTGATCTTTAAAATTTGAGAATATGATACCATTTTCATAATGTTGATAGAAAAGTATGTTAAAAGCTAATACATAAGAGGTTTGAATTCTTTTAATGATTGGATTGGTAAATCATAGAGCCACCCTAGAGCATAGTCCTTGAGGATCTTTCGAAATAGTTTACTCAAAAGATTATCATTAGAGGCATAATCAAGGTATGCTACATAAAAATGTTGAAGATGTTATTCAAGATCACCCTTACCATTATAAAATGTGAACTTAGGTGAAAAAAACTAGTTTACAAGGGGAAAAAATATATCTCACGTGTAAGAGGGTTATGAAACACCTTTTATGAATCAAGAGCATAAGGTGACTTCATAAAATTTTGCTTAATATTAGTAGCACTATATTTTAAAAGTTTTATAGATTTTAAAATATGTTTCACATTTTGATCACTAAGATTTGATGTTTTATAAGTCACTAAAGGAGTTGTACCCATGGTTTGAGTTGATAAGGTAGTGACACCAGTAATTGTGTTAAATTGTCAATGTTTTCCATTGGGGATGTAGCAATAACAGGATTTGATTCATGGAACAAAAGTGTAAACACATAAACCATGCCCCCATTATATGTATGAATTATTGATGTGTTCAATGGGAGAGTTATAGGAATAGGGGAATGTATCATAGGTTTAATGACATGATTAATAAATGCACCTAGTTATTCATCCATGGTTCTTTTCATTAGTTTCCAGTATGGTTTTTAAAATCTCATCAAGATATTTAGGGTTTTGATGGATTATATCTTGAAATAGAGAAATAACATGCACATTCTCTTTATCTCTTTTCTCATATAAATTATTTTCATTGTTTTCATTATTAAAATCTTATTCTATAATAACATCTTCAACAGTTTCTTCATTTTCATCATTGACACTTGTATTAGGCATAGGGTTCGATATGCCATGATTTGGAGGCATCTTAGGTGGTGTAAGAGGAAGATCTAAGTGTTCAATAGAAACACCATGTAATCTAGGGCTACGCCTAGGTTGAATATAAATTATAGAATAAATTTGAGAAACAAATAATTACAAACTTCATGAGGTTGAATAAACTAAGGAAAGCTAGGGTTTTCATAAAAAGACATTGAGTTCGGATTCACCAAATGTTTAACTCTAAATTTAACATATGCAAGGTATATAGGATTAAGGAAATTACATTAGATTTCACACAAAGATGGTGAACTAATTTAATAAGCATGTCAATCAATATAAAGCCTAGATAAATAATATTTTGAATTTATACATCTTAGATTACTAAAAATATTAAACTACAACTATTGATAGAGTACAAGTTATGAAAATAGTGAATACACTAAGCAAAGTAATTATTTGAAGATTAAATGGTATCAAACACTGAATGATTAAATTTGAATGTCTATAGTCTATAACATTCAATCTTAAACTTTAATAAAAGATATACTGACTATTTGATATCTACAAATAGTTTTAAAAGTATAATATATTTTTGAAAGAAATAAAAAAATTATATAAATTTCATTTGATTTTTATTAAATGTCTTATAATCACTAGTTATCTAAATAAACTAAGATGTTTTTATGTATTTATAAATGACTTGAATTTGTTTTAATATTTTATTATCCACAAACTAATATCCAATATTCGGAATAATAAAATAAAGATCCGAAAGGATGAGGGGTGGGAGTACCCAGATATACCTTACCAAAATCAAATACTTTACACTTCCACCAAATTAAAAAACATGACAAAATATGAAAAAAAGGACGATAACATAAAAACTTTTGTGAAGATATAAAAAACCACCACTAAAAAATTAAGAATTATGTCAACACTTCTTTATTTTAACAAGCAGAAATAAGAAAAAATCAGCTCCTATAAAAGGTAATTTAAAAACTAATAAATACCTAGTTAATTGTCTACAATTTAAGCCTATGTATTCATAAACTTGCGATACTTCGAAAAACCAATATTATTTAAAAACTTTAATAATTTATGTTTTTAGTTCACTTTTTGCATCCCACGATTTTGATGATATAGATATAGATATTTTTATTTTTAAGTTATTAGAGATAATATTAGAATTCAACAATTTTAAAAAGTAAAAAATTAAAGGTGAAATTAATTAAAATAATAATAACATTAAAATTAATTAAATATTGTGTATGATTTTTATTTATATATAATTTTAATTATTATTGAAATAATTTAATAACAATAACAATAAAGTATTTATTAGTCAATAATTTTGTCTTGCAAATAAATAATTAAAGTCATTTAATTAATGAT
This sequence comes from Torreya grandis, assembly GCA_037957365.1. Classification (NCBI taxonomy): domain Eukaryota; kingdom Viridiplantae; phylum Streptophyta; class Pinopsida; order Cupressales; family Taxaceae; genus Torreya; species Torreya grandis. Next base: position 974,140 of record JARHVA010003219.1, on the reverse strand, counting down.
TAGAAATTATACATACATAAAAATTTCATAAAAAGTAATATATAATTAAAATAGATCATAATTTTTTTTATTTTACTATCAAAATTAATATAATATATTAAAAGGTTGTTAAATTATTGATATCCATCTTGTCAAGCCATTAAAGAGAAAACTTATGTTGTTTGATTAGAAAAATACTCTAACCAAAGGATATTTCCATCATAATAATACATAGATAAGTCAAGAAGATAGAGACATATAATGGTTGTGATATTACCCGCAAAATGTATTATTATTATTATTATTATTATTATTATTATTATTATTATTATTATTATTATTATTATTATTATTATTATTATTATTATTATTATTATTGAAGAAGATAGGATTCTACCTCCAATTTAAGGTAAAGGTAATAAACTACTAATTAAGGAGGACAAAACAAATAACAACCTCTCTTTGTCCAACAAAATAATCAGAGCAGAATTTACAAATAAAAAATCTTAAATATTCACCAAAAATCTATCAATAGTAAGTAAAATAACTGGTCTTTAGCCAAAATTTAACCTACATTTAGCAAATGAATAGTCAATAACAAAAAAAATAGAGAACTGGTCATAAATCCAAGTACAACCGATACAACAACTGAGGTTGACACTACTAAAAGAACATCCTTACACATAAAGAGAAATGCAAAGGTTAGAGAAAATTAGCTAATGATCAAGACCATTTTCCTTCCACGATGGGAGAGAAAGCCTTTCATTTTCCACTGAGGTGTATCCTTCACCACTTGTTCAATATCTCATCTCACCTTTTTAGCATTTGATATTCAACATTCTCTTTTATAAATGAGTTGAAAATATCTTTGGTTTTTTCCACCAAAAGAAGAGAAGGGGAATCAATAATAGTTTTCATTGGTGGAAGAGGACTCGAAGCCACTCCCAGATAATGTTCCACACTTGGAAAGACCTCCCTCCTAAAGGAGGGGTCCCTATCGATAACTTGATAGAGGGGAAAGAGATCCATATTAGTAATACAAAATGTTGTGATTGTGTCAAATGAAATAGTGATCAAAATCCATGTCTTTATTCCTAAAATTAAACTGAGAATAAGAATACGATTGCTAAGGTCTCTTAGAGGAACACTCCATGACATGATGCCTAGTGAGATTATAATGAAGGTATCCGAATGATAGCCATTTCAAGTTGATAAACTGAATCCATGATATATGAGAAGAAACAAGTTTAACTAAATGACAAAGACATTTGAAAAGATCAATAATAGCAAAAGCTTTCACGGATTTGTTTCCTATTAAATATTTGTTCAATTTAACAAAAAATTCCATGCAATTAATTAGTTATTTAATGTACTTCTCCTCTTCTAAAATGAAATAAGATATTATGTAATCTGATCTAGAAAAAAAACAACTAAAATTACCATCTTTTCAAAGTCAATATCAATTTTATGTTACATATTTTTTATAATATTTTTTAACAAATGTAACTATGGAAATACATTACTCCTACAATGGTTTAATTATGCATTGTCTTATCATTATAGAAGATATCTAAACAAAATCATTGAATGCACTTTGTATAAGATTTAGAAATCTTAGGGAAAAAATAAAACATTCTCTTAATTCCAAATTATTAATTTTCATGAAGGACCTACAGGTTTCTCTAATGCTAGTTCATATTAATTTTCTTGAATTTAATTTTTTTAAATTTATTAATTAATATTTTTCATATATTTTAAAATTAATATATTAATTGTAAAATTTGAAATAAAATTTATATTTAAATAAATATATTATTTTTTAAATGTGAAAAAAAATTTATGAAAAAAAATATAAAAAAATATTATTTTCATTTTAAAGAAAAACCTAGATCGATGTGGTTTATTAGACTGTGGAAACTTACAAATAACTCTTAATATATGTTTTTATCAATTATTGACCAATTCAACTTAGACGTATTGGTACATTTTTCATTTTCTAATATTTTTTTAAGAAATATACACTGTGCTTTTGTATCCTTGTCTTTTTTTTCCACCGTTTGTTTTGGGCTTTTCAATCATGTGTTAATTTAAATTAAAAATATTTATAAACATAAATATACATTAGTACATTAAGATTAGGAGCAATACTAATAATAATATTTTATATAAAATATATTTATATATTTAATTTTATTATATCAAGTTCTTATTAATACATTTCTCAAGATTTTTTTAGTTTTATATATGTGTTCTTTTTTTAATAATCTCCTCTCCTCTAAGTCATTTATTTTGTAATTTTTCTCTCATCATATAACATATGATCCTGGGTATCCAAAAATTAAAACACGTTAATTTTCAAATTCTAAATATAGTTCAAATTTAAATTTCAAAATGTTTATAAATATATTGGTTATACATTATTGCATGAAGAATAATGAAATTAAAAAGGGCATGGAATGTCAATTTAGGATATTATAGTTGTTTGTTTAAAAAAAGATAACATTTTATCATGGTATGATTGTCTATGTTTTATTTTTTTTAAATATATATTTTTTATATTGTATTTTTTAATTATAAAACATATTATTTTTTAGTTTTTGGGTTCATAATTTATTTTTATATATATTAAAATATTTTTTGATATTAAGTTTATTGTAAATAGATTTCTTATAAAAAGGAGAAGATGATAATCCAAAATTATCATAGAGATATTCTACACATTTTTGTTTTAGAATTTTATTGTTGTCATGAATGGTTTTCTTGCATAGAGTTAAAAGGGAAAGAAGGCATGCATAATATGCTCAATGTCTAACAATTTTCTTTGAAAGTGATAATGTATAAGGTGAATTAGGTATGTATAATATGTTTAATTGTATTTTTTATTTTTTATTATTGAGGTCGTAATTTATATGAAAATTTATTCAATATTTTTAAAATTTATTAATTATATGAGAGAGGTAACCTTTATGATCCTCTAATAATTGATCAAATAAAAAATTGATGATAACCCATAACCATCATACACATATTTTATACATTCCTTTTCAAAATTTTAGTGTTGTTATAAATACTTTTGTCACATAGAGTTAACAATTTTTTTTAAAAAGTAATAACATAAATGGTAATGTAGGTGGGTTTAATATACTTAAAGATATTTTTTATTTTTTATTGTGCAGTTGGTAGCTTATGTATAAATGTATTAAAAGTTTAATAATATTTTTTTTATGAACGAAAGACCCCTTACAACCATCTATTCACTCACCAAAGAAAAAATATATGATAACCTATAACCATCACACATATACTCTACACTTTCAATTTCACCATTTTATTATTTTTATAAATAATTTTTCTCACAAAGTTCACAATTTTATTTGAAACTGATAATGTATAAAGTGAAGTAAGAAAGTTTAATATGTTTAATGGTATTTTTTATTTTCTAGTATTTAATTTGGTATTTTATATGTTAATATATTAAATAATTTTTAATATATATTTTATGAGTGTGATACTTGTTAAAAACATATATTTAATGATCAAAGAAAAAAAAGATGGGTAACCCATAACTACCACATATATATTCTATGCATTTCATTTTAAAATTTTATTGTTGTTATAAATAGTTTTATGGTATAGATTTAATATTTTTCTTTGAAAATGATAATATAAAATAAATTTTTCATTTTATTGTTTTTATCCATGAAGAAAGGAAGGGAAGCAAAGACGATAAAAATATTCACAACCAATTAAATGTTATATTAATAGGAGGGCCACTTTTATTATAACATCACATCTATTGATAGATCTATCATGTTCTATTAAATTTATATATTATCATGGACCAATCTTTCAAAATAATACAAGATTATTATTATTTTTTAATACAAATATAAATATTTTAAAATTGTATAAAAAATTCTAAAATACATAATTTAACATATACAATTAAAAGTAATACATATTCTTTTATATAAATTTTTATTGGACGGAGATGTCTTTATATTTTTAAAATATAAAAAAATCAACCAAAAATAAAATAAATAAACATATATATTCCCAACTAATTGATTATAAGCCTTCCAACAAATTTATTCTTTATTAAATTTTATTTTTTAAATTAATTTTATATTTTTAAATTAAACATATAATAATACCATAACTTAAAAATACCATCAATTTCTAAATATCAAAAATCTTTCAAAATTATCAATAAATTTATGTACAAAGTACAAAATAATTATTTCTTAATTGAATATATTTAATAATAATTGAGAAACACTTAATTATTTTGTTAAATTTCTTTATTTAAAATTTTCACATTTACAACTCGGATGATAACATTTATATCTTATAATTCATTAAACTTCACATAAATCCGATCTGACAGAATGCGTAAGGCAGAAGGAACATAATTTAATACACCAAATATGTATACTTTGACGCGTGAGAAGAACAAGAGGGCACTTATTCCCTTAGACTTCACCATTTATAATCAAAACGTCCTGATTTCAGGCAAAGGATGTATGTTTTGTGTCGCGCGGAGCTGTAATGGACATGTTAACATATTCTTGTATTGCAGTGTATTTGTAGTCTGGATACAGCTGTGAAGCCTCAAACTCCTCCTTTTCTAATTCAAAGTTTGTCTGCTCACCTTTCACAAATATATTGTGCAAAACACATATCGGAATGCTGTCTGGATGAGGCAGAGCTGCAGACACAAAGGTTATATTTTAGTAATTAGGATTTTTGATTAACAAATCAGAGGCCGAAAATAACAAGGTAAACCAAATCAATGTCATCTTACTTTCTGAATGTTTGATCAGCTCAGATTCTGGCAAGAATACTCTCTTAAAAGTGGCTCCTGTTTTTTTTTCCCACATTGATACAAGCTCACTTTGACTAATTATGTTACCTGGAGGCCTATAAATTACCACTTTGTTCAGTGTCCTTGGGTCATTCGCTACCATAATTGTGAAAGCTGCAACATCATCTTCCAAATTCAAAACCGCTGCATTGCTTACGAACATCATGTCAGTTCAGTATTTGTGCACAAATAATGCAGGAACGCATTTAGTTTTGATCTTTGGTCGTTGTAGTTCTGACTTCTATCATCTATGGAAAACAAACTTTAAGTAAAAAAAATTCAATGCATATACCTTTAGTGAGACCATCCCCATATATGACGACATCTTTTGGTTGTGGTTTCTGACGAGAATGAAGAAAATAATCGACAAAATAAGCCCCAAAAGAGTTGGCAGAAATGAACGAATGCGGAATGCCTGCTTCTTCAATAGCCCTGCGGATTTTGTTTTTCGTATCGCATAGCCTCTGAAAGGGAGGGAGAGCTTTCACCCTGTCTACATCGTTACCAAACTCTGACGGGAGGAACCTCTGTTTATACAACATTTTAATTACTAATCGTTATGATATTGAACTGATCAATACGTGAAAAAATAAAACATAAATATATACCTTGATGTTGCCAACTTCTTGAATAGCTTTTATGGTATTGAGCTGATCAATATGTTGAGGAACAGCAAGTGTGGAAATTATTATATCGACTTGCTTGAATGCATCCACCAAACTATTGTGATCATCTAAACATCCCTGTATATAAGACCGTAAAATTTAATGAATGTTCTTAATCCAATCAAGAACGGAGAAAATTATAAGCTACGTTAATGTAAAAGCTCACTCACTTGAAGAATCTGAATACCAATATTGGTGAATTCTTGAAGTAGGAGGCAATTGGAGGAATTGGGAGCTAGAGAAGCTGGCCTTACAAAAACATAGGTGGGATAGCCAAAGGAAACACTGGCTTTTGCCATATATTTTCCAAGGTATCCTGTACCTCCGATTATCAATATCCTGTTCCTTCTCTCCTCACATTCCTCAGCTGCTAATGGCATTTTGAAACTCTGGACTGACTGACAAATCATTGGACTTTGAGGAAGAACATATATCAGTTATTTCATATTGAAATTAAAAATTCATGGAGACGACAACTCTTAATGGTAGAGGTTCCTAAAAGCGTATATACTTAAAGGAGATTTGGCCCCGTATCTTTCAGTGAACGGTCACATTGAAAACGTGTGAAAATATAGCCAAGAAAATATCACTATCATAATATATGAATATTACAAGAACACTACTTTAGAGACAGAGGTGGTCTGAAGTTTTCTTTAATGAAAATATCACTATCATGATAGATGAATATTAAAAGAACACTATTTTATCATAATGTTGACACAGTAGATGAATATTAGAAGAACACTATTTTAAAAACAGGTCTGAAGTTTCTTGAAGAGAAAATATCACCATCATAATTGACGAATATTAAAAGAACACTACGTTAGAGATACTTTGTCTGAAGTTTCCTTGAGAGAGTAGGTCTTCTTGTCTTCTTATTAGATGCTTTGCACAGACCAAAGAAATGCTTATTCCTGGTCGGCCGTAACGTATTATTACAAATATACGACAAAAATGATTACAAATGTGAATTACGGTTCAAAAGCATATTTCGGGGATAAATCTATTTATTGGATAATTGCTTGGACCGCTAATCTCTGTTAATTGAGATCATGCACCTAAAATGTCGCGGGTCGCTTTCGGTGCAACCCACACGTAGTGATTTGTGGCCGAGTCCTTACGGTTTAACCATCTTCCACCAAATTAATGAACATCTATTAAGAAATATTTGCACTAGAAAATTGTAATTGACCATAAAAGAAATCTCATCACTCTTGATTATTCTGTAGTAGGGAAAGGAGATTATTTTGTTGGGATTTTTAATTTTGAGGTTTTATATTTTTTATATTATGTCATTTTTGAGTATAAAATTTTGGATTTATGTTGTTTAACATTTTTTAAGTTTAAATATATTATGGAGGAGGGAAATTTATATTTTGAAAAGTTATATGATGATGTTTTCATGGATATATCATTTTTTCGTCATTTTTTACTACCATTTATTGTTTAGATCAATTAATTTATAAAAAATGATCAAGAATAATTTTTAAACGAATAGATTATTTTATCATTGGCTTAAATTTTTATGAAATAAGGTACAAATTGAAATTAAAATGGGTTTTTCATATGAAATGAAATGTCATTCTAGAAGACACATGGATTATTAATGTCAAAGCCAATGCCATTTTTCACATTGTTTGGCAAGCTTTGCTTCATTAATGTGGCAAGTTAATGTTGTTCTACGTACTGCCAACAAATGTCTCTCCCTACCTTTTCGTGTACTTGATCCTACCAAATGGCCATGGAACTTACCCGAAAGTTATCAACATCTCTTGTTTTGTAGATGAATTTCCATCATCATAATAGAGGGATGAAATGTTATGTATAGATGTGTTACCTGTATTTGAACCCAAGGTTGGGTTCTTTTTACTTTTGCATGGCTATTATTGTCATTTTGCCTTATACGTTCATGTTTTCTTTTTTGCATGCCTTCACATTTGAGTAGATGTTTATTGGTATGTTAATGGATGGATTAAACATTACATGATGTGTGTTGCCTATAACTAAACCCATATTTGTGTTATTTTTATTTTCACATTGATATTGTGCCTTCAATGTTCATGGGTTTTATAGTGTGCCTTCAATTTTCAAGGTTTTTTAGTGTAACTTCACATCTGAGTAAACATTTAGCGGTATATTAAAGGAGTGATGAAACATTACACTAACAAACATCTCTCTCTATGTTTTTGAGTACCTACTCTTCCCTCGAAAATAGCTATGGAACCTACCTAAAAGTTCTCACTCATACAATAATTTATAGAGGAATTTATGTCAACATAATGAAAAGATGAAAATTGATGTTGTTGTGCCTTTTTATGTTAATGTTTTGTTTTTTTTTATATGCTTTGACATGAATAAGCATCTAGTGTTATGTTAATGGAGAGATGAAACATTACATAAAGGTGTGTTTCCTGTAAGTAAACCCACAATGGTGATATTTTGATTTTCACATGCCTATAATTTTTATTGTGCCTTTTATGCTCATGACACTTTTGCATGCCTTCACATATGATTCAATGTTTACTAATATGTTCATGATGACCATCAACATATTCAATAACATACCAGTAAATGTTATTGTTTTTGTATCAACCCATAACACAATCATAATTTTATGGCCATGTTGGAAGATGTGTGTTACATTAATATGTAAAGAAGTGCCACATTAGAAGATGGTAGTGTTCTTAATATGAAACAACCATTTTTGAAGACCTTTGAGGGCCATTTTTCCTTTAATGTGGATTGTTAATGCTTCCATACACACAATCTTTACCCTATCCACCATGTTGGAGGGATGAAATATTACCCATAGTTGAACCCACAATGTCAACATGTTTTCATTCATATTTAACTCTAAATTTGTTAGTATTTTAATGGAATCCCTATAGGTTTTCTAAATGCATGTCTTTATATGCTTTAAATATATCTATTGAATTTCTATTTTCTTGCACAACATGGGTTAGAATAATTAACATTTATTAATATGTGGATGAAACTCCTAAACATTCAATGTGTTATTGAACACTTATAGTTATGTGGATGGAAGTCTTGTAGGTTTTCATTCACATATGAGTAAACATTATTGTTTTTTAATCAAAATTTACACTTTCATTCCCATCCCAATATGTGTTAACTTGGATGTATTAGGCCAAAGCATTTTTAAATTCTTATTTTAATTTTATTGATATATTCTTGTCAATTAATGTTGTTGAGTTCTTCATTCATATTTTAAAAATTAAAAATATTTTTTTGTAGTCAAGATATACAATAGAAATGATCATGAATGTGAATTATGGTTTAAAATCATATTTAGTGGATAACTCTATTTGTCAGATAATTTTTTGGACTAATAATCTCTTCTAATTGAGATAATGCACCTAAAATGTCATGAATCTCTTTCGATTCATTTACTGTTGAACCCATTTATATTTTTTGGGTGCAGCCCAGTTGGCTTAGAACTAGTGATTTATTGGCTAAATTTGATTAATAAATAGAAAATACTTTGATGAGTCCTTAAGGCTTATTATTTTCTACTAAATTAAAGAAAAAATATATATTAATAAATATTTAGACCATAAAATTGTAATTGATCATAAGAAATTTCTATATTAACTATTAGCTTTTTAATCTTATATTTGTAATAGAAGTAATAATTAGAAAAGGATATGTAGTAGTGACATATTTAGTCACATCTAAGAAAAAATTTAGTGGGATGTTAATGGAGGGATGAAATGTTACATGATTTGTGTTTCTTGTAATTGAACCCATAATTATGTTCCTTTTATTTTCACATTGTTGTTATTGTTACTGTTCTTTCAATGTTCATGGTTTTTTTGTGTGCCTGCACATCTGACTAAATATTTAGTGGTATGGTAATGGAGTGATAAAATATTACACTAATAAACATCTAAATCCATGCCTTTTTAAGTACCTACTCCTCCCCCAAATCAACCATGGAACCTACCTAAAAGTTATCAGGCATACAACATTTCATAGAGTAATTTATAAAGATGAAATCGAAGGATGAAAATTAATTTTGTTGTGCCTTCTAAGTTCATGGTTTATTTTACATGACTTCACACATGACTATGAATTTAATCATATTTTAATGGACCAATAAAACATTGCACAAAGGTGTATTACCTATAAGTAAATCCATAATGTTGTTATTTTTATTTTTTATTTGCCTATAATTTTTATTGAGATTTTTATTCTCATGGTGTTTTTGCAAGGCTTCACTTCTAACTCCACATGTACTGGTATGTTCATGGTGGGTGTTAACATATTCATTCACATAACAATAAATTTTATTGTTTTTGTCTTAAACCATATTGCCATCTAAATTCTAAGGCCATGTTGGAAGATGCATATGTCATTAATATGCAAGGAAGTGCCATGTTGGAAGATGGTAGTGTTCTTAAAATGCAATGACCATTTGTGAAGACCCCTGGTGGCTTTTTTTCCATTAATATGTGTTTTAATCCCACCATGCATACCATATTTAACTTTTTCACCATGTTAGAGGGATGAAACATTATCCATAGTTAAACCCATATGGTCAACATGTTTTCACTCATATTTGACTCCAAATTTGATGGCATTTTAAAAGAATACCCAAAGGTTTTCTAAATGCTTGTTGTTATGTGCTTTATATATATGTTGAATTTTTATTTATTTGAACAACATGGGTTGGAATACATAACATTTACTAGTATGTGAATGGAATCCTTGAACATTTAATGTGTTACTAAACATTTACAACTATGTGGATTGAATTCTTGTAGATTTTCATTCATATATGAGTGAACATTAATGGTTTTTTTAATTAAAATTTATACTTTCATTCTCATTCCACTAAATGTTGATTCAGATGTATTAAACCAAACCCTTTTCTAAATTATTTTTACAATGTTATTGCTATGTTCTTGTCGATTAATTTTGTTGTGTTATTCATTGACATTTTCAAAAATAAAAATATTTTTTGCCATAGCCATTATTGATAAATTACTGAACACTTTTTACTATGTGGATGAAAACCCTTAAAGTTATTGATATATTACAATCAATTAATGTTGTTACATTATTCATTCACATTTTCAAAATTACAAATATTATTTTTGATAATTGATGTTGATATATTTTCTATTCATGTTACTGTATTATTTATATCTGTGACTTGTTTCTATATCTGTGGCTCCAAATTTCTATGGATTTATATGAAGCTACTTTGAATTCCCACACAAAAATTATTGATTGGATGGAAAGGGATTTGAACTTTTAATGTAATACTAAACATTTACTACTATACACACAAATGCATGTTTGGGTGGAAAGGGATTTGAAATCAGGATGGGAGTGAAATTTTTTTAATACTATGTGGATGGAAGCCCTAAAGTTTTTCATTCACATACTAGTAAATTTTATTATCTTTGTATCAAAATGTTAATGCTATTTTATTTGTATAGAATGAACACTCAAACCGATTGGTTTAAAAATTTGACCAATAATTATTTTCAAACAAATGTATTATTTTATTATTGGCTTAAAATTTTGTGATGTAAGGCAAGGCGTGAAATTATTATGGATCATTAATATAAAATAAAATGCCATTTTAAAATACAAATGTGTCGATAAGACTGAACATTTACTACTATGTAGATTAAATCCATGAAGGTTTTTATTCACATACTTGTAGCTGTTAATGTCTTTCTACACATAATAAGAATTTCATTAGCATAGTAGTAAATGTAGAGTCAGATGTATCAAACCAAATCCAAAGAATCATGTTGTTGTGTTGCTGATATATGTTGTGATATTCATTCACATTTTTTCATTATTTTGGTGTCTTTTTGATATGTTGATGTGTTTGTCATTCTATTGTCAATATTGTTGATTTTATTCCATTCTATTATAAATTACTATATTTATGTATTCTTGTTTTTTTAGAAGTTGAAATAATTTAAAGTGTGAATCTTAGCCAGGCTACTAAATTCAATAAATTTTTACAAACATTATGTTTCTTCACTCTTGGTATGTTTCAATTATTTACAAAAAATTTATTGTGTTTCTAAACATGATGTATTTTTATGATGATTAGTATTGTCTTACATTTTCATCAAGGTTTGTAATTCTCAACTCTTTATTGCTTCTATTATTTATCTCTATTGTTGATATTTTCATCTATGGGTAATGGTAGTGAAATTTGAAGTCAAGAGTGAAGAAAAAAATGGGGTACTCAATTTCAAGTGAATGATTTTTAACTTTCATTAAGCTTATGATCCATTTTTAGGTTGGGTGGTATATTAAAAAAAATTTACAACACATAATAAAATAAACTAATTTTACTTTAATCAGGTTTATCAATACACTTCAACACATTAGATATCAAACTAAATACATTTCATTCCATTAATTGTTACATAATGTATTATAATAGAACACAATAATTACATAATATATTTTTATTGTATTAGTACTTGTAAAAAATGATGGATTTATTTCAGGTAAATCAAAAGTTACATGAACGAAGGTGTGAAATTTGATGTGTCCTTCATTACCTATATTAGGAGAATGCAAAGTTTTTGTTGATCCTTCAAGAGTTATCCTTAATGGTATTTAATGCCATGTTAACAAAAATAGGAGGGATAAAAAATGAACCATTTTGGAGTAGATGGATAAATACACTATTTAAATGCATTTTCATCTCCAATTATTTTGTCGCCATATCAAATTACCTATCCCTTCTATCATGATATTTATTTTGATCTTTTTCTTACCTTTGGTATCTTCTCCTGATTCTTATTTTGCTTTTTGAGTTCATCTTCAATTTTGTGATGTTCCCTAATTTTAAATTTAACCTACATAAGGACTTTATTGTGATCAAATTATTATTTATCCCTTAAATTCGATCCCTTAATATCCTAATTTTAGGAGTTTTGTTCCATAAACATTAGGTGATAGTCATTTTATATGATAATTTTTTATTATTGGCTCATTATGAGTGCATTGTTTCTTCATTTCTTTGCAAAGTTTTTTGCTAAAAATTTAAAAAATGTTGATATTGATGTTTATTATTCTTTCATTCTATTTTTTCTTCAATCTTGATTTTTGAATAAATTTTTTACTATTTCCTCATTGTTATCTAAATCAACTATTTCTTCTTCTATGCTCTAGTATCCACTTAGTGCATAGTAATGAAATATTTATGATGCGATAGAAGGCAGAAGTGGTACCATTGACATAGAGACATTTATTTCCATTAATTCATAACTGAGGCCAAGATTTGTTGATCCCTCCTAAACCCATTCTAGTGGGCTTTCTTGAGTAAGAAAACTTAAATCATCTTGGTTGAAATTGGATATTATATTTGCAGGATCTTCAACACCTTCAACATTAATTGAATTTGTATTTTAATTTTATATTTGACCTAAAAAACCTTCAAAATTTTATTCTTAACATCTTCACCTTTCACAACATTATCATGTTGCATTTGATCCATCTTCTAAATACTAGCTTCAATGTCTTCCTCAATTAGCCATGCCAACCTCATCATATTTTCAAAATAATTAACTCAATTATATTTGACATGAAATTATACACTTAAATTGATAGTATTCACTACTACCTTAGGGTTTAAGGGCCAAATACCTATCCTTCAAAACTCATTTATTATATTCGTAGGAGTTTGTTCAATCTTCAATATTTTGTTTCCCAAAGTGGCCGATCTATGTATCTTTCTATCCCAACCATGATGAACATTCATCTATGATATAATCTCTTCTAAATTAGGCCTCAAATGGAATAAAAACACTTACATATGATGGTTATAATATTTGGGTAGTGTGTGTAGACAATGTAAGCAAGTATATCTCCAAAGTTCTAGCCTATTTAATTAAGTCGTATAATCTTACCAAACTTGTAAGTTAGATTTAATTAAATCATCTAAATTTATGATACTTATAGGATGTATTTCAATTAAATCATCCACCATCAACACATATATATTATTAGGTTATTAAATTTCTCACACTCACTAGATCATGCACATATCTAGGTTGTAAAATTTTGATGAAACAAACTCAATGGATGTGTTACAACTCACCTTTTCACCATGCTTGGGGGAATGTGTCCTTTAATTAATTTAAGTGTGTAAAGTCTTAATCTAGAACCCAAATTAACATACAATAACACCAAACTAAATGTCAGTGGATGATGACATTTTATGACACAAAGTAGTGAACACATGGAATAAATATAGACAAGTTGAAGGAGGTTGATGACATTTAAAAAGGTTTTGAATAAGATATATGAGGTTAATATCATGTAACACAGATTTGAAGAGTTCATAGTTATTTATTTTTGTGACATCAGTGTTTAAGTCATCTTTTAATCATCTCGTTGTGTGTTCTATTCTATATGCTCTAATGCTAGCCCCTTAGGTTTTTATTTATAATTAATAATGCAATACATTTTGTGTTGTAGAGCATAAATGGGGTGTATTTAGTGGTGTAGGTGTAGTTTCCTTTGGATTTATAAATTATGAGTATTTGAAAAAGTGCAAGATTAACAAGCCACTAGATTATTCTCGACTTTACCATTTATGAAATTTTCCTATGCATGCAATCATTGATAAGATTACTTCAATTTAACACTATCCAAATTATTAATTTAATCTCCTTAATGGTTCATTTTTGTGACCTTTAATTGAATTATAATATCTTAAGCATTTTGTGATATTTAATTTAATTATATCAACGTTCTAGCATTAATAAAATATTAATATTCATGGCTTTCTGCACTTAAAAATTATTTAGAGAATGTAGAAAAAGTGATTATTATTTATTTATATATTTTTTGTGACAATAATTTATTGTTTTATATTTTTGAGATCACACCATGTGATTTGGTAAATATAATATGCCAACCATGTAGTGAATTGCTTTGGGTTTGGTCTGAAATATGGCATTGAAGTGATGGGAGGGAGTGAATAAAAGGAGATGAAGAACACAAATATGTAGGAATAAGTAATAGTATGGTATAAATAGTAAAATTTGAGAGTAATAGTTGTGAGACTAGTTGGTGATCCTTCCAAAGTGACAGTTGGTTTATTTTGGGTTAACTGCCACATATTAGCAATTTTAACACAATATGAAATGTTTATATTTTAAATTCACATTCAAAGATGTGGATGATTAAAATGTTTCAATGAGAATTACTCCCACCTAATCACAATATTATGTCACTTTTTATGCCAGTGATATTTATTATACACCTTTAACTTTGAGGTTGGTCATACTAATCTAAAGGCCTCATGACTATCATTGTAATTCATTGATGTTTGTGGCATATTGAAAAATTATGGAAATTATAGGAGCATTAGTAGTCATTTTAGTGGTGTTTTTTGATACCTATAGTATAATAAAAAAAATCTTATTCATCTAGGGGAGATGGAAAATTATTTGGTGAAATGTTTTCTATGTAAATTGTTATATCCCAAATTTTCACCCTAGAGAAGTCAATCAAACTTTCTCAAATTCAGGATAACATAGAACTATCTCTGAGTATAGGTATATTGGTATAAGAGATAAATCTCTAGATTATGGGATAGCTCTATTGATCTAATTATTTAGTATCTCAACTAAAATTGTTGAATAACTTATTGGGGTTGAAAAGGGAAGAAAGAAAATGAAAGTAACCTACACTAATGGAGGTGATACACCAAGGATATCTCTATAGAAATGTTTTAACTTACATTATGAAGGTAGATTACTAGAAATTATCTCACCTTAAAGTTATTCTAGAAAAAATGTTTCTACATGGAGGAATATTGCTATGAATTTTAGAAGGTGAGTGAATAGGAGGTCTAGTCTTAGACAATACTAATCTTCTTCACTCTTCAAATACACATAACTACCACTTTCACTTCATGAGACATATTATAAGAAATATTAATTACATAATGAATACATGAGTAAAATGGAAGTGAGGAGAAACAATCATCACTTATCATCCAAATAGACTACTTGACATACTTAGGCAAGAAATTTTAGAGCCTAAACTACCCTGATAACTTTATTCAAAGGAAAAATAAGATGTGAAACTAGTATAGCTTTGCCATATGAATTTGGATCCCCTACAATGCTAAAATGGATTAAATATATAGAGAAATAGGAAAAAGAGAGAAAGAGTGACATTAGAGAGTCACAATGCCAAGTGTCAAGTCTTGAAGACCATTTATAATTCAAGAGAAAGAGTTATAAAATAGATCATGAGGTTCTATTGAACAAGTGTCAAATCTAAAATATGATATCCTCTTGAAGTTGGCATAGGGATACTT
Source organism: Torreya grandis (assembly GCA_037957365.1). NCBI lineage: Eukaryota > Viridiplantae > Streptophyta > Pinopsida > Cupressales > Taxaceae > Torreya > Torreya grandis. Next base: position 958,296 of record JARHVA010003219.1, on the reverse strand, counting down.
CATTTTTGTTATTGAAACTATTTTCTTGGTTAGGAATCTACTTAACTATATTTAATTATATTGGAAGTCATTGACACATGTGTACTAACTTGCGAAGTTGTAAACATGATTGATGCAAGTCATTTTTCACCCCTGTAACTGATGATCTTCTCTTTGCCACTTGCTGCTTACCCTTTCAGCAAGTCACTAGTCCTTTAGGACTAAAATTTCATACTTGTCACTAGGGTGACTTGAAAAAAATCAATAATTTTTGTTGTGGAGATGTAAGACACATATTCATAACTATTTTGTCCTCTGTTCTATTATATAGAATTTAATAAAACTCAAAATCACACTTTTCATCTCCAACTTTGTAATTACCTTTCTTCTCACTATTCTATCCAAGACTTCCTACAATATTCAACTTAGAATAGGGATATCCATACATGAATTAGGTTATAATTGGGTTTGAGGAGTCATAATACATCTCCACGCACCTTTCACCATGACCTTGACTTGTGTATCACTTTTTGCATCTTATAAACAAAACACAAAATTTGAACCATCTGTACAAGTGATGGTACAAAATAATTGAGTGGTAGTGAGTCTAAGAGAGTTTCAAGTAGGTCTAGATCATTTTCAAGTCTAATTTACCCCTTTTTAATGAATTATTCTTCATCATTTTCTCATTAGGCTCTTATGAGGGTCTGAAGTAGTTTAGGTTCTCAGTGACAGTTCATAAAGGTTAGGACCCTAACCTTTGAATAAATTACACTAAGATAAATTAAATGAGCACCCTAAACTATCCCAAAGATCTCAATAACACATGCGTATATTCCATGTAGATTGGATTGAAAGAAGTTGGCTCTCGAGTAGTTGTTATGCACTCTAGACACACCTAAGATAAATTAACGTAAAAATGGCCAATTCAAATTATTATCTACAAAAAAATTACTCTCATAAACTATATATTCTCTAATTAATTCTATAATATTTCTTGGGAAGATCACATCACCATAGGAGTGATGTTGGAAGCCTAAGGTTCATGTCTAGTTATTAGGCCTAGTAGGCATATACTAGGTTTTATAAGTATGTGGTCACTTATGAGTATTAAAAGCGATTATAATACTTCCAAAACACTTATTCACCTATAATTAAATCATATTAATCCTCCCATAATTATTTAAGAATTTTCCATTTATCCTTTTCCCATCAATGTACTAGGTCTGCAAGTTGCATTGCATGTGGAGTGTCTCAGGGATGGGACAAAAGAATAAGCACTTACCATGTTATTTTTACCTAAATTAGACCATGTAAGCCTTGTTAAACCAAAAATGGACCCATATACCAAATTTCAATCCCTGACCATGCTTTTGGAGCCCTCAACACTTCGAATTCTCAAAGCTAGCTATAGGCATATTATGACTGTATAGGGTTTCTAGGCAGAGTTTGAACTTATTGTACATTCACTTGAGTAATAATTTTTGGATTGATAAATTGATTATTTGATAAATCCATTAAATAATTTAATTATTTACATAACAACCGCTTCAATATTTAGATAAACCTTAAGTCACTTCGGTATATTGTATACTTGTGTGTATTCCCTTGAGATTAGAATGCCAATGTAATATTCTAGGAGTCCTATTTGTAATACTAGGAATATATAATCATGATGATTGATATTATATAACATTATTAAAATCTTATAATCTCTAATTTCCTTCCAAATCATAAACCCATTATTGTTTCAAAACTAACTTTCTCAATATTTGACTATAGGTGTGTATGAAGATTTTTGAGTGCATTGGTTTAGAGTTTTGATGGTTTAGGAACCTTATTAAACATTGAATTCTCTATTAAATAATTATATTTTGATAAATTAATATATCATTTAAATCCTTGGAACCTCTATGTTTCTTCATTATCTATATCCAAAATATATTTTCAACTTGATTGACTATAGGTATTGCTTGAGGGGGTCTTGACTATTTTTGATCTTGAATTGAATCTCACAAAAAATTTCCAATATTTTCCAATGTCTCAGTCATATTGATTTAATTTTGATAATATTCTCAAAACCTTGAAACTCCTTACTCTTTGGGAACATCACTACCAAATCACACTTATCCACAACATGTTATAGGTGGTTGTCTGGATGGGCTTTGTATGCCAGTCTTGAGTTTATATTTAAAACCTATTATTCCATCTTAAAATCCCAAATCATAATCAAGAGGAATTATTAATGTATTCAAAGATTCATAGTCTCTTTAAGGCACATCATTAGACCCCTATACTTTTAACTACCTACACATAGAACCCTATAGGTCTCTACTAGGTATGTAGACTTATTTGCACTTCTTTGAATTTGAGGTGACTTGGAGATATATAAAATACAAAATTTTATGAATAATATAAACCACCATGCTTTTTGGGGTTTAAAATAAGTGTACTACTCTTGCCTTGAAGCTACTCATAGAATGTGAAACTCTGCTACTAACAAAAACTATTCTATAGACAATTAATATTGACTTCTAACATAAGGAGAGGGTTTTTCACATACTTTCCCACAAATGTCAAATTAGGTTTAATTCAACATAAAATGGATGGATATGTTCTTCAAGTCTACATACATTACTTTTTTTTCACATAAGTCAATATACAAAGTGCAACCGAATGATAAAAATGAGCTATTGGTATTATACAGGTAGTTTAGAGATACTAATAATCTTAATGAATATTCATAAAGCACATGAAACCAATCCTAAAAATATTAAAATGAATTAAAATCTCATAAATACCTATAACCTTGATCTAGTTCATTCACTCTAACTCCTCTTCTCTAAAATCGTTGACCCTTTCTAGGTTATCCAAAAGAGTGATAGGAGAGATGAAATGGTTTTCATCAATTTTGAATATGTTGAAACTACTTGAGCCTAAAAATTACATTTGGGGATTCCATGAAACCTTCCTAAAAGATTCACACTTGTAGTCAAGTCACTCTAATCTGTACAAACACTCGAAAATGACTTTTTAAAATAAATTATCTTATTTTTTTTAGATTGAACTTGTAAAATTTAAGTTTAAAAACTTTATTTGATCCATATTTGACATAATAAATGTGATCTTGCTTCTTGAAATTTATCATTTTGATTAGATTCATGTATAATTCCTTAAAAAGACCAAAAGGTGGCATAAAAGGGCATTAAGACAAATAGATAAGTATGAAAAAGAATCAAACATATTGCATGAACCTAAAAGTATGACTTGACTTCATTTAGGACCATGGTAACAAATTTCAAACCTAGAGGGCCTTATGAAGGGTTGAACATGTAAGGGTTGACCCAATTTTACTTTGGGTACAATTTTCGTCAACAAAAACCACTTATACTAATAAGTTAATGTTTAATGTAGTGTACACTCAAAAACATGTTAATTAAGGAGAAAAATCCAATAAAATAAGGTCCATATAAATGTATATTACAAAATCAATAAAAATCTATTGTTTGTTCCTTAAAATATAGATGCATTCGATATAATAATTTTCTCAAAATAAAGTTATGATATTATTAACATACAAGGTGATATATAAAGGGTAGGAAAACCAATAAAGATAATTAAAAACCTTGTGGGAAACAAGACATAAGAGTGAAAAGTATTTCTAAGAGAGTATAAGTATAATTGTATGACATTATGGAAAAGAGTGAAGCAATAATATATTTAAAATAGGTTTGTTGAAACACTTTAAGAATGACAACCATTTACTATGAGAATTTTTACAATCATTATATAAAGTTATAATGAGTGTGTGTAAATTCATCATATCATCCCATATCATCTTATAATTTCATTGTAACATTTAAGGTAGCTACATGATATCATTTTTTTTTTGTCAATATAGTGGAAAAGTATTTTCAACATATGATAAATGAGACAAGAATGTAATATGTACTTATTATTTACATATTATATTGTTATAGATAATTATGATTTGTTTGATATATTTTATATGTAATATTAATGTAAAATTATAATAAATTTATTTGTGATATTACTTTAAATTTATGAACAACATTTAATGTTTAAAGAAAAGTTAAATTGTTTTTTTTGGTAGTTTTTTTGGGTAAGATTTAAATAACTAAAAAATTACTTTTAAGCCTTCCAAAATAATCAACGTTAAATTAAAAACAAGAATACTAAAAAAAATAAAATATTTATATCAATTTAGAGGAAAATACCCTATAAATTAAAATCTAACTTTCCACCCTTTATATAATTAATTTTAAAAATATTTGAGAAGACAATAACTTATGTGAATAAGGAAATACCTAAAAGTATCTTTTTTAACAAAAAATAAAAATAAAAACACAATTTAATAAAAAAAATATATGCACATATTTGAATAACATGCCTCTATTGTAAACTAAAAATGTTGGTGTAAGCAGTCCTTATGATATTTGATCTATCAATAGTCTAAGTTGATTTACAAGCTTATAGCCTTCTCTTCTATGTCTATTTGTTCTATTTGAACTATAAAAAAATAATATGAATTCTATAATAATAAAAAGGTCTTAAAACATTAATTTATATGTTATAACAACTCATCATATCCATTTATACCATTATCAAACCATAATATTGAAAGAGAACACACAACATGGGTTTCTAGGCCTAGGAGTTAGGCATACAAAAACTATTTTTAAGATAAATTTATTTAAATAGGTTAAAACATTATCAAACCACATGTAATTTTTTAAAACCATTTTTACCAACCTATACAAAATTTTAGGACATTTTCATGATTATATTTTGATATATTAAGGTTTTTATACTGCTATAACAAGGTTTTTATCTTTCCTAATATGATTGCATCTCTGAGTTTTGCCTATACCTTCCTCATTAGGCACATAAAAAAATTTAAAACAAATTTTAATTTTCTTACACATCATATTAAACATTCTTAAAAATTTTCATCTCATTTTAACTATTCGTTTCAAATTTTTGCACTTTTTAGTCTTCATAAACCCTTTTAAAACCCTCGCCTACAAACTTAGTGACTATATTTTATCAATGTCTTCTTCTATATACATATAAAACAATTAAAACTAATTTAAAAACACCATTAAAGTCTCAATACATATATATTAAAAACTTTGTCATTTTGATAATTATTTTGCAAGTATTAGGGTTTTGGTACCATAGAAACCCGAGATTATTTTCGCAAGCTAAGTGCACAAAAAAATAGTTAATTTTAAATTTAGAGACTATATTTACAAAATATCCCCTAGATGTGGTCTTAATAACAATTATAATCCTTTTTATATCACTTATATCATTTTAAAAAACCTTCAACGTGGATTAAGACACTTTTTTTACTAAATAAGCCTTGTTTTGTGTTTTTTATAGTCCTACAACTTCATAAACATCAACATAAAATTTAGTATAATTTAAAATAATAAAAAACACATAAATTAATTTATGTAAAATCAAATAATTGATTTAAATAATCTTATATTTTCATATATCTTCAAAAACTAATACACATACTTCTACTATGTACTCCACAAATGAACAAAAAACTTTCCGAACCTGTAACTTCAAACTTTATCCTTTCATTGATAATTTTATTATATCCTCATCTATTGATTCTATACCTATAATATTTATATAAAATGCATAAACTTATTTCCTTTTTTTAATGCAATAAATACTTCTCAACTTCCTTAAGAATCATTTAGACAATCTTAATTTAGCCATTTTCTTTGTTTCTTTCACCTTGGTTGGGTTTTAGTGAGGTTTAAGCGAAGTTGAGGGTTTAAATACTTCTATTACATATTATTACACTTTAAATAAACATTTAATAAGTACCACGACCTTAATAACATGATAAAACCCTCAATATTATCATCAATAAATTTAAATTTTTGAATTTTTAGTTTTGATGAGAAACCCAAAAACACCACAAAATGATTATAAATGACAAATGAAATGTGGAAACTTCTTATAATTAACCAAACATTAAATTTTAATATGATTCACATCCAAAATTAGACCAATATTTACAATCATTAATCTCCTAATTGATGTACCTGCATCATACTCCCCAAATGAAAAAAAAAGAGCTTTAGCTCAAATGGAGAAGTTTAATAGTTCCATATATTCTTCCTTGTATTCCTATTCTTGAATTTATTACCTTGTTTTATTCCTATTCTAATTATCTATTTCTTCATGTTTTCATTTGGTTTATTTATTTTCTTCCATGCTTATTGATCTTCTTCAACTAGTTACTCATATATGTGGACATATTTAATTGATCCACATTTATGCAATTTATTTTCTACCTTATCTTATGTTACACTTGAACATACAACAATCTATTTAAGCTAGTAAACCATTACTTCATCATGAATTTGAGGCATCTTAATTATTTCTTCCATATTTGAATGTTTCCCATGTTTTTCTTTCACATCATAGACTCTCCAATGTTCCTTATTAATTATCTTTAATATTGTCTTTTCTTCATTCATGAATTTAATTTCCATTGTCTCTTGTAGGCAGTACTTTACATTGGTTTAAAATTTCTCACATTCTACAAATTGTCAAATTTATAAACTTCATTTACCATGTAATGTTATTGAAGCTCCTCCTTTCTCATATTGATTTTATTTCTTTATGTCTCACATTGCATTGTTATGAGATCTACACTCCTTAGTAGCTCTTTTTCTTCTTTATTCTTCTATTTTATTGTCTTTTCATCCTTTTTATCACAACATGCCCCTAAATTCCTATTATCATTCATTTCTCCTTCCCTTACTTCATAATTTTTTTCCTTTTAATTTTTTCATGGTTTGATCATGTACTTCATACTCATTTTCTCTCTTAGCAATGCTCTCCATTAAATATTCATCTATCCCTCCATCTTATTGTATATTTTGATTCTATTTTTATCTCATCTAAAGTTTTTACTTCATATTTTGACACCTACAAGTTTGTTTCAACTTGGATTACTTATTTTTTGACACCTCTAGGTCTGTTTCACCTTGACCTTTTGACCCTAAATAATCTCTTATTTTCACCTTATTAAGCCTCAATGGAATATATGACTATTACCTTCTCTCTCTTAGAATTTCAAGAACCTATTTCAACTTCTATGTAACTTTAAATTTTACAAAATATCCCCAACATTTTGTAATAAGCTCTAATCACAAAATGGTGTAAGCAGTTCTTAAGATATTTGATCCTTCAATAATTTGACTTGATTTACAAGCATGTTACCTTCTCTTCTAGGTTCTTTTTAGTATTTACACTATAATGGAATAAATTAACTTGTATAATCATAAAAAATGTCTTGAAAAAATTATTTATATATTATACCAACTCAACATATCTATGTATACCTTTATCGTACCTTAATATTATAATAAAACACAAAACAAGGATTTCTAAGCCTACGAATTAGACCTATAGACTATGTTTTTGACATAAATTAATTTTAAGAGTTTAAAACACACTAAAAAACTTATAATGATTTATAAATACTTTATCCAACTTATTTACAATGTTTTAGGGCATTTTCATGATTATATTTTGAGATATTGAGGTTTGTACATACTACTAAAATAAGGATTTAGACTTTCTTAACAGAGATGCAAGTCTAAGTTTTACCTATAAATTCCTCACCAAGTTCCTCCAAATATTTAAATAAAATTTTAAAGGTTATATACATACTGTTAAACATGTCTACAAAGTTTAATCTCATTTTAATTATTCATTTCAAAGTTATGCACTTTTTAGTCTTCCTAAGACCTTTTAAAATCTTCACCTATAGACATACTCACTATATTTTATTAATTTATTACACTATAGACCTAATAATTAATTAAACATATTTTTAAATCACACACACATGTGTGCGCGTGCGTGCGCGCGCGCGCGCGCACACACACACACACACACACACACACACACACACATGCGCGCACACGCACACACACACATGCCTGCACACATGCACACACGTGCACGCACGCACACACACACACACACACACACACACACACACACACACACACACACACACACACATCCTAAAAAATTTAGGTCATTTTAATCTTTCATTCCAAGTTATCAGGGTTTTCATACCATGGAAAACCTAAATTAATGTAGTAGGGTAAGAACACACAAAAATGGATGATTTAAAATTTAGAGATTTTTAAAAAAACATATAACCTAGATATGGAATGATCTAAAATTATTCTCATATTTCTATAACTAATACCCTTTTAAAATTTCTTAAAATTTGATTAAGACACTTTTCTTAACTAAATAAGGTATATTATGTGTTTTTATAATCACAAATGCAACATTCATAAACATCTTCATAAAATTGAGTATGATTTAAAATAATAAAATAAACATAAATTAATTTGTGATATAGGTATATTAAAATAAAATAATTCAATAAAATACTATTTTCTTTTTATATATCTTCAAAAACTAATACATAAACTTTTATAGACTACTCTACACACCAATAACAACCTCTCAAAACCTGTAACTTTATATCTTATCCTTTATTTGATAATTTTTTTCTCTCATAATTTCATGATTAAAGGCTCATAAATTGTTATATAATACCTAAAAAAGTTTCATTTTTGTTTTATGCAATCAATACTTCTCAACCACCTTAAGACTAATCTAGACAAACTTAATATAGCCATTATCTTATGTTGCTTTCATTTTGATTGGTTTTCAGTCAGGATTAAGTTGAGTTGAGGGTTTAAAGACATTTTATAAAATTTTATATACCCATTAAATAGGTATTAGGACTGTCATAACATTATAAAACCTTTAATATTCTTCTTAACATATTCAAAATTTTGAATTTCTAGTTTTGACAAGGAACCTAAAAATAGCGCCAGATGATGTAGAAATGACAAATGAAACCTAGAAAAGGATTCTTATTAACAAAACATGAAATTTAAAGACTAATCTCATCCAAAACTATATTAATATTTAAAAACATATATTTATTAGTTGATTCACATTCATCAGATGTTTATTTCTAATGAAGTGTGGAGTTCATGCCTTTCTAACATGACCCCACTGATATGAACCCCCCTTGAGGTGAGGTAAAGTATAAAATAGTAGTAAAATTATCTCAAAAGGATAGTATAATTTTATAAAATATGTTTGGATCATGTAACATATAGGATTAACATGTCTAGGTAGATATAGTCTCGAGTCACATTATTTGTGATCTCATCAAGTCCTAAGATACATGATGTAGAGAATGGAAGAATATAAAGTGTAAAAGTAAAAATTCATGAATCAATCAAGCACACATAAAATTTTAATCAAAATCAAATAAAAAGGAAAAAATGGTCGAAGGATATATCGTAAAAGGAACATGTTCAAATTCAACACAATCAAAGGGACATGACATAGTCAAATGTCAATACAAAAAATAGTGACATATTCAAATGTAATCATAGGAAAGTAAAGGCATAAGAGCCACAATCAATAGAGAATATTGAAATGATCAAAAAATAAATGCAATGCAAAAAAATATTAATCAAGGTATAACCTCAAGGAATTTCATAAATGAAAGCTTAGAATACAAAAAACCAATATGAACATAACATACTAGTTCCTAAAATATGTGTTTGTAAAACATTATATACACAAAATATAAAAAACATTATGAAAGGTATAAGAATGGATATAGGCATGTGTAAATATATAAGATAAAATATGATAATGGAAAGTGATTATAAAACAATGTAACCTGGGTGTATCTTGATCAAAGAAGCATATGCCCCCCAATGTACTTACGATATGAGTCGAAGGAAAACTCAACATATGTATCTATATATATCATGTATCTAACTATGCATGTATCAAAATCAAATAAACATATGTATATAAGAAAGCAAAGATATGACATCTACTAACATATAGTAGACAACATATGTAAAATAAATAATACAATTTGGAATATGTTGAAAATTTTGGTAATTTTTAGTTTTATTTGAATGCTTAGAATGTTTGGTTTTTTTAGTGTATTCTTTGAATATTTTAATAAGGTAAACTCAAGACAATTATCCTGTCTAAGTGATGCTCACTTATAAATTTTCAAAAAAATGAACATGGTATATCAAGACAGTGCTGCTATTGAGGAGCATGAATAAGTGTAATATATGCACTATACATTATGTGATGCTTTCGATATATATGTTAGGATAATGTGGTCTCAAAGAGGTAATAGAAGGAGTAGGGTTTTGTGGAATCCATTGTTTTGTGATCTGTAGTGTATTTTAAGTAGCATTACTAGGAACATGTTTAGTTTTTATTGATATATGAATTTGTTTTGTAGTAGGAGATGAGGATTCCATGAAATCAACTATGTATATTTGATGTAATTATCTCTCAAGTATGGGCTACCTAATAAATTGGATTTACTATTTCTTATGCTTCCATAGATGATTAATTATAATAGGTTTAATAATTATCCGACTTAGAATATACTATTTTTTCAAGTGGATGTTTATATGGAATTATAAGAAATTTGACTACCTTGTTGGTATGAATGTATTTAATACACCCAAGTACTATGGAAGGTTTGATGCATAGTTTATTTATCCAAGGTCACTCAATAACATATCAAATAATCTTGTGTATGGTATACTAGAGCAAGTAGTGACCACATGTGTTGGTCTAACCTATTAGGGTAAGTTAATATCACTAAAAAGATGTTGTAAGGTTCCATCAAAATATCTAACCAATTTGATTGAAGGGTATAAATCATCATGCATATATCTTGAATTTTTAAGTAATGTCATGGTCCACATATTTTTTATATCATCATTATCAATCATAGAATTGTGAATAGGGTGGTGATAAATTTATGCATGAATAAATAATGAAAATATGTGTTATCATCCAAAATCTCAATATCATCAAAAGTAATAGATGGTATTTGAGCCATATGAGGTATATGTGCCCATAATATCATCTAATAGGTGCCTATAATTTGGTTGATGAGGATGCACATTATATGTCATTTCCACTTCTATAATATTTTGAGAGTGATCTTTTAATGGATCACTAAACATGTTTAGATTCTGATGGTCACTAGCTTTTGACCCTAAATATTTGGGAGAATAATCAATTCTAATATGTTGGTTATTGATAAGGTCATGAGTATTATGATTAAGATATATGAGATGACAATCTAAAAACTTATTAATTAGTGAAGTTGGAGACTTGGGTAATCAAGAAAATTATATCCTTGGTGCATTGGATAAGAAAAGCACATTAGGTTGATGTGATACTGCATTAACAATTTTGGTTACTTCCTTTTTAGGTACAATATGTTTTACCTTGGATCTTTATTTGATATAAAACTTGATATTGGATGTATTTGGTGTGTTTTATACATAAGTTTTTTCAATAAATAAGTTTTATATTATGATCTCTAATAATATGGTATAAGTCATCAAAATATTTGAAAATTTTGGAAATAATGGACTCATGTAATGGGGCACACAAAATTTTATTGAAGATCTCTCGAAGCTCAATATCTAATATTTTATTTGTCATTTTAGCCAATATTATCTTGTACCTCCAGACATATTCATTGAAAGGTTCTTTGTTTGATCTTTAAAATTTGGGAATATGATAACATTTTCATAGTACTAATAGAAAAGTATGTTAAAAGCTAATCCATAAGAGGTTTTAATGCTTTTAATGATTGGATTGGTAAATCGTGGAGCCACCCTAGAGCATAGTCCTTGAGGATCTTTGGAAATAGTTTACTCAGAATATTATCATTTGAGGCATAATCAAGGTATGATACATAAAAATGTTGAAGATGCTATTCAGGATCACCCTTACCATTATAAAATTTGAACTTAGGTAAAAAAAATAGTCCACATGCAGCACAAATATATCTCATGTGTAAGAGGGTTATGAAACACCTTTTATGAATCAAGAGCATAAGGTGACTTCATAAAATTTTGCTTAATATTAGTAGCACTATATTTTAAAAGTTTTATAGATTTTAAAATATGTTTCACATTTTGATCGCTAAGATTTGATGTTTTATAAGTCACTAAACGAGTTGTAGCCATAGTTTGAGTTGATAAGGTAGTGACACCAGTAATTGTGTTAAATTGTCAATGTTTCCCATTGGGGATGTTGCAATAGAAGGATTTGCTTCATGGAACAATGGTGTAAACACATAAACCATTCCCCCATTATATGTATGAATTATTGATGTGTTCAATGGGAGAGTTATAGGAATATGGGAATGTCTCATAGATTTAATGACATTATTAATAAATGCACCTAGTTATTCATCCATGGTTTTTTTTTCATTAGTTTCCAATATGGTTTATAAGATCTCATTAAGATATTTAGGGTTTTGATGGATTGTATCTTGAAATAGAGAAATAACTTGTAAATTATCTTTATCTCTTTTCTCATATAAATTATTTTCATTGATTTCATTATTAGAATCTTATTCTATGATAACATCTTCAACATTTTCTTCATTTTCATCATTGACACTTGTATTAGGCATAGGGTTTGATACGCCATGATTTGGAGCCATCTTAGGTGGTGTAAAAGGAAGATCTAAGTGTTCAATAGAAACACCATGTAATCTAGGGCTATGCCTAGGTTGCATACAGATTATAGAATAAATTTGAGAAACAAATAATTACGAACTTCATGAGGTTGAATAAACTAAGGAAAGCTAGGGTTTGCATAAAGAGACATTGATTTTGGGTTCAAAAAATGTTTAACTCTAAATTTAACATATGCAAGGTATATAGGATTAAGGAAATTGCATTAGATTTTACACAAAGATGGTGAACTAATTTAATAAACATGCCAATTAATAAAAATCCTAGATAAATAATATTTTGAATTTATACAACTTAGATTGCTAAAAATAATAAACTACAACTATTGATAGAGTACAAGTTATGAAAATAGTGAATACACTAAGCAAAGTAATTATGTGAAGATTAAATAGTATCAAACAGTTAATGATTAAATTTGAATGTCTATAGTCTATAACATTAAATCTTAAACTTTAATAAAAGGTATATTGACTATTTGATATCTACAAATGGTTTTAAAAGCATAATATATTCTTGAAAGAAATAAAAAGATTCTATAAATTTTATTTGATTTTTATTAAATGTCTTATAATCACTAGTTATCTAAATAAACTAAGATGTTTGTATGTATTTATAAATGACTTGAGTTTGTTTTAAGACTTTATTGTGCACAAACTAATATCCAACGTTTAGAATAATAAAATAAAGATCCGAAAGGATGAGGGGTGGGAGAACCCAGACATACCTTACCAAAATCAAATAGTTTACACTTCCACCAAATTAAAAAACATGACAAAATTAAAAAAAAAGGAAGATAACATAAAAACTTGTGTGAAGATATAAAAAAACAACCACTAAGAAATTAAGAATTATGTCAACACTTCTTTATTTTAACAAGCAGAAATAAGAAAAAATCGGCTCCTATAAAAGGTAATTTAAAAACTAATAAATACCTAGTTAATTGTCTACAATTTAAGCCTCTATATTTAAAAACTCGCGATACTTTGAAAAACCAATATTATTTAAAAACTTTAATAATTTATGTTTTTAGTGCACTTTTTACATCCCACGATTTTGATGATATAGATATAGATATTTTTATTTTTAAGTTACTAGAGATAATATTAGAATTCAACAATTTTAAAAAGTAAAAAATTAAAGGTGAAATTAATTAAAATAATAATAATATTAAAATTAATTAAATATTGTGTATGATGATGATGATGATGATGATGATGATGATGATGATGATGATGATGATGATGATGATGATGATGATGATGATGATGATGATGATGATGATGATGATGATGATGATGATGATGTATTTATTAGTAAATAATTTTGTCTTGTAAATAAATAATTAAGTTCATTTATTTAATGATTAGAAATTATACACACATAAAAATTTCATAAAAAGTAATATATAATTAAAATAGATCATAATTTTTTTATTTTACTATCAAAATTAATATAATATATTAAAAGGTTGTTAGATTATTGATATCCATCTTGTCAAGCCATCAAAGAGAAAACTTATGTCATTTGATTAGAAAAATGCTCTAACCAAAGGATATTTCCCGCATAGTAATACATAGATAACTTAAGAAGATAGAGACATATAATGGTTGCGATATTATCTGAAAACGTATTATTATTATTATTATTATTATTATTATTATTATTATTATTATTATTATTATTATTATTATTATTATTATTATTAGGAAGATAGGATTCTACCTCCAATCTAAGGTAAAGGTAACAAACTACTAATTAAGGAGGACAAAACAAATAACAAAACCCTCTTTGTCTAAAAAAATAATTAGAGCAAAATTTACAAAGAAAATATCTTAAATATTCACCAACAATCTATCAATAGTAAGTAAAATAACTGGTCTTTAGCCAAAATTTGACCTACATTTAGCAAATGAATAGTCAATAATGAAAAAAAACTGGAGAACTAGTCACAATTCCAAGTACAACCGATACAACAACTGAAGTTGACACTACTAAAAGAACATCCTTACACATAAAGATAAATGCAAAGGTTAGAGAAAATTAGCTAATTATTAAGACCAGTCTCCTTCCATGATGGGAGAGAAAGCCTTTCATTTTCCACTGAGTTGCATCCTTCACCATTTGTTCAATATCTCATCTCACCTTTTTAGCATTTGATATTCAAACTTTTTTTTATAAATGAGTTGAAAATATCTTTGGGTTTTTCCAACAAAAGAAGAGAAGGGGAATCAACAATAGTTTTCATTGGTGGAAGAGGACTCGAATCCACTCCCAGATAAGGTTCCACATTGGAAAAGACCTCCCTCCTTCAGGAGGGATCCCTATCAATTCCTTGATAGATGGGAAAGAGGTCTAGATTAGTAATATAAAATGTCGTGATTGTGTCAAATGAAATATTGACCCAAATCCATGTCTTTATTTCAAAAATTAAATTGAGAATAAGAATCTAATTGTTGAGGTCTCTTAGAGGAACAATCCATGACATGATGCCTAGTGAGATTAAAATGAAGGTATTCGAATGATAGCCATTTCATGTTGATAAACCGAATCCATGATATATGAGAAGAAACAAGTTTAAATAAATGACAATGAGGTTTGGAAAGATTAGTAAAAGCAAAAGCTGTCACAGATCTATTTCCTATAAAATATTTATTTAATTTAACAAAAAATTCCATGCAATTAACTAGTTATTTAATGTACTCGTCCTCTTCTAAAATGAAATAAGATATTATGTAATCTGATATGAAAAAAAAATAAAAAAACTAAAATTACCATCTTTTCAAAGTCAATGTCATTTTTATGTTACATATATTTTATAATATTTTTTAACAAATGCAACTATGGAAATACATTATTCCTACAATGGTTTAATTATGCATTGTCTTATCATTATAGAAGATATCTAAACAAAATCATTGAATGAACTTTGTATAAGATTTAGAAATCTTAGGAAAAAAAGAAAACATTCTCTTCAACTCAAATTATTAATTTTCATAAAAGACCTATAGGGTACTCTGATGCTAGTTCATGTTAATTTTCTCAAGTTTAATATTTTTTAAATTTATTAATTAATATTTTTCATATATTTTTAAATTAATATATTAATTATAGAATTTGAAATAAATTTTATATTTAAATAAATATATTATTTTTTAAATGTGAAAATGAATTTATGAAAAAAAAATATTATTTTCGTTTTAAACAAAAACCTATAAATATTAGTTTAATGTCCAAAAAGTTTTAAAAGGTTATAAGACAGTATCAAAATTGGATGTTTAGTGAATTGTTTCAATGTTATAAACCATACTCAAAATTGCACATTGATTAATATTCTCTACTTTTTACAAGTTTTATATTTGATTTTAAAATATCCTTAAATTTAGGTAAAGACACAAGAGTATGGTAAGCTATAAAATCATGGAGAATAAAGTGGGAAACCTAGATCGATGTGGTTTATTAGACTGTGGAAACTTAAAAATAACTCTTAATATATGTTTTTATCAATTATTGACCAATTCAACTTAGACGTATTTGTACATTTTTCATTTTCTAATATTTTCTTAAGAAATATACACTGTGCTTTTGTATCCTTGTCTTCTTTTTCCACCGTTTGTTTTGGGCTTTTCAATCATTTTTTAATTTAAATTAAAAAGATTTATAAACATAAATATACATTAGTACATTAAGATTAGGAGCGAAAGCAATCTAGATCAATCTATGTAAGTGAATTATAATAATGAGAATTATTATTATTATTTTTTTTAAAATTGATTTTTAGTTTTAAAATTTTACTTTTATATAAAATATATTTATATATTTAATTTTATTATATCAAATTCTTATTATAAAAATATATTTATATATTTAATTTTATTATATCAAATTCTTACTAATACGTTTCTCAAGATTTTTTTTAGTTTTGTATATGTGTTATTGTTTTAATAGTCTCTTCTCCTCTAAGTCATTTATTTTGTGATTTTTATCTCATCATATAACATATGATCTTAGGTACCCAAAAATTAAAACGTGTTAATTTTCAAATTTTAAATATAGTTCAAGTTTAAATTTAAAATGTTTATAAATATATTGGTTATACATTATTGCATGAAGAATAATAAAATTAAAAAGGGCATGGAATGTTAATTTTGGATATTATATTTGTTTGTTTAAAAAAAGATAACATTTTATCATGGTATGATTGTATATGTTTTATTTTTTTTAAATATATATTTTTTATATTGTATTTTTTTAATTATAAAATATATTATTTTTTAGTTTTTGGGTTCATAATCTATTTTTATATATATTAAAATATTTTTTGATATTAATTTTATTGTATATAGATTTCTTATAAAATGGAAAGATGATAATCCATAATTATCATAGAGATATTCTACACATTTTTGTTTTAGAATTTTATTGGTGTCATGAATGGTTTTCTTGAATAGAGTAAAGAGTTTTATTTGAAAGTGATAAAGTATCAGGTAAAGAAGGCATGCATAATATGCTCAATGTCTAAAAAATTTCTTTGAAAGTGATAATGTATAAGGTAAAGTAGGTATGTATAATATGCTTAAATGTATTTTATATTTTTTATTGTTGGGTTGGTAATTTATATGTAAATTTATTCAATATTTTAAAAATTTACTAATTTTATCAGAGAGGGAACCTTTGTGATCCTCTAATAATTGATCAAATAAAAATTTGATGATAACCCATAACCATCATACACATTTTTTATACATTCCTTTTCAAAATTTTGTTGTTGCTATGAATAAATTTCTCACATAGAGTTAACAACTTTATTTAAAAGTAATAAGGTAAATGATAAAGTAGGTGGGTTTAATATAATTAAAGATATTTTTCATTTTCTATTGTGTAGTTGGTAGCTTATGTATAAATGTATTAAAAGTTTAATAATATTTTTTTTGTGGACGAAGGACCCCTTACAACCATTTATTCACTCACCAAAGCAAAAATGTATGATAACCTATAACCATCACACATATACTCTACACTTTCAATTTCATAATTTTATTATTTTTATTAAAAAAAACTCTCACATGAAATTCACAATTTTATTTGAAACTGATAATGTATAAATTGAAGTAAGAAAGTTTAATATGTTTAATGGTATTTTTTATTTTATGGTATTTAATTTGGTATTTTATATGTTAATATATTAAATAATTTTTAATATTAATTTTATGAGTGTGAAACTTTATACAAACTTATATTTAATGATCAAAGAAAAAAAAGATGGTAACCCATAACTATCACATATATATTCTATGCATTTAATTTCAAAATTTTATTGTTGTTATAAATAGTTTTATGGTATAGAGTTAATATTTTTCTTTGAAAATGCTAATATAAAAAAATTTTCTCACTTTATTATTTTTATTCATGAAGAAAGGAAGGGAAGCAAAGACGATAAATATATTCACAATCAATTAAATGTTATGTTAATAGAAGGGCCACTTCTATTAAAACATCACATTTATTGATAGAACTATCATGTTCTGTTAAATTTATATATTGTTATGGACCAATCTTTCCAAATAATACAAGTTTAATTTTTTTAATATAATATAAATATAAATATTTTAAGTTTGTATAAAAAATTCTAAAATATATAATTTAACATATAAAATTAAAAATAATACATACTCTTTTATATAAATTTTTATTGGAAGGAGATGTCTTTATATTTTTAAAATATAAAAAAATTAACCAAAAATAAAATAAATAAACACATATATTCCCAAATAATTAATTATAAGCCTTCCAACAAATTTATTCTTTATTAAATTTTATTTTTTTAATTAAATTTATATTTTTAAATTAAACTTATAATAATACCATAACTTAAAAATACCATCAATTTCTAAATATCAAAAATCTTTCAAAATTATCAATAAATTTATGTAGAAATTATTTCTAATAATTATTTGTTAATTAAATATATTTAATAATATTTGAAAAACACTTAATTATTTTTTAAAATTTCTTTATTTATAATTTTCACATTTACAACTCGGATGATAACATTTATATCTTATAATTCATTAAACTTCATAAATCCAATCTGACAGAATGCGTAAGGCAGAAGTAACATAATTTAATACACCAAATATATATACTTTGACGTGTTTGAAGAACAAGAGGGCACTTATTCCCTTAGACTTCACCATTTATAATCAAAACGTCTTGATTTCAGGCAAAGGATGTAAGTTTTGTGTCGCACGGAGCTGTAATGGACATGTTAACATATTCTTGTATTGCAGTGTATTTGTAGTCTGGATACAACTTTGAAGCCTCCAACTCCTCCTTTTCTAATTCAAAGTTTGTCTGCTCACCTTTCACAAATATATTGTGCAAAACACATATCGAAATGTTGTCTGGATGAGGCAGAGCTGCATACACAAAGGTTATATTTTAGTAATTCAGATTTTTGATTAACAAATCAGAGGCTGAAAATAACAAGGTAAACCAAATCAATGTCATCTTACTTTCTGAATGTTTGATCATCTCAAATTCTAGCAAGAATACTCTCTTAAAAGTGGCTCCTATTTTTTTCCCCACATTGATACAAGCTCACTTCGACTAATTATGTTACCTGGAGGCCTATAAATTACCACATTGTTAAGTGTCCTTGGGTCATTCGCTACCATAATTGTGAAAGCAGCAACATCATCTTCAAAATTCAAAACCGTTGCATTACTTACAAACATCATGACAGTTCAGTATTTGTGCACAAATTGTTGAGTTATGGAGGTAAAAGCTTCACTGATATGCAAATGTGGAGGTTGTTGGGTTACACAGTAACCGACGTCAGTCAGAACCTATCGACATCAGTCAGGCAGGCACTAAAATCTTCTGACATCGATTATGCATCGGCTGACATTAGTCATCTCTAGACAGACAGAGACTGACATCGGTCATCTATGCATTCCAAAACTATTGTAATTTTAGAAGAACAGTTAGTTTGCATGTAAAGACTAATTTTAGTCTTGAGTCTATGTTTCTAATTATTGTTTGGTTTGGGATCTATTTAAGAGACCCATGGGGCTGTATCGTAATGTAAGAAAGATCAATTAGATCTGCAGGGTGCAAGATCAAGAAGATTTGTGGACAGAGTAGGCAAGAATAGTTGAGTTGATTGTCACTTGAAAGGTAGGCAACAATAACTATTGAGTTTATTGTCACTGGAGGGAACAACAATTTGGTATTGAGTTGATTGTTGATTATAATTGAGAGAGAGAGAGAGAACTCTTGAGGGAGAATTACTATACACCCAAGAGGTGTGGGAAGAGTGAGATTTCTTCATTGTATTTCTTTCTAAAAGAGTGTTAATACAGATTGTATTATTTCTCATATCTCTTATTCTTTGTTGATTCTAAATTCTAGTTACTTATTACTTCTGGTTTAATTCCATGTTTAGTTACTTATACAAAGGTAATCAATTATACTCTAAGGAGGATCCTAACAATTGGTATCAGAGATAGGATCACTAACAAGTGGTAGAGCGGGTTAGTGTTTGTTGATTACAGGTTCACTTACAGGGGTTTTTGTTTGAGTGGGAGTAAAGCAATGGTGGAAGAAAGTAAACTAAGAATGGAGAAATTCAATGGCAAGAATTATCAATAAAGGAGGATGCAGATAGAAGATTATCTATATTAGAAAGATCTGTACTTACCATTTGGTGAGGTTTCAAAAAAGCCCATAAATATGCAAGATGAATAATAGAATGTTCTTGATAAAAAGGCTCTAGGATCTATAAGGTTGAGCCTGGCATCATCTATGATTTCTAACTTATCACAGGCAAAGACAATGGTAGAGTTAATGGAATCTTTGACAAATTTATATGAAAAACCCTCAGCTTCAAATAAGGTATTTCTTATGAAGCAATTATTTAAATTATAAATGTAGGAAGGTGGATTGGTATATAGTCATCTTAGTGATTTCCATGGTTTAGTAAATCTGTTAATTTCAGTCAAAATAGTTTTTGATGATGAAATTAAGGCTCTCTTAATCTTATGCTCTTTACCTAAAAATTGGAATAGCTTGGTTATGGTAGTTAGTAATACTGCATCTGCTTCAAATATCTTGAAAGTTGATGATGTTGTTAGTATAATCTTGAATGAAAAAATTTGTAGGAAAAGCATAGGGAAAACATC
Source organism: Torreya grandis (assembly GCA_037957365.1). NCBI lineage: Eukaryota > Viridiplantae > Streptophyta > Pinopsida > Cupressales > Taxaceae > Torreya > Torreya grandis. The sequence continues at coordinate 937,490 of JARHVA010003219.1, read as the reverse complement.
AAGAAATGCTTTAAGTCTTGAAAGCAGGAGAAAGCAAAGAGAGAAGAGCAAGCAAGGGAAATCAAGGTCAAAGATAGGCAGTAGATCTAAATCCAAAAATGGAAGTATCACCTGTTAGAATTGTGGAAAGAAGGGACATGCAAAGAAAGATTGTTTATTTGAAAGAAGATCAGCATAAAGGTAATAAAGAAGCAAATGATGTAGGTATTGTTACACAGGATGCTCTTATGTTTTTTTTGGATAGTCAGGTAGAATCATGGGTTTTAGATTCTAGTGCTTCTTTCCATGCAACCCTAAATAGAGAATTTTTTTATGATTATGTCCATGGAGACTTTAAAAAAAATTATTTAGGGGATGGTAAGCCTTGTCAAATTGTTGGCAAAGAGAAAGTGTAGCTGAAATTATAGAATGACAACACATGGGTGTTGAAGGATGTCATGCATGTACCCATCCTGAAGTAGAATCTAATTTCTATAGAAAATTTGGGTAATGAGGGTTGCACAATAACTCTCACAGCAGAATTTTGGAAAGTTTTTAAGGGTGCACTTGTATTAGCAAGAGGTAAGAAAGTAGGTACACTTTATCTATCTACTTGTATTATTGATTCTCCTTCTATTTTATCTACCTCAGATGTAGATGCAAAGATGTGGCTCTGTATGCTTGGTCACATGAGTGAGAAAGAAATGCATGTTCTTAAGTCAAAAGGTAAACTTTCAGATTTGATAGATCTAGATTTTTGTGAGCATTGTATGTTTGAAAAATAAGAGAAAGTGAGGTTTCTCAAGACTGGATCAACAAAGAAGAAGCACAAGTTAGAGCTTGTTCATGCAGACATGTGGGGACCAGCTCAGAGAGCTTTTATTAGAGGATCACAGTATTATGTTTATTTCATTGATGATGCTACAAGAAAGGTATGGGTTTATTGCATAAAGTAGAAATCTGATGTTTTTGACACATTTAAGAAATGGAAAGCCTTGGTTTTCAAGGAGAAGGTGATGGACATTGATCAGCTCAAGACATTGAATAATTCTAAGCAAGGCAATGTTGATTTGGATAAGGTTATGATCTAAAATGGGCTCATAATTAAAAATCATCACTCATAAGAAAACATAGATATCGACGTTAGTCAGGTGAGAATTGAAGTCGATCAGGTAGAAATTGATGTCGGTCTGGTGGAGACCAAAGTCAGTGATGTCGGGCAGGTGAAAATTGACGTCGATCAGATGAGAACTGATGGCGGTCAGGTCAATTAGGAGGAACTGACATTGGTCAGGTGCAGACCGAGAGATGACTGGGATTGGTCACTATTAGAATGAAATTTGGGTGGATAACAAGCTGTCAATGAGTCTCAAATGCCCATGAGGAGGTTTGAAAGGGTAAGTAAACGTCAAATTCATTATTTCCCTTCTTTATACTACTTGTTGCTCATTGATGGTGGAAAACCAGGAAGTTTTGACGAGTCAATGCAAGTAGAATCCCAGAAATAGTGGGAGCATGGTATGAATGAGGAAATTGATTCCATGAAAAAGAACCAAATATGAGATTTGGTTGAGTTACCAGTCAAAAAGAAAGCACTGAAATACGAATAGATTTATAGGTTAAAAAAAAGGAGAGAATGGACATGTGAGACACAAGGCCAGGTTATATAGTCTTGAGCAAGCTGCAAGACAATGGTATATGAGGTTTGACATATTTATGACAAAGCATGGCTTTAATCAATGTTAATGCGACCATTGTGTTTATTTTACCAGGTTAGATAATAGTAGTTACATTATCCTATTACTATATGTAGATGATATGCTTGTTGCAGGTTCATACATGTAGGGAATTACTGAGCTAAAAGTAAAATTAGCTCAGACATTTGCCATGAAGAATTTAGGAGCATCAATCCTTGGCATGAGTATTTCTAGAGACAAAAAAAATCACAGGTTGATTTTGTCCCAAGAGGATTATGTGAATAAGGTAGTGGAGAGGTTTAATTTGCAGGATGCAAAACTGGTAAGCACGCATATGGCTGGACAATTCAAGTTAAGCACATAATAGTGTCCTAAATCACATAATGAGGTTGAGTACATGGTATGTACTAGACCTGATATTGCCCAAGCAGTGGGAGTTGTCAGCAAGTTTATGGCCAATCCAAGAAAGGAGCACTGGAAAGTAGTTTAGTGGATTCTTAGATATCTGAGAGGGACCAACATCAGGTATTTATTTTATGCAGGGTCAAGCACTTCTCTACATGGGTATGTAGATTCAAATATGGCAGGTGACTTGGTTGGTAGGAGAAGCACCACAGGATATGTGTTCACTGTTGGTGGAATGGTGGTTAGCTAGATTTCAAAGTTGCAGAAGGTTGTTAAAGTCACAGAGGCTAGCAAGGAAATGATATGGATGACTTAGTTCATGGAAGAGTTGAGAAAGGAGCAAGAGATTTGCAGATTGTATAGTGATAGTCAAAGAGCAATTCATTTGGCAAAGGATTCAGCGTTTTATTTAAGAACCAAACATATACATCTTAGGTACCTCTTCATTAGACAAGAATTGGAGGATGGACAGTTGAAGCTGGAAAAGATCCTTTTAGATAAGAACCCTGTAGATATGTTAACAAACCCAGAAACGAAGGAGAAGTTGAATCTTCATTCAACTTTTGTTGGTCTTCAAGATTGAACTTGAAGATGGAGAAACAAGCCAGAAACAAATTAGAGGATGTTGCTGTACAACTACAGGTACATGTGCAGCTATTTATCTCCAAGTGGGAGATTGTCGAGTTGTGGAGCTAAAAGTTTCACTGATATGTAAATATGGAGGTTGCTAGGTTACACAGTAACCGACGTCGATCAGAACCTGTCGACATCGGTCAGGGAGGAACCAGAATCTACTGACATCGGTTATGCATCGGCTAACATCGGTCATCTCTAGACAAACAGAGACCGGCATCAGTCATCTGTATGTTCTAGAACTGTTCTAACTTTAGATGAACAATTAATTTGCATGTAAAGACTAATTATAGTCCTGAGTCTGTGTTTCTAATTATTGTTTGGTTTGGGATCTATTTAAGAGACCCATGGGGCTGTATTGTAATGAAAGCAAGATCAATTATATCTGTAGGGTGCAAGATCAAGAAGATCTACAGGGTGCAAGATCAAGAAGATCCGTGGATAGAGTAGGAAACAACGGTTGAGTTGATTGTCACTTGGAAGGTAGGCAACAACAACCATTGGGTTGATTGTCACTGGAGGGAACAACAACTCGGTATTGAGTTGATTGTTGATTGTAATTGAGAGAGAGAGAACTCTTGAAGGAGAATTACTATACCCCCAAGGGTGTGGGAAGAGTGAGATTTTTTCATTGTATTTTCTTCTAGAAGAGTGTTAATACAGATTATATTGTTTCTCTTATCTCCTATTCTTTGTTGATTCTGAATTCTAGTTACTTATTACTTCTGGTTTAATTCCGTGTTTAGTTGCTTATACAAAGGTAATCAATTGTACTCTAAGGAGGATCCTAACACAAATAATGTAGGAACACATTTAGTTTTGATCTTTGGTCATTGTAGTTCTAACTTCTATCATCTATGGAAAACAAACTTTAAGTTAAAAAAATTCAATGCATATACATTTAGTGAGACGAACCCCATATATGACAACTTCTTTTGGTTGGTTTCTGACGAGGATGAAGAAAATAAGCCCCAAAAGAGTTGGCAAAAATTAATGAATGAGGAACGCCTGCTTCTTCAATAGCCCTGCCGATTTTCTTTTTCGTATCGCATAGCCTCTAAAAGGGAGGGAGAGCTTTCACCCTGTCTACATCCTTACCAAACTCTGACGGGAGTAACCTCTGTTTATACAACATTTTAATTACTAATCGTTATGATATTGAACTGATCAATACGTGAAAAAATAAAACATAAATATATACCTTGATGTTGCCAACTTCTTGAATAGCTTTTATGATATTGAGCTGATCAATATGTTGAGGAACAGCAAGTGTGGAAATTATTATATCGACTTGCTTGAATGCATCCACCAAACTATTGTGATCATCTAAATATCCCTGTATATAAGACCGTAAAATTTAATGAATGTTCTTAATCCAAGTAAGTACAGAGAAAATTATAATCTACGTTAATGTAAAAGCTCAATCACTTGAAGAATCTGAATACCAATATTGGTGAATTCTTGAAGTAGGAGGCAATTGGAGGAATTGGGAGCTAGAGAAGCTGGCCTTACAAAAACATAGGTAAGATAGCCAAAGGAAACACTGGCTTTTTCCATATATTTTCCAAGGTATCCTGTACCTCCGATTATCAATATCCTGTTCCTTCTCTCCTCACATTTCTCAGCTGCTAATGGCATTTTGAAACTCTGGACTGACTGACAAATCATTGGACTTTGAGGAAGAACATATATCAGTTATTTCATATTGAAATTAAAAATTCATGGAGATGACAACTCTTAATGGTAGAGGTTCCTAAAAGCGTATATACTTAAAGGAGATTTGGCCCCGTATCTTTTAGGGAATGGTCACATTGAAAACTTGTGAAAATATAGCCAAGAATATCACTATCATAATATATGAATATTACAAGAACACTACTTTAGAGACAGAGGTGGTCTGAAGTTTTCTTTAATGAAAATATCACTATCATGATAGATGAATATTAAAAGAACACTATTTTATCATAATGTTGACACAGTAGATTAATATTAGAAGAACACTATTTTAAAAAAAGGTCTGAAGTTTCTTGAAGAGAAAATATCACCATCATAATTGACGAATATTAAAAGAACACTACGTTAGAGATAGGTTGTCTGAAGTTTCCTTGAGAGAGGTCTTCTTGTCTTCTTATTAGATGCTTTGTACCGACGAAAGAAATGCTTATTCATGGTCGGCCGTAACGTATGATTACAAATATATGACAAAAATGATTACAAATTTGAATTACGGTTCAAAAGCATATTTCGGGGATAAATCTATTTATTGGATAATTGTTTGGACTGCTAGTCTCTGTTAATTGAGATGATGCACCTAAAATGTCGCGGGTCGCTTTCGGTGCAGCCCACACGTAGTAATTTTTTGATGAGTCCTTACGGTTTAACCATCTTCCACCAAATTAATGAACATCTATTAATAAATATTTGCGCTAGAAAATTGTAATTGACCATAAAAGAAATCTCATCGTTATTGATTATTCTATTTTAAATGTAGTACGGAAAGGAGATTATTTTGTTGGGATTTTTAATTTTGAGGTTTTATATTTTTTATATTATGTCATTTTTGAGTATAAAATTTCGGATTAATGTTGTATAACATTTTTAAGTTTAAATATATTATGGAGGAGGTAAATTTATATTGTGAGAAGTATATGATGACGTTTTCATCAATATATCATTTTTTCACCATTTTTTATTACGATTTATTGTTTAGATCAATTAACTTATAAAAAATGATCAAGAATAATTTTCAGACGAATAGATTATTTTATCATTGGCTTAAATTTTTATGAAATAAGGTACAAATTGAAATTAAAATGGGTCACTAATATGAAATGAAATGTCATACTAGAAGACACATGGATTATTAATGTCAAAGCCAACGCCAGTTTTCAAATGGTTTGTCAAGCTTTGCTCCATTAATGTGGCAAGTTAATGTTATTCTACATACTGCCAACAAATGTCTCTCCCTACCTTTTCATGTACTTGATCCCACCAAATGGCCATGGAACTTACTCAAAAGTTATCAACATCTCTTGTTTTGTAGATGAATTTCCATCATCATAATAAAGGGATGAAATGTTATGTACAGATGTGTTACCTATAATTGAACCCAAAGTTGGGTTCTTTTTATTTTTGCATGGCTTTTATTATCATTTTGCATTATACGTTCAGGTATCCTTTTTACATGCCTTCATATTTGAGTAGATGTTTATTGGTATGTTAATGGATGGATGCAACATTACATGATGTGTGTTGCTTATAACTGAACCCATAATTGTGTTATTTTTATTTTCACATTGATATTGTGCCTTCAATGTTCATGGGTTTTATAGTGTGCCTTCAATGTTCAAGGTTTTTTAGTGTAACTTCACATCTGAGTAAACATTTAGCGGTATATTAATGGAGTGATGAAACATTACACTAACAAACATCTATCTCTACATTTTTTAGTACCTACTCCTCCCTTCCAAAATAGCTATGGAACCTACCTGAAAGTTCTCACTCATACAATAGTTCATAGAGGAATTTATGTGAACATAATGAAAGGATGAAAATTGATGGTGTTGTGCCTATATATATATATATATATATATATATATATATATATATATATATATATATATATATATATATATATATGCTTTGACATGAATAAGCATGTAGTGTTATGTTAATGGAGAGATGAAACATTACATAAAGGTGTAGTTCCTGTAAGTAAACCCACAATGGTGATATTTTGATTTTCACATGCCTATAATTTTTATTGTGCCTTTTAAGCTCATGACATTTTTGCATGCCTTCACATATGATTCAATGTTTACTGATATGTTCATGATGGCCATCAAGATATTCAATCGCATACCAGTAAATGTTATTGGTTTTGTATCAACCCATAACACCATCATAATTTTATGGCCATGTTGGAAGATGTATGTGACATTAATATGTACGGAAGTGCCATGTTTAAGAAGATGGTAGTGTTATTAATATGAAACAACCATTTTTGAAGACCTTTGAGGGCCATTTTTCCTTCAATGTGGATTGTTAATGCTTCCATACACACAATCTTTACCCTGTCCACCATGTTGGAGGGATGAAATATTACCCATAGTTGAACCCACAATGTCAACATATTTTCATTCATATTTAACTCTAAATTTGTTAGTATTTTAATGGAATCCTTATAGGTTTTCTAAATGCATGTCTTTTATGTGCTTTAAATATATCTATTGAATTTTCTATTTTCTTATTTTAATGTTATTGATATATTCTTGTCAATTAATGTTGTCAAGTTCTTCATTCATATTTTTAAAATTAAAAATATATTTTGTAGTCAAGATATACAACAAAAATGATCATGAATGTGAATTATGGTTTAAAATCTTATTTAGTGGATAACTCTATTTGTCAGATAATTTTTTGGACTACTAATCTCTTCTAATTGAGATAATGCACCTAAAATGTGATGGATCTCTTTCGATTTATTTACTGTTGAACCCATTTATATTTTTTGGGTGGAACGCAGTCGGCTTAGAACTAGTGATTTATTGGCTAAATTTGATTAATAAATAGAAAATGCTTCAATGAGTCCTTAAGGCTTATTATTTTCTACTAAATTTAATAAAAAATATTTATTAATAAATATTTAGACCATAAAATTTTAATTGATCATAAGAAATTTCTTTATTAACTATTAATATTTTAATCTTATATTTCTAATAGAAGTAATAATTACCAAAGTATATGTAGTAGTGACATATTTGGAAGAATAATGTTTTCAGTTCAAATTTCAAGATATCCAAGAACATTCTAGCCAAATCAATGATTTATCATTTAATTATTCTTGTAAAGTTCAGGGTATTTTCACTCTTTATCTCACTTTTCCAAATGATAACTATGTTGCATAGATTTTTATGCATGGTAAATTATTTCTTTGGTAAGAATATGTATCCATTCTTTGCACTTCAATATTTTATACAACATGCAATTTTGTTTATAAATATTGTTGGAATGCAATAATTATGGCTCTCCTCCAAAATATAGATATTGATATATAAATACAACCTCCTCTTAAATACAACCCATATGGATGAATAGTTAATTCTTACAGTTTACTATGTTCCACAAAATTAAAGAAAACATATATATTAAAAAATATTCACACTATAAAATTGTAATAGACCATAATAAATATCATTATTGACTCTTCTATTTTTAATTTATTAGCGGAAAGGAATTACTTAGTTGGGACCCTTAACTTTAGGGTTTCACAATTTTATATTACATCACTTCCTAATATAATTTTTTAAACATTTTTAAGTTTAAATATGTCATGCGGGAGACAAATCTACAATGTGGGAAGTCATATGATGATGTTTTCATCAACATATCATTTTCATATCATTTTCTTGGTGATATCGATTATTGGAGTTGTGATTAATTTATAAAAAATGACCAATAATAATCTTAAAAAAAACACATTATTCTATCATTCTCTATTTATTTTATGAAATAAGGAATAAATAAAAATTAATATGGGTCATTAATACGAAACAAAGAGCCATGTTGGAAGACACATGGATTTTTAATGTCAAAGGCAACACCATTTTCCACATGGTTTGGCATGCTCTTCTCCATTCATGTGGTAATTTAATTTTCCCCTATGTACTACCAAGAAATGTCTCTCCCTACCTTTTCACATACCTCCTCTAACTAAATGTCCATGAAACCTACCCAAAATTTCTCAACATGTTGTATTTTTTTAGATGAATTTCCATCAATAGAATATAGGGATGAAACTTTATGCATAGGTGTGTTGTTTGTAACTGAACCAAAAGTTGCATTCTTTTTATTTTTATGTGGCTATTATTGTTATTACGTCTTCCATGTTAATGGTTATTTTTTCATGCCTTCACATCTAAGTAAACATTTAGTGGTATGTTAATGGAGGGATGAAATGTTACATGATTTGTGTTGCTTGTAATTGAACCCATAATTATGTTCCTTTTATTTTCACATTGTTGTTATTGTTACTATTCTTTCAATGTTCATGGTTTTTTTGTGTGCCTTCACATCTGACTAAACATTGAGTGGTATGGTAATGGAGTGATAAAACATTACACTAATAAACATCTAAATCCATGCCCTTTTAAGTACCTACTCCTCCCCCAAATCAACCATGGAACCTACATAAAAGTTCTCAGGCATACAACATTTGATAGAGTAATTTATAAAGATGAAATCGAAGGATGAAAATTAATTTTATTCTGCCTTCTAAGTTCATGGTTTATTTTACATGACTTCACACATGACTAAGAATTTAATGGTATTTTAATAGACCAATAAAACATTACACAAGGGTGTATTACCTATAAGTAAACCCATAATGTTGTTATTTTTATTTTTTGTTTGCCTATAATTTTTATTGAGCTTCTTTTGCTCATGGTGTTTTTGCAAGCCTTCACTTCTAATTCCACATGTACTGGTATGTTCACGGTGGGTGTTAACATATTCATTCACATAAAAATAAATGTTATTATTTTTGTCTTAACCCATATTGCCATCAAAATTCTATGGCCATGTTGGAAGATGCATATGTCATTAATATCTAAGGAAGTGCCATGTTGGTAGATGGTAGTGTTCTTAAAATGCAATGACCATTTGTGAAGACCCCTAGTGGCCTTTTTTCCATTAATATGTGTGTTAATCCTACCATGCATACCATCTTTAAATTTTTCACCATGTTAGAGGGATGAAACATTATCCATAGTTAAACCCATATTGTCAACATGTTTTCACTCATATTTGACTCCAAATTTGATGGCATTTTAAAATAATACCCAAAGGTTTTCTAAATTCTTGTTGTTATGTGCTTTATATATATGTTGAATTTTTATTTATTTGCACAACATGGGTTGGATTACATAACATTTACTAGTATGTGGATGGAATCCTTGAACATTTAATGTGTTACTAAACATTTACAACTATGTGGATTGAATTCTTGTAGATTTTCATTTACATATGAGTAAACATTAATGGTTTTTTTAATTAAAATTTATACTTTCATTCTCATTCCACTAAATGTTGATTCAGATGTATTAAACCAAACCCTTTTCTAAATTAGTTTTACAATTTTATTGCAATGTTATTTTCAATTAATTTTTTTGTGTTATTCATTAACATTCTCAAAAATAAAAATATTTTTTGCCATAGCCATTATTGATAAATTACTGAACATTTTTTACTATGTGGATGAAAAACCTTAAAGTTATTGATATATTACGATCAATTAATGTTCTTACATTATTCATTCACATTTTAAAAATTATAAATATTATTTTTGATAATTGATGTTGATAAATTTTCTATTCATGTTACTATATTATTTATATTTGTGACTAGTTTCTATATCTGTGGCTCCAAATTTCTATGGATTTATAAGAAGCTACTATGAATTCCCACACAAAAATTCTTGATTGTATGGAAAGGGATTTGAACTTGTAATGTAATACTAAACATTTACTACTATACACATAAATGCATGTTTGGGTGGAAAGGGATTTGAACTTGGGATGGGAGTGAAATTTTTTAATACTATGTGGATGGAATCCTTAAAGTTTTTCATTCACAAACTAGTAAATGTTATTATCTTTGTATCAAAATGTTAATGCTATTTTATTTGTATAGAATGAAGACTCAAACTGACTGGTTTAAAAATTTGACCAATAATTATTTTCAAACAAATGCACTATTTTATTATTGGCTTAAAATTTTGTGATGTAAGGCATGGCATGTAATTTAATATGGATCACTAATATAAAATAAAATGTCATTTTAAAATAGAAATGTGTTGATAAGATAGAACATTTACTACTATGTAGATGGAATCCATGAAGGTTTTTATTCACATACTTGTAACTGTTAATGTCTTTCTACACATAATAGGAATTTTATTAGCATAGCAGTAAATGTAGAGTCGGATGTATCAAACCAAATCCCAAAAATCATGTTGTTGTGTCGCTGATATATGTTGTTGTGATATTCATTCACATTTTTCATTATTTTGGTGTCTTTTTGATATGTTGATGTGTTTGTCATTCTATTGTCAATACTGTTGATTTTAATCCATTCTATTATAAATTACTATATCTATGTATTCTTGTTTTTATAGAAGTTGAAATAGTTCAAAGTGTTAATCTTAGCCAAGCTACTAAATTCAATAAATTTTTACAAACATTATGTTTCTTGACTCTTGGTATGTTTCAAATATTTACAAAAAAATTATTGTGTTTCTAAACATGATATCTTTTTATGATGATTAGTATTCTCTTACATTTTTATCAAAGTTTGTAATTCTCAACTCTTTATTGCTTCTATTATTTATCTCTATTGTTGATGTTTTCATCTACTTGTAATGGCAGTGAAATTTGAAGTCAAGAGTGAAGAAAAAAATGGGGTACTTGGTTTCAAGTGAATGACTTTTAACTTTCATTAAGCTTACGATCCATTTTTAGGTTGGATGGTAGATTTAAAAAAAATTACATCACATAATAAAATAAAATAATTTTAATTTAATTAGGTTTATTAATACACTTCAACACATTAGATATCAAATTAAATACATTTCATTCCATTAATTCTTGCATAATGTATTATAATAGAACACAATAATTACATAATATATTTTTATTGTATTAGTAATTCCAAAAAATAATGGATTTATTTAAGGTAAATAAAAAATTACATGAACCAAGGTGTGAAATATGATGTGTCCTTCATTCCCTATATTAAGAGAATACAGAGTTTTTGTCGATCCTTCAAAAGCTATATTTTATTCTATTTAATGCCATGTTAACAAAAATAGGAGGGATAAAAAATGAACCATTTTGGGGTAGATGGATAAATACATTGTTTAAATGCCTTTGCATCTCCAATTATTTTGTGGCCATATCAAATTACCTCTCGCTTCTATCATGCTATTTATTTTGATCTTTTTCTTACCTTTGGTATCTTCTCCTGATCCTTGTTTTTATTTTTGAGTTCATCTACAATTTTGTGATGTTCCCTTATTTTAATCTTAACCTACATAAGGACTTTATTGTGATCAACTTATTATTTAATCCTTACATTCAATCCCTCAATATCCTATTTTTAGGAGTCTTATTCCATAAACATTAGGTGATAGTCATTTTATATGATAATTTTTTATTATTGGGTCATCACGAGTGCGTTGTTTCTTCATTTATTTGCAACCTCTTTTGCTAAAAATTTCAAAAATGTTGATATTGAGGTTTATTGTTCTTTCATTCTATTTTTTCTTCAGTCTTGATTTTTGAATATTTTTTTTACTATTTCCTCATTGTTATGTAAATCAACTATTTCATCTTCTACGCTCTATTATCCACTTAGTACTTAGTAATGCATTATTTATGATGTGATATAAGGTGGAAGTGGTACCATTGACATAGAGACATTTAATTCCATTAATTCATAATTGAGGCCAAGATTTGTTGATCCCTCCTAAACACATTCTAGTGGGCTTTCTTGAGTAAGCAAACTTAAATCATCTTGGTTGAAATTGGATATTGTATTTGCAGGATCTTCAACACCTTCAACATTAATTGAATTTGTATTTGAATTTTATATTTGACCTAAAACACCTTCAATATTTTATTCTTAACTTATTCACCTTTCACAACATTATCATGTTGCATTTGATCCATCTTCTACATACTAGCTTCAATGTCTTCCTCAGTTAGCCATGCCAACCTCATCATATTTTCAACATAATTAACTTAATTATATTTGACATGAAATTATACACTTAAATTCAAGTTATTCACTACTACCTTAGTGTTTAAGGGCCAAATACCTATCCTTCAAAATTCATTTATTACATTCTTAGGAGTTTGTTCCATCTTCAATATTTTGTTTCCCAAAGTGGCTGATCTATGTATCTTTTTATCCCAACCATGATGAACATTAATCTATGATATACTCTCTCCTAAATTATGCCTTAAATGGAATAAACACACTTACATCCAATAGATATAATATTTGGGTAGTATGTGTAGACAATTTAAGCAGGTCTATCTCAAAAGTTCTAGCTTGTTTAGTTAAGTCATGCAATCTTACCAAACTTGTAAGTTAGATTTAATTAAATCATATAAATTTATGATATTTATAGGATGGATTTTATTAAATCATCCACCATCAACACATATATATTATTAGGTTATTAAATCTCTCACACTCACTAGATCATGCACATATCTAGGTTGCAAATTTTTGATGAAACAAACTCAATGGATGTGTTACAACTCACCTTAGCACCATGCTTGGGGGAATGTGTCCTTCAATGTATGTATGTATGTATGTATGTATGTATGTGTGTGTGTATGTATGTATGTATATATATGCATATGCCCTTGTAGGTTGATAATTATCTTAATCTCAACTTCAATGTTTCATAATGAGACATCTCTTAAAATTAAATGTCCAAAAATCAAGATGGTTGCATCAACACACATGTGCACTCCTAACATTTTTATTCTTAATTTAAATAATTTCAAATTATTTCAATTTTAGATTTCATATATTGATTATATAATCCAACATGCTCTTGGTTACAAGTCAATCAATAACAAAACAGTTAGGTTGGGTTCACAAAAATAAAAGATGTGTTATACCCACCCCAAGTATGCATTTATTTCCTTTAAAGTATAAATTTATTTATTATATTAATTGAGGAGAGGGAATATAGATATTATAATCTGATTTATATAGTACCTCAGTCTTATGGACTCAGAAAATACATATTGTGATTATACCTTTTAGTTCTACATCTGCCTACTACTAAAAGGCTCATGTTCACTATTTATTTATACCTGATTACTTATCTCTTAGTCAAACCATAATTGTTATTATGGATATGATTTATATATTATTAAAAATATATAATAATTATTATTATTATTCAATTTCATATATGAACAAATACCTATTTTCTAAATCCTTAGACAATTGTATCCTAGATAGACACTTGTATCGATGAAAAGTTCCCAATTTTACTATAAAGTATTAGGTGCGCAAAAGTCACTATTTATTAAAAACAATTATATTATAAATATAAATATAATAATTTTAGAAATTATTTAATTGCATAAATTCTTAATTTAGAACCCAAATTACCATACAATAACACCAAACTAAATGTCAGTGGAGGATGACATTTTATGACACAAAGTAGTGAACACATGGAATAAATATAGACAAGTTGAAGGAGGTTGATGACATGTAAAAAGGTGTGAATAAGATATATGAGGTTGATATCATGTAACACAAATGTGAAGAGTTCATAGTTATTTATTTTTATGACATCAGTGTTTAAGTCATCTTCTTTAAATCATCTTGTTGTGTGTTCTATTCTATATGCTCTAATGCTAGCCCCTTAGGTTTTTATTTATAATTAATAATGAAATACATTTTTTGTTGTAGAGAATAAATGGGATGTATTTAGTGGTGTAGGTGTAGTTTCCTTTGGATTTATAAATTATGAGTATTTGAAAAAGTGCAATATTAACAAGCCACTTGATCATTCTCAACTCCACCATTTATGAAATTTTCCTATGCATACAATCATTGGTAAGATTACTTCAATTTAACACTATCCAAGTTATTTAATTTAATCTCCTTAATGGTTCATTTTTGTGACCTTTAATTTAATTACAATATCTTAAGCATTTTGTGATATTTAATTTAATTATGTCAACATTCTAGCATAATAAAATATTGATATTCATGGCTTTCAACAGTCAACAATTGTTTAGAGAATGTCAAGAAAAAGTGATTATTATTTATTTATATAGATTTTTGTGACAATTTTTTTTTAAATTTTTGGGATCATGCCATGTGATTTGGTATATCCAATATGCAAACCATGTAATGAATTGCTTTGGGTTTGGCCTGAAATAGGGCATTGAAGCAATGGGAGGGAATCAATAAATTGAGATAAATAACAAAAATATGTAGGAATAAATAATAGTATGGTATAAATAGTCACATTTGAGAGTAAGTAAAAATTATGAGACCATTTGGTGATCCTTCCAAAGTGATATAGTTGGTTTATTTTGGGTTAAGGGCCATATGTTAGCAATTTTAACACAATATGAAATGTTTATATTTTAATTTCACCCTCACAGATATGGAAGATGAAAATGTTGCAATGATCATTGCTCCCACCAAATCACAATATTGTGTCACTTTGTATTCCATTAATATTTATTATACACCTTTAACTTTGAGGTTTGTAATTCTAAACTAAAGGCCTCATGACTGTCATTATAATTCATTAATGTTTGTGGTATAATGAAAAATTGTGGAAATTATAGGCATAGTAGTAGTCATTTTAGTGGTGTTTGTGGATACCTATAGTATAATAAAAATATCATTCAACTAGGGGAGATGGAAAATTATTTGGTGTAATGTTTTCTATGTAAATTGTTATATCCCAAATTTTCAACTTAGTGAAGTCAATCAAACTTTCTCAAATTTAGGATAACATAGAACTATCTCTGAGTATAGGCAGATTGGTATAAGAGATAAATCTCTATATTATGGGATAGCTCTATTTATCTAATTGTTTAGGATATCTACTACAATTGTCCAATAACTTAATGGGGTTGAAAAGGGAAGAAAGAAACTGAAAGTAACATACACTAATGGAAGTGATACACCAATTATATCTCTAGAAACATGCTTGAACTTACACTACAAAGGCAGATCACTAAAATTGATCTCAACTCAAAGTTCTTCTAAAAAATTGTTTATGCATGGAGGAATATTGTTATGAATTCTAGAAGGTGAGTGACTAGGAGGTCTAATTTTATATAGTACTAATCTTTTTCACACTTCAATTACACTTAACTAACAGTTGCACTTCATGAGACCTATTATAAGAAATATTAATTACATAATACATACATGAGTAAAATGGAATTGAGGAGAAACAATCATCATTTATCATCCAAATAGACTACTTGACATACTTAGGTAAGAAATTTTAGAGACTAAACCAACCTGATAACTTTATTCAAAGGAAAAATAAGATGTGAAACTAGTAGAGCTTTTCCATACAAATTTGGATCCCCTATGATTCTAAAATGGCTTCAATATATAGAGAAATAGGAAAAGAGAGAGAAAGAGTGAAATTAGAGAGTCATAATGACAAGTGTTAATTCTTGAAGACCACTTATAATGTAAGATAAAGAGTAATAAAATAGATTATGAGGTTCTATTGAACAAGTGGCAAATCTAAAATATGACATTGTCTTGAAATTGGAATAGGGATACTTCAGTTTCCATATTAGAACTAATTTCTTGATGAGGAATCCACTTAATGATATTTAATTATATTTGAAGTCATTGAAAAATGTGTACTAACTTGAGAAGTTGTAAACATGATTGGTGTAAGTCATTTTTCACCCCTGCAACTACTGATCTTCTCTTTATCACTTGCTACTTACCCTTTCAACAAGTCACTAGTCCTCTAGGCCTAAACTTTCACACTTTTCACTAGGGTGACTTGAACAAATTAAATAACTTTTGTTGTGGAGATGTAAGACATATATTCATAACTTTTTTATCCTTTGTTCTATTATATATAATTCAATAAAACTCAAAATCACACTTCTCATCTCCAACTTGGAAGTTACCTTGCTTCTCACTACTCTATCCAAGACTTCCTACAATATTCAACCTATCATAGGGATATCCATGTATGAATTAGGTTATAATGGGGCTTGAGGAGTCACAATATATCTCTACACACCTTCCACCATGACCTTGACCTATTTATCACTTTTTGCATCTTCAAAACACATTAAATCTTATTAAAAAAAATTGACCCATCTGTACAAGTGATGGTATAAAATAATTGAGTGGTTTTGAGTATAAGAGATTTCCAAGAAGGTATAAATCACTTTCAATTCCAATTTACGCATTTTAAATCAATTATTTTTCATCATTTTCTCATTAGGTTCTTATGAGGGTTTTAAGTAGTTAGGTTCTTAGTGATGGTTCATAAAGGTTAAGACCCTAAAATTTGAACCAATTATAATGATATAAATTACATGTGTATTTTCTATGTAGATGGGAGTGAAGAATTTGGCTCTTGAGTAGTTATTATGCACTCTAGATATACCTAAGACAAATTAACGTAAAAAATGGCCAATTAAAATTATTATCTAAAAAAAAATGACTATCATAAAATATATATTCTCCCATGAAATATATAACATTTATTTGGAAGATCACATGACCATAGGAGTGATGTTGGAAGCCTAAGGTTCATGTCTAGTTATTAGGCCTAGTAGGCATAGACTGGGTTTCCTATATATGTTGTCACTTATGAGTATTTAAAATGATTATAACAATTGCAAAAAACTAAAACCCTTTAAATGAACATTGAATAAGTACCACGACCTTAATAACATGATAAAACCCTCAATATTATCATCAACAAATTTAAATTTTTGAATTTTTAGTTTTGATGAGAAACCTAAAAACACCACCAAATGATTATAAATGAGAAATGAAATGTGTAAAATTCTTATAATTAACCAAAAATTAAATTTTAATACCATTCACATCCAAAATTAGACCAATATTTACAGTCAGTAATCTATTAAATGACGTACCTGCATCATACTCCCTAAATGAAAAAAAGAGCTCTAGCTCAAATGGAGAAGTTTAATAGTTCCATTTCTTCTTCCTTGTATTCCAATTCTTTACTATATTACCTTACTTTACTCCTATTCTACTTATCTACTTATTCATGTTTTCATTTTGTTTATTTACTTTCTTCCATGCTTATTGATCTTCTTCAACTAGTTACTCACATATGTGGACATATTTAATTCATCCACATTTATGCATTTTATTTTCTACCTTATCTTATTTTACACCTGAACATAAAACAATATATTTAAGCTAGTAAACCATTAATTCATTATGAATTTGAGGCATCTTAATTATTTCTTCCATATTTGAATGTTTCCCATGTTTTTCTTTCACGTCATAGACTCTCCAATGTTCCTTATTAATTATCTTTAATATTGTCTTTTCTTCATTCATGACTCTGATTTCAATTGTCTCTTGTAGGTGGTACCTTACATTTGTTTAAAATTTATCACATTCTAAAAATTATCAAATTTATAAACTTCATTTACTATGTAATGTTACTAGAGCTCCTCCTTTCCCATATTGATTTTATTTCTTTATGTCTCACATTGCATTGCTATGCAATCTACACTCCTTAGTAGCTATTTTTATTCTTTATTTTTCAATTTTATTGTCTCTCCATCCTTTTTATCATAACATGCCCCTAAATTCCCATTATCATTAATTTTTCCTTCTCTTACTTCATAATTTTTTTCCTTTTAATTTTTTCATGGTTTGATCATGTACTTCATACTAATTTTCTCTCTTGGCAATGCTCTCCATTAAATATTCATCTAGTCCTCCATCTTATTGTATATTTTAATTCTATTTTTATCTCATCCAAAATTTTTACATTGTATTTTGACACCTACAAGTTTGTTTCAACTTGGATTCCTTATTTTTTTACACCTCTAGGTTTGTTTCACCTTGACCTTTTGAGCCTCAATAATCTCTTATTTTCACCTTATTAAGCCTCAATGGGCTATATGACTATTACCTTCTCTCTCTTAGAGTTTCAAGAACCTATTTCAACTTCTATGTAACTTTAAATTTTACAAAATATCCCCAACATTTGTAATAAGCTCTAATACCAAAATGGTGTAATCAGATCTTAAGATATTTAATCCTTCAATAATTTGACTTGATTTACAAGCATGTAGCCTTCTCTTCTAGGTTTGTTTTAGTCTTTACACTATAATGGACTAATTTAACTTGTATAATCATAAAAAAAAGTCTTGAAAAAATTATTTATATATTATACCAACTCAACATATCTATGTATACCATTATCCAACCTTAATATTATAAGAAAACACAAATCAAGGATTTCTAAGCCTACGAATTAGACCTTAGACTATGTTTTAGAAATAAATTTATTTTAAGAGTTAAAAACACAATAAAAAACTTATAATGATTTATAAATACTTTATCCAACTTATTTACAATGTCTCAAGGCATTTTCATGATTATATTTTGAGATATTGAGGTTTGTACATACTACTAAAATAAGGATTTTGACTTTCTTAACAGAGATGCAAGTCTGAGTTTTACCTATAAATTCCTCACGAGGTACATCCAAACATTTAAATAAAATTTTAAAGTTCATAGACATACTATTAAACATGTCTACAAAGTTTTATCTCATTTTAATTATTCATTTCAAAGTTATGCAATTTTTAGTCTTCCTAAGACCTTTTAAAACCTTAACCTATAGACATACTATATTTTATTAGTTTATTAAAATATAGACCTAAAAAGTAATTAAAAATATTTTTAAATCATCATAAACATATATATATTCCTATCCTAAAAAATTTAGGTCATTTTAATTGTTCATTTCCAAGTTATCAGGGTTTTCATACCATAGAAACCCTAAATTAATGTGTTAGGGTAAGAACACACAAAAGTGGATGATTTAAAATTTAGAGATTTAAAAAAAAAATATAACCTATATATGGAATGATATAAAATTATCCTCATATTTATATATCTTATACCCTTTTAAAATTTCTTAAAATGTGATTACGACACTTTTCTTAACTGAATAAGCCATACTATGTGTTTTTATAATCACAAATGCAACAGTCATAAACATCTTCATAAAATTGAGTATGATTTAAAATAATCAAATAAACATAAATTAATTTGTGATATAGGTAAATTAAAATAAAATAATTCAATAAAATACTATTCTCTTTTTATATATCTTCAAAAACTAATACATAAACTTTTACAGACTACTCTACACACCAATAACAACCTCTCAAAACCTGTAACTTTATATTTTATCGTTTATTTGATAATTTTTTTTGCTTTTCATGATTAAAGGCTTATAATTATTTTATATAATACCTAAAAAAGTTTCATTTTTTTTTATGCAATCAATACTTCTCAACCACCTTAAGACTAATCTAGACAAACTTAATTTAGCCATTATCTTATGTTGCTTTAATTTTGATAGGGTTTCAGTCAGGATTAAGTTGAGATGAGGGTTTAAATAAATTTTTAAAATTTTAAACACCCATTAAATAAGGATTAGGACTGTCATAACATTATAAGACCTTTAATACTCTTATTAACATATTCCAAATTTTGAATTGCTAGTTTTGACAAGGAACCTAAAAATACCACCAAATGATGTAGAAATGACAAATGAAACCTAGAAAAGGATTCTTATTGACAAAAAATGAAATTTAAAGACTAATCTCATCCAAAATTATATTAGTATTTAAAAACATATATTTATTAGTTGATGCACATTCATCAGATGCTTATTTCTAATGAAGTGTGGAGTTCATGACTTTCTAACATGACCCCACTAATATGAACCCCCCTTGAGGTGAGGGAAAGTATAAAATAGTAGTGAGATTATCTCAAAAGGATAGTGTATTTATAGAATATGTTTGGATCTTGTAACATATAGGATTAACATGTCTAGGTAGATATAATATCGGGTCACGTAATTTGTGATCTCATTAAGTCCTAAGATACATGATGTAGATAATGGAAGAATATAAAGAGTAATAGGAAAAATTCATAAATAAATCAAGCAAACATAAAACAAAAATCAAAATCAAATAAAAAGGAAAAAATGGTCAAAGGAGATATCATAAAAGGAAAATGTTTAAATTCAACACAATCAAAGGGACATGACAGTCAAATGTCAATCAATACAAAAAATAGTGACATATTCAAATGTAAACATAGGAAAGTAAAGGAATAAGAGCCACAATAAATGGATAATATTGAAATGATCAAAAAATAAATACAATGAAAAAAAATATTAATCAAGGAATAACCTCAAGGAAGTTCATAAATGAATGTTTAGAATATAAAAAACCAATATGAACATAACATACTAGTTCCTAAAATATGTGTTTGTAAAACATTATGTACACAAAATATTAAAAACATTATGAAAGGTATAAGCATGGATATAATCATGTGTAAGTATATAAGATAAAATATGATAATGGAAAGTGATTATAGAATAATATAACCTAGGTGTATTTTGATCAAAGAAGTATATGCCCCCCAATGTACTTATGACATGAGTAGAAGGAAAACTCAACATATGTATCTATATATATCATGTATCTAACTATGCATGTATCACACTCGATTAAACATATTTATATAAGAAAGGAAAGATATGACATCTACTAACATATAGAAAACAACATATGTATAATAAATAATATAATTAGGAATATGTTGAAAATTTTGGTATTTTTTAGTTTTATTTGAATGCTTAGAATATTTTATTTTTTTAATGTATTCTTTGAATATTTTAATAAGATAAACTCAGGACAATTATCCCCTCTAAGTGATGCTCACTTATAAATTTTCAAAAAAATGAATATGGTATATCAAGATGGTGGTGCTACTGAGGAGCATGAATAGGTGTAATATATGCACTGCATATTATGTGATGCTTTGGATATATATGTTAAGATAATGTAGTCTTAAAAAGGTAATAGAAGGAGTAGGGTTTTGTGGAATCCATTGTTTTGTGACCTGTAGTGTATTTTAAGTAGCATTATTAGGAACATGTTTAGTTTTTATTGATATATGAATTTGTTTTGTAGTAGGAGATGAGGATTCCATGAAATCAACTTTGTATATTTGATGTAATTATCTCTCGAGTATGGGCTACCTAGTAAATGGGATTTACTATTTATTATGCTTCCATAGAGGATTAATTATAATAGGTTTAATAATTATCTGACTTGGAATATACTATTTTTTCAAGTGGATGTTTATATGGAATTATAAGAAATTTGACTACCTTGTTGGCATGAATGTATTTAATACACCCATTTACTATGAAAGGTACAATGCATAGTTTATGTATCCAAGGTCACTCAATAACATATCAAAGACTCTTGTATATGGCATACTAGAGCAAGTAGCAACCACATGTGTTGGTCTAACCTATTAGGGTAAGTTAATATCACTAAGAACATATTGTAAGCTTCCATCAAAATATCTAACCAATTTGATTGAAGGGTGTAAATCATCATGCATATATCTTAAAGTTTCAAGTAATGTCATGGTCCACATATTTTTGATATCATCATTATCAATCATAGAATTGTGAATAGGGTGGTGATAAAGTTATGCATGAATAAATAATAAAAATATGTGTCATCATCCAAAATCTCAATATCATCAAAAGTAATGGATGGTATTTGAACCATATGAGGTATATGTACCCATAATATCATCTAATGGGTGCCCATAATCTAGTTGATGAGGATGCACATTATATGTCATTTCAACTTCTATAATATTTTGAGAGTGATCTTTTAATGGATCACTAAACATGTTTAGATTCTAATGGTCACTAGCTTTTGACCCTAAATATTTGGGAGAATAATAAATTCTAATATGTTGGTTATCGATAAGGTCTTGAATATTGTGATAGGGATATATGAGATGACAATCTAAAAACTTATTAATTATGAAGTTGGAGACTCGGGTAATCAAACAAAGTATATCCTTAGTGCATTGGATAAGACAAGCATATTAGGTTGATGTGACACTACATTAACAATTTTGGTTACTTCTTTTTTAGGTACAATATGTTTTACCTTGGATCTTTATTTGATATAAAACTTGGTATTGGATGTAGTTGTTGTGTTTTATACATAAATTTTTTCAATGAATAAGTTTTATTTTATGATCTATATTAATATGGTATAAGTCATCAAAATATTTGAAAATTTTGGAAATAATGGACTCATGTAATGGGGCACATAAAATTTTATTGAAAATGTCTTCAAGCTCAATATCTACTATTTTATTTGTCATTTTAGCCAATAATATCTTGTACCTCTAGACATATTCATTGAAAGGTTCCTTGTTTGATCTTTAAAATTTGAGAATATGATACCATTTTCGTAATGTTGATAGAAAAGTATGTTAAAATCTAATCCATAAGAGGTTTTAATTTTTTTAATGATTGGATTGGTAAATCATAGAGCCACCCTAGAGCATAGTCCTTGAGGATCTTTCGAAATAGTTTACTCAAAAGATTATCATTAGAGGCATAATCAAGGTATGCTACATAAAAATGTTTAAGATGTTATTCAGGATCACGCTTACCATTATAAAATGTGAACTTAGGTGAAAAAAACTAGTTGACAAGGGGAAAAAATATATCTCATGTGTAAGAGGGTTATGAAACACCTTTTATGAATCAAGAGCATAAGGTGACTTCATAAAATTTTTCTTAATATTAGTAGCACTATATTTTAAAAGTTTTATAGATTTTTAAATATGTTTCACATTTTTATCACTAAGATTTGATGTTTTATAAGTCACTAAAGGAGTTTTACCCATGATTTGAGTTGATAAGGTAGTGACACTAGTAATTGTGTTAAATTGTCAATGTTTTCCATTGGGGATGTAGCAATAACAGGATTTAATTCATGGAAGAAAAGTGTAAACACATAAACCATGCCCCCATTATATGTATGAATTATTGTTGTGTTCAATGGGAGAGTTATAGGAATAGGGGAATGTATCATAGGTTTAATGACATGATTAATAAATGCACCTAGTTATTCATCCATGGTTCTTTTCATTAGTTTCCAATATGGTTTTTAAAAACTCATCAAGATATTTAGGGTTTTGATGGATTATATCTCGAAATAGAGAAATAACATGCACATTCTCTTTATCTCTTTTCTCATATAAATTATTTTCATTATTTTCATTGTTTTCATTATTAGAATCTTATTCTATAATAACATCTTCAACAGTTTCTTCATTTTCATCATTGACACTTGTATTAGGCATGGGGTTCAATACGCCATGATTTGGAGGCATCTTAGGTGGTGTAAGAGGAAGATCTAAGTGTTCAATAGAAACACCATGTAATCTAGGGCTACGCCTAGGTTGCATACAAATTATAGAATAAATTTGAGAAACAAATAATTACAAACTTCATGAGGTTGAATAAACTAAGGAAATCTAGGGTTTTCATAAAAATACATTGAGTTTAGATTCACCAAATGTTTAACTCTAAATTTAACATATGCAAGGTATATAGGATTAAGGAAATTACATTAGATTTTACACAAAGATGGTGAACTAATTTAATAAGCATGTCAATTAATAGAAATCCTAGATAAATAATATTTTGAATTTATACATCTTAGATTACTAAAAATATTAAACTAAAACTATTGATAGAGTACAAGTTACGAAAATAGTGAATACACTAAGCAAAGTAATTATTTGAATATTAAATAGTGTCAAACACTTAATGATTAAATTTGAATGTCTATAGTCTATAACATTCAATCTTAAACTTTAATAAAAGATATACTGACTATTTGATATCTACAAATAGTTTTAAAAGTATAATCTATTCTTGAAATAGATAAAAACATTATATAAATTCCATTTGATTTTTATTAAATGTCTTATAATCACTAGTTATCTAAATAAACTAAGATGTTTTTATGTATTTATAAATGACTTGAATTTGTTTTAATATTTTATTATGTACAAACTAATATCCAATATTCGGAATAATAAAATAAAGATCCGAAAGGATGAGGGGTGGGAGTACCCAGATATACCTTACCGAAATCAAATACTTTACACTTCCACCAAATTAAAAAACATGACAAAATATGAAAAAAAGGACGATAACATAAAAACTTTTGTGAAGATATAAAAAACCACCACTAAAAAATTAAGAATTATGTCAACACTTCTTTATTTTAACAAGCAGAAATAAGGAAAAATCAGCTCCTATAAAAGGTAATTTAAAAACTAATAAATACCTAGTTAATTGTCTACAATTTAAGCCTATGGATTTATAAACTTGCGATACTTCGAAAAACCATTATTATTTAAAAAATTTAATAATTTATGTTTTTAGTTCACTTTTTTCATCCCACGATTTTGATGATATAGATATAGATATTTTTATTTTTAAGTTATTAGACATAATATTAGAATTCAACAATTTTAAAAAGTAAAAAATTAAAGGTGAAATTAGTTAAAATAATAATAACATTAAAATTAATTAAATATTGTGTATGATTTTTATTTATATATAATTTTAATTATTATTTAAATAATTTAATAACAATAACAATAACAATAACAATAACAATAACAATAACAATAACAATAACAATAACAATAACAATAACAATAACAATAACAATACCAATAACAATAACAATAACAATAACAATAACAATAATAAAGTATTTATTAGTCAATAATTTTGTCTTGCAAATAAATCATTAAAGTCATTTAATTAATGATTACAAATTATACATACATAAAAAGTAATATATAATTAAAATAGATCATAATTTTTTTTATTTTACTATCAAAATTAATATAATATATTAAAAGGTTGTTAGATTATTGATATCCATCTTGTCAAGCCACTAAAGAGAAAACTTATGTTGTTTGATTAGAAAAATACTCTAACCAAAGGATATTTCCATCATAATAATACATAGATTAGTGAAGAAGATAGAGACATATAATGGTTGTGATATTATCCGCAAAATGTATTATTATTATTATTATTATTATTATTATTATTATTATTATTATTATTATTATTATTATTATTATTATTATTATTATTATTATTATTGAAGATAGGATTCTACCTCCAATTTAAGGTAAAGGTAATAAACTACTAATTAAGGAGGACAAAACAAATAACAAACCTCTCTTTGTCCAACAAAATAATCAGAGCACAATTTACAACTAAAAAATCTTAAATATTCACCAAAAATCTATCAATAGTAAGTAAAATAACTGGTCTTTAGCCAAAATTTAACCTACATTTAGCAAATGAATAGTCAATAACAAAAAAAAAATAGAGAACTGGTCACAAATCCAATTAAAACCGATACAACAACTGAGGTTGACACTACTAAAAGAACATCCTTACACATAAAGAGAAATGCAAAGGTTAGAGAAAATTAGCTAATTATCAAGACCATTTTCCTTCCACGATTGGGAGAGAAAGCCTTTCATTTTCCACTGAGGTGTATCCTTCACCACTTGTTCAATATCTCATCTCACCTTTTTAGCATTTGATATTCAACCTTTTTTTTATAAATGAGTTGAAAATATCTTTGGTTTTTTCCACCAAAAGAAGAGAAGGGGAATCAATAATAGTTTTCATTGGTGGAAGAGGACTCGAAGCCACTCCCAGATAAGGTTCCACACTTGAAAAGACCTCCCTCCTAAAGGAGGGGTCCCTATCGATTCCTTGATAGAGGGGAAAGAGATCCAGATTAGTAATAAAAAATGTTGTGATTGTGTCAAATGAAATAGTGATCAAAATCCATGTCTTTATTCCTAAAATTAAACTGAGAATAAGAATACGATTGCTAAGGTCTCTTAGAGGAACACTCCATGACATGATGCCTAGTGAGATTATAATGAAGGTATCTGAATGATAGCCATTTCAAGTTGATAAATTGAATCCATGATATATGAGAAGAAACAAGTTTAACTAAATGACAAAGACATTTGAAAAGATCAATAATAGCAAAAGCTTTCACGAATTTGTTTCCTATAAAATATTTGTTCAATTTAACAAAAAATAAAATGCCATTTTAAAATACAAATGTGTCGATAAGACTGAACATTTACTACTATGTAGATTAAATCCATGAAGGTTTTTATTCGCATACTTGTAACTGTTAATGTCTTTCTACACATAATAAGAATTTCATTAGCATAGCAGTAAATGTAGAGTCAGATGTATCAAACCAAATCCCAAGAATCATGTTGTTGTGTTGCTGATATATGTTGTTATGATATTCATTAACATTTTTTCATTATTTTGGTGTCTTTTTGATATGTTGATATGTTTGTCATTCTATTGTCAATATTGTTGATTTTATTCCATTCTATTATAAATTACTATATTTATGTATTCTTGTTTTTATAGAAGTTGAAATAATTTAAAGTGTGAATCTTAGCCAGGCTACTAAATTCAATAAATTTTTACAAACATTATGTTTCTTCACTCTTGGTATGTTTCAATTATTTACAAAAAATTTATTGTGTTTCTAAACATGATATATTTTTATGATGATTAGTATTCTCTTACATTTTCATCAAGGTTTGTAATTCTCAACTCTTTATTGCTTCTATTATTTATCTCTATTGTTGATGTTTTCATCTATGGGTAATGGTAGTGAAATTTGAAGTCAAGAGCGAAGAAAAAAAAGGGGTACTCAATTTCAAGTGAATGATTTTTAACTTTCATTAAGCTTATGATCCATTTTTAGGTTGGGTGGTAGATTATAAAAAAAATTAAAACACATAATAAAATAAAATAATTTTACTTTAATTAGGTTTATCAATACACTTCAACACATTAGATATCAAACTAAATACTTTTCATTCCATTAATTGTTACATAATGTATTATAATAGAACACAATAATTACATAATATATTTTTATTGTATTAGTACTTGTAAAAAATAATGGATTTATTTCAGGTAAATCAAAAGTTACATGAACCAAGGTGTGAAATTTGATGTTTCCTTCATTCCCTATATTAGGAGAATGCAAAGTTTTTTTGATCCTTCAAGAGCTGTCCTTAATGGTATTTAATGCCATGTTAAAAAAAATAGGAGGGATAAAAAATGAACCATTTTGGAGTAGATGGATAAATACACTATTTAAATGCATTTTCATCTCCAATTATTTTGTCGCCATATCAAATTACCTATCCCTTCTATCATGCTATTTATTTTGATCTTTTTCTTACCTTTGGTATCTTCTCCTGATTCTTATTTTGCTTTTTGAGTTCATCTACAGTTTTGTGATGTTCCCTTATTTTAATCTTAACCTACATAAGGACTTTATTGTGATCAAATTATTATTTATTCCTTACATTCAATCCCTCAATATCCTAATTTTAGGAGTTTTGTTCCATAAACATTAGGTGATAGTCATTTTATATGATAATTTTTTATTATTGGCTCATTATGAGTGCCTTGTTTCTTCATTTCTTTGCAAAGGTTTTTGCTAAAAATTTAAAAAATGTTGATATTGAGGTTTATTATTCTTTCATTCTATTTTTTCTTCAATCTTGATTTTTGAATAAATTTTTTACTATTTCCTCATTGTTATCTAAATCAACTATTTCTTCTTCTATGCTCTAATATCCACTTAGTGCATAGTAATGAAATATTTATGATGTGATAGAAGGTGGAAGTGGTACCATTGACATAGAGACATTTATTTCCATTAATTCATAACCGAGGCCAAGATTTGTTGATCCCTCCTAAACCCATTCTAGTGGGCTTTCTTGAGTAAGAAAACTTAAATCATCTTGGTTGAAATTGGATATTATATTTGCAGGATCTTCAACACCTTCAACATTAATTGAATTTGTATTTTAATTTTATATTTGACATAAAACACCTTCAAAATTTTATTCTTAACTTCTTCACCTTTCACAACATTATCATGTTGCATTTGATCCATTTTCTAAATACTAGCTTCAATGTCTTCCTTAATTAGCCATGCCAACCTCATCATATTTTCAAAATAATTAACTCAATTATATTTGACATGAAATTATACACTTAAATTGATAGTATTAACTACTACCTTAGGGTTTAAGGGCCAAATACCTATCCTTCAAAACTCATTTATTATATTCGTAGAAGTTTTATTTTGTTTCCCAAAGTGGCCAATCTACGTATCTTTCTATCCCAACCATGATGAACATTCATCTATGATATAATATCTCCTAAATTAGGCCTCAAATGGAATAAAAACACTTACATCCGATGGTTACAATATTTGGGTAGTGTGTGTAGACAATGTAAGCAAGTCTATCTCCAAAGTTCTAGCCTATTTAATTAAGTCGTATAATCTTACCAAACTTGTAAGTTAGATTTAATTAAATCATCTAAATTTATGATACTTATAGGATGTATTTCAATTAAATCATCCACCATCAACACATATATATCATTAGGTTATTAAATTTCTCACACTCACTAGATCATGCACAAAGCTAGGTTGTAAAATTTTGATGAAACAAACTCAATGGATGTGTTACAACTCACCTTTGCACCATGCTTGGGGGAATGTGTCCTTTAATTAATTTAAGTGTGTAAAGTATTAATTTAGAACCCAAATTAACATACAATAACACCAAACTAAATGTCAGTGGACGATGATATTTTACGACACAAAGTAGTGAACACATGGAATAAATATAGACAAGTTGAAGGAGGTTGATGACATTTAAAAAGGTTTTGAATAAGATATATGAGGTTGATATCATGTAACACAGATGTGAAGAGTTCATAGTTATTTATTTTTTTGACATCAGTGTTTAAGTCATCTTCTTTTAATCATCTCATTGTGTGTTCTATTCTATATGCTCTAATGCTAGCCCCTTAGGTTTTTATTTATAATTAATAATGCAATACATTTTGTGTTGCAGAGCATAAATGGGGTATATTTAGTGGTGTAGGTGTAGTTTTCTTTGGATTTATAAATTATGAGTATTTGAAAAAGTGCAAGATTAACAAGCCACTAGATCATTCTCGACTCTACCATTTTTGAAATTTTCCTATGCATGCAGTCATTGATAAGATTAATTCAATTTAACACTATCCAAATTATTAATTTAATCTCCTTAATGGTTCATTTTTGTGATATTTAATTTAATTATATCAACGTTCTAGCATTAATAAAATATTAATATTCATGGCTTTCTGCACTTAAAAATTATTTAGAGAATGTTGAAAAAGTGATTATTATTTATTTATATATTTTCTGTGACAATAATTTATTGTTTTATATTTTTGAGATCACACCATGTGATTTGGTAAATCTAATATGCTAACCATGTAGTGAATTGCTTTGGGTTTGGTCTAAAATATGGCATTGAAGTGATGGGAGGGAGTGAATAAAAGGAGATGAAGAACAAAAATATGTAGGAATAAATAATAGTATGGTATAAATAGTAAAATTTGAGAGTAATAGTTATGAGACTAGTTGGTGATCCTTCCAAAGTGACACAGTTTGTTTATTTTGGGTTAACTGCCACATGTTATTAATTTTAACACAATATGAAATGTTTATATTTTAAATTCACATTCAAAGATGTGGATGATGAAAATGTTTCAATGAGAATTACTCCCACCTAATCACAATATTATGTCACTTTTTATGCCAGTGATATTTATTATACACCTTTAACTTTGAGGTTGGTCATGTTAATCTAAAGGCCTCATGACTATCATTGTAATTCATTGATGTTTGTGGCATATTGAAAAATTATGGAAATTATAGGAGCATTAGTAGTCATTTTAGTGGTGTTATTTGATACCTATAGTATAATAAAAAAATCTCATTCATCTAGGGGAGATGGAAAATTATTTGGTGAAATGTTTTCTATGTAAATTGTTATATCCCAAATTTTCACCCTAGAGAAGTCAATCAAACTTTCTCAAATTTAGGATAACATAGAACTATCTCTGAGTATAGGTATATTGGTATAAGAGATAAATCTCTAGATTATGGGATAGCTCTATTGATCTAATTATTTAGTATCTCAACAAAAATTGTCGAATAACTTATTGGGGTTGAAAAGGGAAGAAATAAAATGAAAGTAACCTACACTAATGGAGGTGATACACCAAGGACATCTCTATAGAAATGCTTTAACATACATTATGAATGTAGATTACTAGAAATTATCTCAACTCAAAGTTATTCTAGAAAAAATGTTTCTACATGGAGGAATATTGCTATGAATTTCAAGAGGTGAGGGAATAGGAGGTCTAGTCTTAGACACTACTAATCTTCTTCACACTTCAAATACACATAACTACCACTTTCACTTCATGAGACATATTATAAGAAATATTAATTACATAATGAATACATGAGTAAAATGGAAGTGAGGAGAAACAATCATCACTTATCATCCAAATAGACTACTTGACATACTTAGGCAAGAAATTTTAGAGCCTAAACTAGCCTGATAACTTTATTAAAAGGAAAAATAAGATGTGAAACTAGTATAGCTTTGCCATATGAATTTGGATCCCCTATGATGATAAAATGGATTCAATATATAGAGAAATAGGAAAAAGAGAGAAAGAGTGACATTAGAGAGTCACAATGCCAAGTGTCAAGTCTTGAAGACCATTTATAATTCAAGAGAAAGAGTTATAAAATAGATCATGAGGTTCTATTGAACAAGTGTCAAATCTAAAATATGATATCCTCTTGAAGTTGGCATAGGGATACTTCATTTTTGTTATTGAAACTATTTTCTTGGTTAGGAATCTACTTAAATATATTTAATTATATTGAAAGTCATTGACACATGTGTACTGACTTGCGAAGTTGTAAACATGATTGATGCAAGTCATTTTTCACCCCTGCAACTGATGATCTTCTCTTTGCCACTTGCTGCTCACCCTTTCAGCAAGTCACTAGTCCTTTAGGACTAAAATTTCATACTTGTCACTAGGGTGACTTGAAAAAAATCAATAATTTTTTTTGTGGAGATGTAAGACACATATTCATAACTTTTTTGTCCTCTGTTCTATTATATAGAATTTAATAAAACTCAAAATCACACTTTTCATCTCCAACTTTGCAATTACCTTTCTTCTCACTATTCTATCCAAGACTTCATACAATATTAAACTTATAATAGGGATATCCATACATGAATTATGTTATAATTGGGTTTGAGGAGTCATAATACATCTCCACACACCTTTCACCATGACCTTGACTTGTGTATCACTTTTTGCATCTTATAAACAAAACATAAAATTTGACCCATCTGTACAAGTGATGGTACAAAATAATTGAGTGGTAGTGAGTCTAAGAGAGTTTCAAGTAGGTCCAGATCATTTTCAAGTCTAATTTACCCCTTTTTAATCAATTATTCTTCATCATTTTCTCATTAGGCTCTTATGAGGGTCTGAAGTAGTTTAGGTTCTCAGTGATGGTTCATAAAGGTTAGGACCCTAACCTTTGAATAAATGACACTGAGATAAATTAAATGAGCACCCTAAACTATCCCAAAGATCTCAATAACACATGCGTATATTCCATGTAGATTGGATTGAAAGAAGTTGGCTCTCGAGTAGTTGTTATGCACTCTAGACACACCTAAGATAAATTAACGTAAAAAATGGCCAATTCAAATTATTATCTACAAAAAAATTACTCTCATAAACTATATATTCTCCAATTAAATATATAACATTTCTTGGGAAGATCACATCACCATAGGAGTGATGTTGGAAGCCTAAGGTTCATGTCTAGTTATTAGGCCTAGTAGGCATATACTAGGTTTTATAAGTATGTGGTCACTTATGAGTATTGAAAGAAATTATAATACTTCCAAAACAATTATTCACCTCTAATTAAATCATATGAATCCTCCCATAATTATTCAATAATTTTCCATTTATCCTTTTCCCATCAATGTACTAGGTCTACAAGTTGCATTGCATGTGGAGTGTCTCAGGGATGGGACAAAAGAATAAGCACTTACCATGTTATTTTTACCTAAATTAGAGCATGTAAGCCTTTTTAAACCCAAAATGGACCCATATACCAAATTTCAATCCCTGGCTATGCATTTGGAGCCCTCAACACTTCAAATTCTCAAAGCTAGCTATAGGCATATTATGACTGTATAGGGTTTTTAGGCAGAGTTTGAACTTATTGTACATTCACTTGAGTAATAAATTTTGGATTGATAAATTGATTATTTGATAAATCAATTAAATAATTTAATTATTTACATAACATCCACTTCAATATTTAGATAAACCTTAAGTCACTTTGGTATATTGTATACTTGTGTGTATTCCCTTGAGATTAGAATGCCAATGTAATATTCTAGGAGTCCTATTTGTAATACTAGGAATATATAATCATGATGATTGATATTATATAAAATTATTAAAATCTTATAATCTCAACTTTACTTCCAAATCATAAACTCATTATTGTTTCAAAACTAACTTTCTCAATATTTCACTGTAGGTGTGTATGAAGATTTTTGAGTGCATTGGTTTAGAGTTTTGATGGTTTAGGAACCTTATTAAACATTGAATTCTCTATTAAATAATTATATTTTGATAAATTAATATATCATTTAAATCCTTGGAACCTCTATGTTTCTTCATTATCTGTATCCAAAATAGATTTTCAACTTGATTGACTATAGGTATTGCTTGAGGGGGTCTTGACTATTTTTGATCTTGAATTGAATCTCAAAAAAAATCTCCAATATTTTTCAATGGCTCAGTCATATTGATTTAATTTTGATAATATTCTCAAAACCTTGAAACTCCTTACTCTTTGGGAACATCACTACCAAATCACACTTATCCACAACATGTTATAGGTGGTTGTCTGGATGGGCTTTGTATGCCAGTCTTGAGTTTATATTTAAAACCTATTATTCCATCTTAAAATCCCAAATCATAATCAAGAGGAATTATTAATGTATTCAAAGATTCATAGTCTCTTTAAGGCACATCATTAGACCCCTATACTTTTAACTACCTACACATAGAACCCTATAGGTCTCTATTAGGTATGTAGACTTATTTGCACTTCTTTGAATTTGAGGTGACTTGGAGATATATCAAATACAAAATTTTATGAATAATATAAACCACCATGCTTTTTGGGGTTTAAAATAAGTGTACTACTCTTGCCTTGAAGCTACTCATAGAATGTGAAACTCTACGACTAACAAAAACTATTCTACAGACCATTAATATTGACTTCTAGCATAAGGAGAGGGTTTTTCACATACTTTCATGACCACACATGTCAAATTAGGTTTAATTAAACATAAAATGGATGGATATGCTCTTCAAGTCTACATACATTACTTTTTTTTCACATAAGTCAATATACAAAGTGCAACCAAATGATAAAAATGAGTTATTGGTATTATACAGGCAGTTTAGAGATACTAATAATCTTAATGACTATTCATAAAGCACATGAAACCAATCCTAAAAATATTAAAATGAATTAAAATCTCATGAAGACCTATAAGCTCGATCTAGTTCATTCACTCTAACTCCTCTTCTCTAAAATCGTTGACCCTTTCTAGGTTATCCAAAAGAGTGATAGGAGAGATGAAATGGTTTTCATCAATTTTGAATATGTTGAAACTACTTGAGCCTAAAAATTACATTTGGGGATTCCATGAAACCTTCCTAAAACATTCACACTTGTCGTCAAGTCACTCTAATCTGTACAAACACTCGAAAATGACTTTTTTTAAATAAATTATCTTTTTTTTTTTTTACCTTGAACTGGTAACATTTAAGTTTCAAAACTTTATTTGATCCATATTTGACATAATAAATGTGATCTTGCTTCTTGAAATTCATCATTTTGATTAGATTCATGTATAATTCCTTAAAAAGACCAAAAGGTGGCATAAAAGGGCATTAAGACAAATAGATAAGTATGAAAAAGAATCAAACATATTGCGTGAACCTAAAAGTATGACTTGACTTCATTTAGGACCATGGTAACAAATTTCAAACCTAGAGGGCCTTATGAAGGTTTGAACATGTAAGGGTTGACCCAATTTTACTTTGGCTACAATTTTCCTCAACAAAAACCACTTATACTAATAACTTAATGTTTAATGTATTGTACACTCCAAAACATGTTAATTAAGGAGAAAAATCCAATAATATAAGGTGCATATAAATGTATATTACAAAATCAATAAAAATCTATTGTTTGTTCCTTAAAATATAGATGCATTCGATATAATAATTTTCTCAAAATAAAGTTATGATATTATTAACATACAAGGTGATATATAAAGGGTAGGAAAACCAATAAAGATAATTAAAAACCTTGTGGGAAACAAGACATAAGAGTGAAAAGTATTTCTAAGAGAGTATACGTTAAATTGTATGACATTATGGAAAAGAGTGAAGCAATAATATTTTTAAAATAGGTTTGTTGAAACACTTTAAGAATGATAACCATTTACTATGATAATTTTTACAATCATTATATAAAGTTATAATGAGTGTGTGTAAATTCATCATATCATCCCATATCATCTTATAATTTCATTGTAACATTTAAGGTAGCTACATGATATCATTTTTTTTGTCAATATAGTGGAAAAGTATTTTCAACATATGATAAATGAGACAAGAATGTAATATGTACTTATTATTTACATATTATATTGTTATAGATAATTATGATTTGTTTGACATATTTTAAATGTATTATTAATGTATAATTATAATAAATTTATTTGTGATATTACTTTAAATTTATGAACAACATTTAATGTTTAAAGAAAAGTTAAATTGTTTTTTTTTGGTAGTTTTTTTGGGTAAGATGTAAATAACTAAAAAATTCCTTTTAAGCCTTCCAAAATAATCAACATTAAATTAAAAACAAGAATACTCAAATAAAATTATTTATATCAATTTAGAGGAAAATACCCTATAAATTAAAATCTAACTTTCTACCCTTTATATAATTAATTTTAAAATATTTGAGAAGACAATAACTTATGTGAATAAGGAAATACCTAAAAGTAACTTTTTTAACAAAAAATAAAAATAAAAACATAATTTAATAAAAAAAATATATGCACATATTTGAATAACATGCCTCTATTGTAAATTAAATATGTTGGTGTAAGCAGTCCTTATGATATTTGATCTATCAATAGTCTAACTTGATTTACAAGCTTATAGCCTTCTCTTCTATGTCTATTTGTTTTATTTGAACTATAAAAAAATAATATGAATTTTATAATAATAAAAAGGTCTTAAAACATTAATTTATATGTTATAACAACTCATCATATCCATTTATACCATTATCAAACCATAATATTGAAAGACAACACACAACATGGGTTTCTAGGCCTAGGAGTTAGGCATACAAAAACTATTTTTAAGATAAATTTATTTAAATAGGTTAAAACATTATCAAACCACATGTAATTTTTTAAAACCATTTTTACCGACCTATACAAAATTTTAGGACATTTTCATGATTATATTTTGATATATTAAGGTTTTTATACTGCTATAACAAGGTTTTTATCTTTCCTAATATGATTGCATCTCTGAGTTTTGCCTATACCTTCCTCATTAGGCACATAAAAAAATTTAAAAAAAAATTTAATTTTCCTACACATCATATCAAACATTCTTAAAAAGTTTCATCTCATTTTAATTATTCATTTCAAATTTATGCACTTTTTAGTCTTCATAAACCCTTTTAAAACCCTCGCCTACAAACTTAGTGACTATATTTTATCAATATCTTCTTCTATATACATATAAAACAATTAAAACTAATTTAAAAACATCATTAAAGTCTCAATACATATATATTAACAACTTTGTCATTTTCATAATTATTTTGCAAGTATGAGGGTTTTGGTACCATAGAAACCCGAGATTATTTTCGCAAGCTAAGTGCACAAAAAAATAGTTAATTTTAAATTTAGAGACTATATTTACAAAATATCCCCTATAGGTGGTCTTCATAACAATTATAATCCTTTTTATATCACTTATATCATTTTAGAAAACCTTCAATGTGGATTAAGGCACTTTTCTTACTAAATAAGCCTTGTTTTGTGTTTTTTTATAGTCCTACAACTTCATAAACATCAACATAAAATTTAGTATGATTTAAAATAATAAAAAACACTTAAATTAATGTATGTAAAATCAAATAATTTAATTAAATAATCTTATATTTTCATATATCTTCAAAAACTAATACACATACTTCTACTATGTACTCCACAAACGAACAAAAAACTTTTCGAACCTGTAACTTCAAACTTTATCCTTTCTTTATTAATTTTATTATATCCTCATCTATTGATTCTATACCTATAATATTTATATAAAATTCATAAACTTATTTCCTTTTTTTAATGCAATAAATACTTCTCAACTTCCTTAAGAATCATCTAGACAATCTTAATTTAGCCATTTTCTTTGTTTCTTTCACCTTGGTTGGGTTTTAGTGAGGTTAAAGCTAAGTTGAGGGTTTAAATACTTATATTACATATTATTACACTTTAAATAAACATTTAATAAGTACCATGACTTTAATAACATGATAAAACCCTCAATATTATCATCAACAAATTTAAATTTTTGAATTTTTAGTTTTGACGAGAAACCCAAAAACACCACAAAATGATTATAAATGACAAATGAAATGTGGAAACTTCTTATAATTAACCAAACATTAAATTTTAATATGATTCACATCCAAAATTAGACCAATATTTACAATCATTAATCTCTTAATTGATGTACCTGCATCATACTCCCCAAATGAAAAAAAAGAGCTTTAGCTCAAATGAAGAAGTTTAATAGTTCCATATATTCTTCCTTGTATTCCTATTCTTGAATTTATTACCTTGTTTTATTCCTATTCTACTTATCTATTTCTTCATGTTTTCATTTGGTTTATTTAGTTTCTTCCATGCTTATTGATCTTCTTCAACTAGTTACTCATATATGTGGACATATTTAATTGATCCACATTTATGCAATTTATTTTCTACCTTATCTTATGTTACACCTGAACATAAAATAATCTATTTAAGCTAGTAAACCATTACTTCATCATGAATTTGATGCATCTTAATTATTTCTTTCATATTTGAATGTTTCCCATGTTTTTCTTTCACATCATAGACTATCCAATGTTGCTTATTAATTATCTTTAATATTGTCTTTTCTTCACTCATGAATCTAATTTTCATTGTCTCTTGTAGGCATTACTTTACATTGGTTTAAAATTTCTCACATTCTAAAAATTGTCAAATTTATAAACTTCATTTACCATGTAATGTTATTAAAGCTCCTCCTATCTCATATTGATTTTATTTCTTTATGTCTCACATTGCATTGTTATGAGATCTACACTCCTTAGTAGCTCTTTTTCTTCTTTCTTCTTATATTTTATTGTCTTTTCATCCTTTTTATCACAACATGCCCCTAAATTCCTATTATCATTCATTTCTCCTTCTCTTACTTCATAATTTTTTTCCTTTTAATTTTTTCATGGTTTGATCATGTACTTCATACTCATTTTCTCTCTTAGAAATGCTCTCCATTAAATATTCATCTATCCCTCCATCTTATTTTATATTTTGATTCTATTTTTATCTCATCTAAAGTTTTTACTTCATATTTTGACACCTACAAGTTTGTTTCAACTTGGATTACTTATTTTTTGACACCTCTAGGTCTGTTTCACCTTGACCTTTTGAGCCTGAATAATCTCTTATTTTCACCTTATTAAGCCTCAATGGAATATATGACTATTACCTTCTCTCTCTTAGAATTTCAAGAACCTATTTAAAATTATATGTAACTTTAAATTTTACAAAATATCCCCAACATTTTGTAATAAGCTCTAATCACAAAATGGTGTAAGCAGTTCTTAAGATATTTGATCCTTCAATAGTTTGACTTGATTTACAAGCATGTAGCCTTCTCTTCTAGGTTTTTTTAAGTATTTACACTATAATGGACTAAATTAACTTGTATAATCATAAAAAATGTCTTGAAAAAATTATTTATATATTATACAAACTCAAAATATCTATGTATACCTTTATCGTACCTTAATATTATAATAAAACACAAAACAAGGATTTCTAAGCCTACGAATTAGACCTATAGACTATGTTTTTGACATAAATTAATTTTAAGAGTTTAAAACACACTAAAAAACTTATAATGATTTATAAATACTTTATCCTACTTATTTACAATGTTTTAGGGAATTTTCATGATTATATTTTGAGATATTGAGGTTTGTACATACTACTAAAATAAGGATTTAGACTTTCTTAACAGAGATGCAAGTCTAAGTTTTACCTATAAATTCCTCACCAAGTTCCTCCAAATATTTAAATAAAATTTTAAAGTTTATATACATACTATTAAACATGTCTACAAAGTTTCATCTCATTTTAATTATTCATTTCAAAGTTATGCACTTTTTAGTCTTCCTAAGACCTTTTAAAACCTTCACATATAGACATACTCACTATATTTTATTAATTTATTACACTATAGACCTAAAAATTAATTAAATGTATTTTTAAATCATTATCATCACACACACACACACACACACACATACACACACACACACACACACACACACACACACACACACACACACACACACACACACACACACACACACACACACACACACACACACACACACACACACACACACACACACACATCCTAAAAAATTTAGGTCATTTAAATCTTTCATTCCAAGTTATCAGGGTTTTCATACCATAGAAAACCTAAATTAATGTAGTAGGGTAAGAACACACAAAAATGGATGATTTAAAATTTAGAGATTTGAAAAAAAACATATAACCTAGATATGGAATGATCTAAAATTAGCCTCATATTTCTATAACTTATACCCTTTTAAAATTTCTTAAAATTTGATTAAGACACTTTTATTAACTAAATAAGGTACATTATGTGTTTTTATAATCACAAATGCAACATTCATAAACATCTTCATAAAATTGAGTATGATTTAAAATAATAAAATAAACATAAATTAATTTGTGATATAGGTATATTAAAATAAAATAATTCAATAAAATACTATTTTCTTTTTATATATATTCAAAAACTAATACATAAACTTTTATAGACTACTCTACACACCAATAACAACCTCTCAAAACCTGTAACTTTATATCTTATCCTTTATTTGATAATTTTTTTTGCTCATAATTTTGTTATATAATACCTAAAAAAGATTCATTTTTGTTTTATGTAATCAATACTTCTCAACCACCTTAAGACTAATCTAGACAAACTTAATATAGCCATTATCTTATGTTGCTTTCATTTTGATTGGTTTTCAGTCAAGATTAAGTTGAGTTGAGGGTTTAAAGACATTTTTAAAATTTTAAATACCCATTAAATAGGTATTAGGTCTGTCATAACATTATAAAACCTTTAATACTCTTATTAACAAATGAAACCTAGAAAAGTATTCTTATTAACAAAACATGAAATTTAAAGACTAATCTCATCCAAAATTATATTAATATTTAAAAACATATATTAATTAGTTGATTCACATTCATCAGATGTTTATTTCTAATGAAGTGTGGAGTTCATGCCTTTCTAACATGACCCCAATGATATGAACCCCCCTTGAGGTGAGGTAAAGTATAAAATAGTATTAAAATTATCTCAAAAGGATAGTATAATTTTATAAAATATGTTTGGATCATGTAACATATAGGATTAACATGTCTAGGTAGATATAGTATCGAGTCACATAATTTGTGATCTCATCAAGTCCTAAGATACATGATGTAGATAACGGAAGAATATAAAGAGTAACAGTAAAAATTCATCAATCAATCAAGCACACATAAAATTTTAATCAAAATTAAATAAAAAGGAAAAAATGGTAGAAGGATATATCATAAAAGGAACATGTTCAAATTCAACACAATCAAATGGACATGACATAGTCAAATGTCAATACAAAAAATAGTGACATATTCAAATGTAATCATAGGAAAGTAAAGGCATAAGAGCCACAATCAATAGAGAATATTGAAATGATCAAAAAATAAATACAATGCAAAAAAATATTAATCTGATTACAGAACAATGTAACCTGGGTGTATCTTGATCAAAGAAGCATATGCCCCCCAATGTACTTATGATATGAGTCGAAGGAAAACTCAAAATATGTATCTATATATATCATGTGTCTTACTATGCATGTATCACAATCAAATAAATAGATGTATATAAGAAAGTAAAGATATGACATCTACTAACATATAGCAGACAACATATGTATAATAAATAATATAATTTAGAATATGTTGAAAATTTTGGTAATTTTTAGTTTTATTTGAATGCTTAGAATATTTGATTTTTTTTAATGTATTCTTTGAATATTTTAATAAGGTAAACTCAAGACAATTATCTTGTCTAAGTGATGCTCACTTATAAATTTTCAAAAAAATGAACATGGTATATCAAGATGGTGCTACTATTGAGGAGCATGAATAAGTGTAATATATGCACTATACATTATGTAATGCTTTTGATATATATGTTAGGATAATGTGGTCTCAAAGAGGTAATAGAAGGAGTAGGGTTTTATGAAATCCATTGTTTTGTGATCTGTAGTGTATTTTAAGTAGCATTACTAGAAACATGTTTAGTTTTTATTGATATATGTATTTGTTTTGTAGTAGGAGATGAGGATTCCATGAAATCAAGTGTGTATATTTGATGTAATTATCTCTCGAGTATGGGCTACCTAGTAAATGGGATTTACTATTTCTTATGCTTCCATAGATGATTAATTATAATAGGTTTAATAATTATCCGACTTAGAATATACTATTTTTTCAAGTGGATGTTTATATGGAATTATAAGAAATTTGACTACCTTGTTGGTATGAATGTATTTAATACACCCAAGTACTATGGAAGGTACAATGCATAGTTTATTTATCCAAGGTCACTCAATAACATATCAAATAATCTTGTGTATGGTATACTAGAGCAAGTAGTGACCACATGTGTTGGTCTAACCTATTAGGGTAAGTTAATATCACTAAAAAGATGTTGTAAGGTTCCATCAAAATATCTAACCAATTTGATTGAAGGGTATAAATCATCATGCATATATCTTGAATTTTTAAGTAATGTCATGGTCCACATATTTTTTATATCATCATTATCAATCATAGAATTGTGAATAGGGTGGTGATCAAGTTATGCATGTATAAATAATGAAAATATGTGTTATCATCCAAAATCTCAATATCATCAAAAGTAATAGATGGTATTTGAGCCATATGAGGTATATGTACCCATAATATCATCTAATAGGTGCCTATAATTTGGTTGATGAGGATGCACATTATATGTCATTTCCACTTCTATAATATTTTGAGAGTGATCTTTTAATGGATCAGTAAACATGTTTAGATTTTGATGGTCACTAGCTTTTGACCCTAAATATTTGGGAGAATAATCAATTCTAATATGTTGGTTATCGATAAGGTCATGAATATTATGATTGAGATATATGAGATGACAATCTAAAAACATATTAATTAGTGAAGTTGGAGACTTGGGTAATCAAGAAAATTATATCCTTGGTGCATTGGATAAGAAAAGCACATTATGTTACTTCATTTTTAGGTACAATATGTTTTACCTTGGATCTTTATTTGATATAAAACTTGATATTGGATGTATTTGGTGTGTTTTATACATAAGTTTTTTCAATAAATAAGTTTATATTATGATCTCTAATAATATGGTATAAGTCACCAAAATATTTGAAAATTTTGGAAATAATGGACTCATGTAATGGGGCACACAAAATTTTATTGAAGATGTCTCGAAGCTCAATATCTAATATTTTATTTGTCATTTTAGCCAATATTATCTTGTACCTCCAGACATATTCATTGAAAGGTTCCTTGTTTGATCTTTAAAATTTGGGAATATGATAACATTTTCATAATACTAATACAAAATTATGTTAAAAGGTAATCCATAAGAGGTTTGAATGCTTTTAATGATTGGATTGGTAAATCGTGGAGCCACCCTAGAGCATAGTCCTTGAGGATCTTTGGAAATAGTTTACTCAAAAGATTATCATTAGAGGCATAATCAAGGTATGATACATAAAAATGTTGAAGATGTTATTCAGGATCACCCTTACCATTATAAAATTTGAACTTAGGTAAAAAAAATAGTTCACATGCGGCACAAATATATCTCATGTGTAAGAGGGTTATGAAACACCATTTATGAATCAAGAGCATAAGGTGACTTCATAAAATTTTGCTTAATATTAGTAGCACTATATTTTAAAAGTTTTATAGAGTTTAAAATATGTTTCACATTTTGATCACTAAGATTTGATGTTTTATAAGACACTAAATGAGTTGTAGCCATGGTTTGAGTTGATAAGGTAGTGACACCAGTAATTGTGTTAAATTGTCAATGTTTCCCATTGGGGATGTTGCAATAGCAGGATTTGCTTCATGGAAAAAAGGTGTAAACACATAAACCATTCCCCCATTATATGTATTAATTATTGATGTGTTCAATGGGAAAGTTATAGGAATATGGGAATGTCTCATAGATTTAATGACATTATTAATAAATGCACCTAGTTATTCATCCGTGGGTTTTCTTTTTCATTAGTTTCCAATATGGTTTATAAGATCTCATCAAGATATTTAGGGTTTTGATGGATTGTATCTTGAAATAGAGAAATAACTTGTAAATTATCTTTATCTCTTTTCTCGTATAAATTATTTTCATTGTTTTCATTATTAGAATCTTATTCTATGATAACATCTTCAACATTTTCTTCATTTTCATCATTGACACTTGTATTAGGCATAGGGTTTGATATGCCATGATTTGGAGCCATCTTAGGTGGTGTAAAAGGAAGATCTAAGTGTTCAATAGAAACACCATGTAATCTAGGGCTACGCCTAGGTTGCATAAAGATTATAGAATAAATTTGAGAAACAAATAATTAGGAACTTCATGAGGTTGAATAAACTAAGGAAAGCTAGGGTTTGCATAAAGAGACATTGATTTTGGGTTCAACAAATGTTTAACTCTAAATTTAACATATGCAAGGTATATAGGATTAAGGAAATTGCATTAGATTTTACACAAAGATAGTGAACT
This sequence comes from Torreya grandis, assembly GCA_037957365.1. NCBI lineage: Eukaryota > Viridiplantae > Streptophyta > Pinopsida > Cupressales > Taxaceae > Torreya > Torreya grandis. The sequence continues at coordinate 893,753 of JARHVA010003219.1, read as the reverse complement.
AATTTAATAAACATGCCAATTAATAAAAAGACTAGATAAATAATATTTTGAATATATACAACTTAGATTGCTAAAAATAATAAACTACAACTATTGATAGAGTACAAGTTATGAAAACAGTGAATACACTAAGCAAAGTAATTATGTGAATATTAAATAGTATCAAACAGTTAATGATTAAATTTGAATGTCTATAGTCTATAACATTAAATATTAAACTTTAATAATAGATATATTGACTATTTGATATCTACAAATGGTTTTAAAAGCATAATATATTCTTGAAAGAAATAAAAAGATTCTATAAATTTTATTTGATTTTTATTAAATGTCTTATAATCACTAGTTATCTAAATAAACTAAGATGTTTGTATGTATTTTTAAATGACTTGAATTTGTTTTAAGACTTTATTGTGCACAAAGTAATATCCAACGTTCAGAATAATAAAATAAAGATCGGAAAGGATGAGGGGTGGGAGAACCCAGACATACCTTACCAAAATCAAATAGTTTACACTTCCACCAAATTAAAAAACATGACAAAATTAAAAAAAAAGGAAGATAACATAAAAACTTTTGTGAAGATATAAAAAAACAACCACTAAGAAATTAAGAATTATGTCAACACTTGTTTATTTTAACAAGCAAAAATATGAAAAAATCGGCTCCTATAAAAGGTAATTTAAAAACTAATAAATACCTAGTTAATTGTCTACAATTAAAGCCTCTATATTTATAAACTTGCGATACTTTGAAAAACCAATATTATTTAAAAACTTTAATAATTTATGTTTTTAGTGCACTTTTTGCATCCCACGATTTTGATGATATAGATATAGATATTTTTATTTTTAAGTTACTAGAGATAATATTAGAATTCAACAATTTTAAAAAGTAAAAAATTAAATGTGAAATTAATTAAAATAATAATAATATTAAAATTAATTAAATATTGTGTATGATGATGATGATGATGATGATGATGATGATGATAATAAAGTATTTATTAGTCAATAATATTGTCTTGAAAATAAATAATTAAGTTCATTTACTTAATGATTAGAAATTATACACACATAAAAATTTCATAAAAAGTAATATATAATTAAAATAGATCATAATTTTTTTTATTTTACTATCAAAATTAATATAATATATTAAAAGGTTGTTAGATTATTGATATCCATCTTGTCAAGCCATCAAAGAGAAAACTTATGTCATTTGATTAGAAAAATGCTCTAACCAAAGGATATTTCCATCATAGTAATACATAGATAAGTCAAGAAGATAGAGACATATAATGGTTGCGATATTATCCGCAAAATGTATTATTATTATTATTATTATTATTATTATTATTATTATTATTATTATTAAAAAGAAGATAGGATTTTACCTCCAATCTAAGGTAAAGGTAACAAACTACTAATTAAGGAGGACAAAACAAATAACAAAACCCTCTTTGTCTAAAAAAATAATTAGAGCACAATTTACAAAGAAAAAATCTTAAATATTCACCAAAAATCTATCAATATTAAGTAAAATAACTAGTCTTTAGCCAAAATTTGACCTACATTTAGCAAATGAATAGTGAATAATGAAAAAAAAAATGGAGAACTAGTCACAATTCCAAGTACAACCGATACAACAACTGAAGTTGACACTACTAAAAGAACATCCTTCCACATAAAGATAAATGCAAAGGTTAGAGAAAATTAGCTAATGATTAAGACCATTCTCCTTCCATGATGGGAGAGAAAGCCTTTCATTTTCCACTGAGTTGTATCTTTCACCATTTGTTCAATATCTCATCTCACCTTTTTAGCATTTGATATTCAAACTTTTTTTTATAAATGAGTTGAAAATATCTTTGGGTTTTTCCAACAAAAGAAGAGAAGGGTAATCAAAAATAGTTTTCATTGGTGGAAGAGGACTCGAATCCACTCCCAGATAAGTTTCCACACTTGAAAAGACCTCCCTCCTTAAGGAGGGATCCCTATCAATTCCTTGATAGATGGGAAAGAGGTCTAGATTAGTAATATAAAATGTTGTGATTGCGTCAAATGAAATATTGAACCAAATCCATGTCTTTATTTCTAAAATTAAATTGAGAATAAGAATCTAATTGTTGAGGTCTCTTAGAGGAACACTCCATGACATGATGCCTAGTGAGATTAAAATGAAGGTATTCGAATGATAGCCATTTCAAGTTGATAAATTGAATCCATGATATACGAGAAGAAACAAGTTTAACTAAATGACAAAGAGGTTTGGAAAGATCAGTAATAGCAAAAGTTGTCACAGATCTGTTTCGTATAAAATATTTGTTTAATTTAACAAAAAATTCCATGCAATTAACTAGTTATTTAATGTACTCCTCCTCTTCTAAAATGAAATAAGATATTATGTAATCTGATATGAAAAAAAAAAAAAAAAACTAAAATTACCATCTTTTCAAAGTCAATGGCATTTTTATGTTACATATATTTTATAATATTTTTTAACAAATGCAACTACGGAAATACATTATTCCTACAATGGCTTAATTATGCATTGTCTTATCATTATAGAAGATATCTAAACAAAATCATTGAATGAACTTTGTATAATATTTAGAAATCTTAGGAAAAAAAGAAAACACTCTCTTCAACTCAAATTATTAATTTTCATAAAAGACCTATAGGGTTCTCTGATGCTAGTTCATTTTAATTTTCTCAAGTTTAATATTTTTTAAATTTATTAATTAATATTTTTCATATATTTTTAAATTACTATATTAATTATAGAATTTGAAATAAATTTTATATTTAAATAAAATTTAAATAAATATATTATTTTTTTAAATGTGAAAATGAATTTATGAAAAAAAATATAAAAAATATTATTTTCGTTTTAAACAAAAACCTATAAATATTAGTTTAATGTTCAAAAAGTTTTTAAAGGTTATAAGACAGTATCAGAATTGGATGTTTAGTGAATTGTTTCAATGTTACAAACCACACTCAAAATTGCACATTGATTAATATTCTCTACTTTTTACAAGTTTTATATTTGATTTTAAAATATCCTTAAATTCAGGTAAAGACACAAGACTATGGTAAGCTATAAAATCATGGAGAATAGAGTGGGAAACCTAGATCAATGTGGTTTATTAGACTCTGGAAACTTACAAATAAATCTTAATATATGTTTTTATCAATTATTGACCAATTCAACTTAGACGTATTTGTACATTTTTCATTTTCTAATATTTTCTTAAGAAATATACACTGTGCTTTTGTATCCTTGTCTTCTTTTTCCACTATTTGTTTTGGGATTTTCAGTCATGTTTTAATTTAAATAAAAAAGATTTATAAACATAAATATACATTAGTACATTAAGATTAGGAGCGAAAGCAATCCAGATCAATCTATGTAAGTGAATTATAATAATGAGAATTATTATTATTATTTTTTCTAAAATTGATTTTTAGTTTTAAAATTTTACTTTTATATAAAATATCTTTATATATTTAATTTTATTATATCAAATTCTTATTATAAAAAATATTTATATATTTAATTTTATTATATCAAATTCTTACTAATAATATTTCTCAAGATTTTTTTTAGTTTTGTATATGTGTTATTGTTTTAATAGTCTCCTCTCCTCTAAGTCATTTATTTTGTGATTTTTATCTCATCATATAACATATGATCTTAGGTACCCAAAAATTAAAATGTGTTAATTTTCAAATTTTAAATATAGTTCAAGTTTAAATTTCAAATGTTTATAAATATATTGGTTATACATTATTGCATGAAGAATAATAAAATTAAAAAGGGCATGGAATGTTAATTTTGGATATTATATTTGTTTGTTTAAAAAAAGATAACATTTTATCATGGTATGATTGTCTATGTTTTATTTTTTTTAAATATATATTTTTTATATTGTATTTTTTTAATTATAAAATATATTATTTTTTAGTTTTTGGGTTCATAATTTATTTTTATATATATTAAAATATTTTTTGATATTAATTTTATTGTATATAGATTTCTTATAAAATGGAGAAGATGCTAATCCATAATTATCATAGAGATATTCTACACATTTTTGTTTTATAATTTTATTGGTGTCATGAATGGTTTTCTTGAATAGAGTAAAGGGTTTTATTTGAAAGTGATAAAGTATTAGGTAAAGAAGGCATGCATAATATGCTCAATGTCTAAAAAATTTCTTTGAAAGTGATAATGTATAAGGTAAAGTAGGTATGTATAATATGTTTAAATGTATTTTATATTTTTTATTGTTGGGTTGGTAATTTATATGTAAATTTATTCAATATTTTAAAAATTTACCAATTTTATCAGAGAGGGAACCTTTGTGATCCTCTAATAATTGATCAAATAAAAAATTGATGATAACCCATAACCATCATACACATTTTTTATACATTCCTTTTCAAAATTTTGTTGTTGCTATGAATAATTTTCTCACATAGAGTTAACAACTTTATTTAAAAGTAATAACGTAAATGATAAAGTAGGTGGTTTAATATAATTAAAGATATTTTTCATTTTCTATTGTGCAGTTGGTAGCTTATGTATAAATGTATTAAAAGTTTAATAATATTTTTTTTGTGGATGAAGGACCCCTTACAACCATCTATTCACTCACCAAAGCAAAAATGTATGATAACCTATAACCATCACACATATACTCTACATATAAGCAGACGTGTGGGGCCCAGCTCAAAGAGCTTCTATTAGAGGATCACAGTATTATGTTTATTTCATTGATGATGCTACAACAAAGGTATGGGTTTATTGCATAAAGTGGAAATCTGATGTTTTTGACACATTTAAGAAATGGAAAGCCTTAGTTTTCAAGGAGAAGGTGATGGATAGTGATCATCTCAAGACATTGAATAATTATAAGCAAGGCAATGTTGATTTGGATAAGGTTATGATCTAAAATGGGCTCACAATTAAAAATCATCACTCGTAAGAAAACATAGATATCGACGTCGGTCAGGTGAGAACTGACGTCGATCAGGTAAGAACTGATGTCAGTCTGGTGGAGACCAAAGTCAGTGATGTCGAGCAGGTGGAAATTGATGTCGGTCAGATGAGAACTGATGGTGGTCAGGTCAGTTAGGAGGAACCAACATTGCTCAGGTGCAGACCGAGAGATGACTGGGATCGGTCACTGTTAGAATGAAATTTTGATGGATAACAAGCTATCAATGAGTCTCAAATGCCCATCAGGAGGTCTGAAAGGGTACGTAAATGTTAAATTCATTATTCCCCTTCTTTATACTACTTATTGCTCATTGATGGTGGAAAACTAGGAAGTTTTGAAGAGCCAATTCAAGTAGAATCCAGGAAATAGTGGGAGCATGGTTTGAATGATGAAATTGATTCCATGGAAAAGAACCAAACGTGGAATTTGGTTGAGTTACCAGCCAGAAAGAAAGCACTAAAATATGAATAGATTTATAAGTTAAAGAAAGGAGAGAATGGACATGTGAGACAGAAGGCCAAGTTATATAGTCTTGAGCAAGCTGTAAGATAGTGGTATTTGAGGTTTGACACATTTATGACAAAGCATGGCTTTAATCAATGTTAATCTGACCATTGTGTTTATTTTACTAGGTTAGATAATAGTAGTTACATTATCCTATTACTGTATGTAGATGATATGCTTGTTGCAGGTTCATACATGTAGGGAATTACTGAGCTAAAAGTAAAATTAGCTCAGACATTTGCCATGAAGAATTTAGGAGTAGAAATCCTTGGCATGAGTATTTCTAGAGACAAAAAAAATCACAGGTTGATTTTGTCCCAAGAGGATTATGTGAATAAGGTAGTGGAGAGGTTCAATTTGCAAGATGCAAAACTGGTAAGCACACATATGGCTTGACAGTTCAAGTTAAGCACAAAATAGTGTCCTAAATCACATAATGAGGTTGAGTACATGGTATGTACTAGACCTGATATTGCCCAAGTAGTGGGAGTTGTCAGCAAGTTTATGGCCAATCTAGGAAAGGAGCACTAGAAAGTAGTTTAGTGGATTCTTAGATATCTAAGAGGGACCAACAGTAGGTATTTATGCTATGCAGGGTCAAGCACTTCTCTACATGGGTATGTAGATTCAGATATGGCAGGTGACTTGGTTGGTAGGAGAAGCACCACAGGATATGTGTTCATTATTGGTGGAATGGCGGTTAGATAGATTTCAAAGTTGCAAAAGGTTGTTGAACTCACAGAGGCTAGCAAGGAAATGATATGGATGACTTGGTTCATGGAAGAGTTGAGAAAGGAGCAAGAGATTTGTAGATTGTATAGCGATAGTCAAAGAGCAATTCATTTGGCAAAGGATTCATCATTTTATTTAAGAACCAAACATATACATCTTAGGTACCTCTTCATTAGACAAGTATTAGAGGATGGATAGTTGAAGCTGGAAAAGATCCATACAAATAAGAACCCTGTAGATATGTTAACAAAGCCAGGAATAAAGGAGAAGTTGAATCTTCATTCAACTTTTGTTGGTCTTCAAGATTGAACTTGAAGATGGAGAAACAAGCCAAAAATAAATTAGAGGATGTTCCTATACAAGTACAGGTACATGTGGAGCTGTTTATCTCCAAGTGGGAGATTGTTGAGTTGTGGATCTAAAAGTTTCACTGATATGCAAATATGGAGGTTACTGGGTTACACAGTAACCGACGTCGGTCAGAACCTGTTGACATTGGTCAGGCAGGAACCAGAATCTGTCGACATTGGTTATGCATTAGCTAACATCGATCATCTCCAAAAAAATAGAGACCGGCATCAGTCATCTATACGTTCTAGAATTATTCTAATTTTAGATGAACAATTAGTTTGCATGTAAAGACTAATTATAGTCTTGAGTTTGTGTTTCTAATTATTGTTTGGTTTGCGATCTATTTAAGAGACCCATGGGGCTGTATTGTAATGAATGCAAGATTAATTATATCTGTAGGGTGCAAGATCAAGAAGATCTACAGGGTGCAAGATCAAGAATATCCGTGGATAGAGTAGGAAACAATGGTTGAGTTGATTGTCACTTGGAATGTAGGCAACAACAACCATTGGGTTGATTGTCACTGGAGGGAACAACAACTCAGTATTGAGTTGATTGTTTATTGTAATTGAGAGAGAGAGAGAAATCTTGAGGGAGAATTACTGTACACCCAAGGGTGTGAGAAGAGTGAGATTTCTTAATTGTATTTTCTTATAGAAGAGTGCAAATACAGATTATATTCTTTCTTGTATCTCCTATTCTTTGCTGATTCTGAATTCTAGTTACTTATTACTTCTGGTTTAATTCCGTGTTTAGTTGCTTATACAAAGGTAATCAATTGTACTCTAAGGAGGATCCTAACACAAATAATGTGGGAACACATTTAGTTTTGATTTTTGGTCATTGTAGTTCTAACTTCTATCATCTATGGAAAACAAACTTTAAGTAAAAAAAATTTAATGCATATACCTTTAGTGAGACCAACCCCATATATGACAACTTCTTTTGGTTGTGGTTTCTGACGAGGATGAAGAAAATAATTGACAAAATAAGCCCCAAAAGAGTTGGCAAAAATTAACGAATGAGGAATGCCTACTTCTTCAATAGCCCTGCCGATTTTCTTTTTCGTATCGCATAGCCTCTGAAAGGGAGGGAGAGCTTTCACTCTATCTACATCCTTACCAAACTCTGACGGGAGTAACCTTTGTTTATACAACATTTTAATTACTAATCGTTATGATATTGAACTGATCAATACTTGAAAAAATAAAACATAAATATATACCTTGATGTTTCCAACTTCTTGAATAGCTTTTATGATATTGAGCTGATCAATATGTTGAGGAACAGCAAGTGTGGAAATTATTATATCGACTTGCTTGAATGCATCCACCAAACTATTGTGATCATCTAAATATCCCTGTATATAAGACCGTAAAATTTAATGAATGTTCTTAATCCAAGCAAGTACAGAGAAAATTATAATCTACGTTAATGTAAAAGCTCACTCACTTGAAGAATCTGAATACCAATATTGGTGAATTCTTGAAGTAGGAGGCAATTGGAGGAATTGGGAGCTAGAGAAGCTGGCCTTACAAAAACATAGGTGAGATAGCCAAAGTAAACACTAGATTTTGCCATATATTTTCCAAGGTATCCTATACCTCTGATTATCAATATCCTGTTCCTTCTCTTCTCACATTTCTCAACTGCTAATGGCATTTTGAAACTCTGGACTGATTGACAAATCATTGGACTTTGAGGAAGAACATATATCAGCTATTTCATATTGAAATTAAAAATTCATGGAGATGACAACTCTTAATGGTAGAGGTTCCTAAAAGCGTATATAATTAAAGGAGATTTGGCCCCATGTCTTTTAGCGAACGGTCACATTGAAAACTTGTGAAAATATAACCAAGAAAATATCACTATCATAATATGTGAATATTACAAGAACACTACTTTAGAGACAGAGGTGGTTTGAAGTTTTCTTTAATGAAAATATCACTATCATGATAGATGAATATTAAAAGAACACTATTTTATCATAATGTTGACACAATAGATGAATATTAGAAGAACACTATTTTAAAAAAAGGTCTGAAGTTTCTTAAAGAGAAAATATCACCATCATAATTGATGAATATTAAAAGAACACTACATTAGAGATAGGTTGTCTGAAGTTTCCTTGAGAGAGGAGGTCTTCTTGTCTTCTTATTAGATGCTTTGCACTTACAAAAGAAATGCTTATTCCTGGTCCGCCATAACGTATGATTACAAATATACGACAAAAATGATTACAAATGTGAATTACGGTTCAAAAGCATATTTCAGGGATAAATCTATTTATTGGATAATTGATTGGACTGCTAGTCTCTGTTAATTGAGATCATGCACCTAAAATGTCGTGGGTCGCTTTTGGTGCAGCCCACACGTAGTAATTTTTTGCCGAGTCCTTACGATTTAACCATCTTCCACCAAATTAATGAACATCTATTAATAAATATTTGCACTAGAAAATTGTAATTAACCATAAAAGAAATATCATCGTTATTGATTATTCTATTTTAAATGTAGTATGGAAAGGAGATTATTTTGTTGGGATTTTTAATTTTGAGGTTTTATATTTTTTATATTATGTCATTTTTGAGTATAAAATTTTGGATTTATGTTGTATAACATTTTTTAAGCTTAAATATATTATGGAGGAGGTAAATTTATATTGTGAGAAGTATATGATGATGTTTTCATGAATATATCATTTTTTCACCATTTTTTATTACGATTTATTGTTTAGATCAATTAACTTATAAAAAATGATCAAGAATAATTTTCAGACGAATAGATTATTTTATCATTGGCTTAAATTTTTATGAAATAAGGTACTAATTGAAATTAAAATGGGTCATTAATATGAAATAAAATGTCATACTAGAAGACACATGGATTATTAATGTCAAAGCCAATGCCATTTTTCAAATGGTTTGTCAAGCTTTGCTCCATTAATGTGGCAAGATAATGTTATTCTACATACTGCCAACAAATGTCTCTCCCTACCTTTTCGTGTACTTGATCCCACCAAATGGCCATGGAACTTACTCAAAAGTTATCAACATCTCTTGTTTTGTAGATGAATTTCCATCATCATAATAAAGGGATGAAATGTTATGTACAGATGTGTTACCTATAATTGAACCCAAAGTTGGGTTCTTTTTATTTTTGCATGGCTATTATTATCATTTTGCATTATACGTTCAGGTATCCTTTTTTACATGCCTTCATATTTTAGTAGATGTTTATTGGTATGTTAATGGATGGATGCAACATTACATGATGTGTGTTGCTTATAACTGAACCCATAATTGTGTTATTTTTATTTTCACATTGATATTGTGCCTTCAATGTTCATGGGTTTTATAGTGTGCCTTCAATGTTCAAGGTTTTTTAGTGTAACTTCACATCCAAGTAAACATTTAGCGGTATATTAACGGAGTGATGAAACATTACACTAACAAACATCTATCTCTACGTTTTTTAGTACCTACTCCTCCCTTCCAAAATAGCTATGGAACCTACCTGAAAGTTCTCACTCATACAATAGTTTATAGAGGAATTTATGTGAACATAATGAAAGGATGAAAATTGATGGTGTTGTGCCTTTATATATATATATATATATATATATATATATATATATATATATATATATATATATATATATATATATATATATATATATATATATATATATATATATATATATATATATATATATATATATATATATGCATGCTTTGACATGAATAAGCATGTAGTGTTATGTTAATGGAGAGATGAAACATTACATAAAGGTGTAGTTCCTGTAAGTAAACCCACAATGGTGATATTTTGATTTTCACATGCCTATAATTTTTATTGTGCCTTTTAAGCTCATGACATTTTTGCATGCCTTCACATATAATTTAATGTTTACTGATATGTTCATGATGGCCATCAAGATATTCAATCGCATACCAGTAAATGTTATTGTTTTTGTATCAACCCATAACACCATCATAATTTTATGGCCATGTTGGAAGATGTATGTGACATTAATATGTATGGAAGTGACATGTTTAAGAAGATGGTAGTGTTATTAATATGAAACAACCATTTTTGAAGACCTTTGAGGGCCATTTTTCCTTTAATGTGGATTTTTAATGCTTCCATACACACAATCTTTACCCTGTCCACCATGTTGGAGGGATGAAATATTACCCACAGTTGAACCCACAATGTCAACATGTTTTCATTCATATTTAACTCTAAATTTGTTAGTATTTTAATGGAATCCCTATAGGTTTTCTAAATGCATGTCTTTTATGTGCTTTAAATATATCTATTGAATTTTCTATTTTATTATTTTAATGTTATTGATATATTCTTGTCAATTAGTGTTGTTGAGTTCTTCATTCATATTTTCAAAATTAAAAATATATTTTGTAGTCATGATATACAACAAAAATGATCATGAATGTGAATTATGGTTTAAAATCTTATTTAGTGGATAACTCTATTTGTCAGATAATTTTTTGGACTACTAATCTCTTCTAATTGAGATAATGCACCTAAAATGTGATGGATCTCTTTTGATTCATTTACTGTTGAACCCATTTATATTTTTTAGGTGCAACGCAGTCGGCTTAGAACTAGTGATTTATTGGCTAAATTTGATTAATAAATAGAAAATGCTTCAATGAGTCCTTAAGGCTTATTATTTTCTACTAAATTAAATAAAAAATATTTATTAATAAATATTTAGACCATAAAATTGTAATTGATCATAATAAATTTCTTTATTAACTATTAATGTTTTAATCTTATATTTGTAATAGAAGTAATAATTACCAAAGTATATGTAGTAGTGACATATTTGGAAAAATAATGTTTTCAGTTCAAATTTCAAGATATCCAAGAACATTCTAGCCAAATCAATGATTTATCATTTAATTATTCTTGTAAAGTTCAGGGTATTTTCACTCTTTATCTCCTTACTTTTCCAAATGATAACTATGTTGCATAGGTTTTTATGCATGGTAAATTCTCTTTGGTAAGAATATGTATCCATTCTTTGCACTTCAATATTTTATACAACATGCAATTTTGTTTATAAATATTTTTGGAATGCAATAATTATGGCTCTCCTCCAAAATATAGATATTGATATAGAAATACTACCTCCTCTTAAATACAACCCATATGGATGAATAGTTAATTCTTATAGTTTACTATGTTCCACAAAATTAAAGAAAACATATATATTAAAAAATATTCACACTATAAAATTGTAATAGACCATAATAAATATCATTATTGACTCTTCTATTTTTAATTTATTAGCGGAAAGGAATTACTTAGTTGGGACCCTTAACTTTAGGGTTTCACAATTTTATATTACGCCACTTCCTAATATATTTTTTTAAACATTTTTAAGTTTAAATATGTCATGTGGGAGACAAATCTACAATGTGGTAAGTCATATGATGATGTTTTCATCAACATATCATTTCATATCATTTTCTTGGTGATATCGATTATTGGAGTTTTGATTAATTTATAAAAAATGACCAATAATAATCTTAAAAAAAACACATTATTCTACCATTCTCTATTTATTTTATGAAGTAAGGAATAAATAAAAATTAATATGGGTCATTAATACGAAACAAAGAGCCATGTTGGAAGACACATGGATTTTTAATATCAAAGACAACACCATTTTCCACATGGTTTGGCATGCTCTACTCCATTAATGTGGTAATTTAATTTTTCCCTATGTACTACCAAGAAATGTCTCTCCCTACCTTTTCACATACCTCCTCTACCCAAATTTCCATGAAACCTACCCAAAATTTCTCAACATGTTGTATTTTTTTAGATGAATTTCCATCAATAGAATATAGGGATGAAACTTTATGCATAGGTGTGTTGTTTGTAACTGAACCAAAAGTTGCATTCTTTTTATTTTTATGTGGCTATTATTGTTATTACATCTTCCATGTTAATGGTTATTTTTCATGCCTTCACATCTAAGTAAACATTTAGTGGTATGTTAATGGAGGGATGAAATGTTACATGATTTGTGTTGCTTGTAATTGAACCCATAATTATGTTCCTTTTATTTTCACATTGTTGTTATTGTTACTATTCTTTCAATGTTCATGGTTTTTTTGTGTGCCTTCACATCTGACTAAACATTGAGTGGTATGGTAATGGAGTGATAAAACATTACACTAATAAACATCTAAATCCATGCCCTTTTAAGTACCTACTCCTCCCCCAAATCAATCATGGAACCTACATAAAAGTTCTCAGGCATACAACATTTGATAGAGTAATTTATAAAGATGAAATCGAAGGATGAAAATTAATTTTATTCTGCCTTCTAAGTTCATGGTTTATTTTACATGACTTCACACATGACTAAAAATTTAATGGTATTTTAATGGACCAATAAAACATTACACAAGGGTGTATTACCTATAAGTAAACCCATAATGTTGTTATTTTTATTTTTTGTTTGCCTATAATTTTTATTGAGCTTCTTATGCTCATGGTGTTTTTGCAAGCCTTCACTTCTAATTCCACATGTACTGGTATGTTCATGGTGGGTGTTAACATATTCATTCACATAACAATAAATGTTATTATTTTTTTCTTAACCCATATTGCCATCAAAATTCTATGGCCATGTTGGAAGATGCATATGTCATTAATATGCAAGGAAGTGCCATGTTGGAAGATGGTAGTGTTCTTAAAATGCAATGACCATTTGTGAAGACCCCTAGTGGCCTTTTTTCCATTAATATGTGTGTTAATCCTACCATGCATACCATGTTTAACTTTTTCACCATGCTAGAGGGATGAAACATTATCCATAGTTAAACCCATATCGTCAACATGTTTTCACTCATATTTGACTCCAAATTTGATGGCATTTTAAAATAATACCCAAAGGTTTTTTAAATGCTTGTTGTTATGTGCTTTATATATATGTTGAATTTTTATTTATTTGCACAACATGGGTTGAATTACATAACATTTACTAGTATGTGGATGGAATCATTGAACATTTAATGTGTTACTAAAAATTTAAAACTATGTGGATTGAATTCTTGTAGATTTTCATTCACATATGAGTAAACATTAATGGTTTTTTTAATCAAAATTTATACTTTCATTCTCATTCCACTAAATGTTGATTCAGATGTATTAAACCAAACCCTTTTATAAATTATTTTTACAATGTTATTGCTGTGTTCTTTTCAATTAATTTTGTTGTGTTATTCATTCACATTCTAAAAAATAAAAATATTTTTTGCCATAGCCATTATTGATAAATTACTGAACATTTTTTACTATGTGGATGAAAAACCTTAACGTTATTGATATATTACAATCAATTAATGTTCTTACATTATTCATTCACATTTTAAAAATTACAAATATTATTTTTGATAATTGATGTTGATAAGTTTTCTATTCATGTTACTATATTATTTATATTTGTGACTGGTTTCTATATCTATGGCTCCAAATTTCTATGGATTTATAAGAAGCTACTATGAATTCCCACACAAAAATTCTTGATTGTATGGAAAGGGATTTGAACTTGTAATGTAATACTAAACATTTACTACTATACACAGAAATGCATGTTTGGGTGGAAAGGGATTTGAACTTGGGATGGTAGTGAAATTTTTTAATACTATGTGGATGGAATCCTTAAATTTTTTCATTCACATACTAGTAAATGTTATTATCTTTGTATCAACATGTTAATGCTATTTTATTTGTATAGAATGAAGACTCAAACTGACTGGTTTAAAAATTTGACCAATAATTATTTTCAAACAAATGCACTATTTTATTATTGGCTTAAAATTTTGTGATGTAAGGTATGGCATGTAATTTAATATGGATCATTAATATAAAATAAAATGTCATTTTAAAATACAAATGTGCCGATAAGATAGAACATTTACTACTATGTAGATGGAATCCATGAAGGTTTTTATTCACATACTTGTAACTGTTAATGTCTTTCTACACATCCCAAAAATCATGTTGTTGTGTTGCTGATATATGTTGTGATATTCATTCACATTTTTCATTATTTTGGTGTCTTTATGATATGTTGATGTGTTTGTCATTCTATTGTCAATATTGTTGATTTTAATCCATTCTATTATAAATTACGATATTTATGTATTCTTGTTTTTATAGAAGTTGAAATAGTTCCAAGTGTTAATCTTAGCCAAGCTACTAAATTCAGTAAATTTTTACAAACTTTATGTTTCTTGACTCTTGGTATGTTTCAAATATTTACAAAAAATTTATTGTGTTTCTAAACATGATATATTTTTATGATGATTAGTATTCTCTTACATTTTTATCAAAGTTTGTAATTCTCAACTCTTTATTGCTTTTATTATTTGTCTCTATTGTTGATGTTTTCATCTATTTGTAATGGCAGTGAAATTTGAAGTCAAGAGTGAAGAAAAAAATGGGGTACTTGGTTTCAAGTGAATGACTTTTAACTTTCATTAAGCTTATGATCCATTTTTAGGTTGGATGGTAGATTAAAAAAAAATTACATCACATAATAAAATAAAATAATTTTACTTTAATTAGGTTTATCAATACACTTCAACACATTAGATATCAAATTAAATACATTTCATTCCATTAATTGTTGCATAATGTATTATAATAGAACACAATAATTACATAATATATTTTTATTGTATTAGTAATTCTAAAAAATAATGGATTTATTTAAGGTAAATAAAAAATTACATGAACCAAGGTGTGAAATATGATGTGTCCTTCATTCCCTATATTAGGAGAATACAGAGTTTTTGTTGATCCTTCAAAAGCTATCATTTATTCTATTTAATGCCATGTTAACAAAAATAGGAGGGATAAAAAATGAACCATTTTGGGGTAGATGGATAAATACATTGTTTAAATGCCTTTGCATCTCCAATTAGTTTGTGGCCATATCAAATTACCTCTCACATCTATCATGCTATTTATTTTGATATTTTTCTTACCTTTGGTATCTTCTCCTGATCCTTGTTTTTCTTTTTGAGTTATCTACAATTTTGTGATGTTCCCTTATTTTAATCTTAACCTACATAAGGACTTTATTATGATCAAATTATTATTTACTCCTTACATTCAATCCTTCAATATCCTATTTTTAGGAGTCTTGTTCCATAAACATTAGGTGATAGTCATTTTATATGATAATTTTTTATTATTGGCTCATCACGAGTGCATTGTTTCTTCATTTATTTGCAACCTCTTTTGCTAAAAATTTCAAAAATGTTGATATTGAGGTTTATTGTTCTTTCATTCTATTTTTTCTTCAGTCTTGATTTTTGAATATTTTTTATACTATTTCCTCATTGTTATGTAAATCAACAATTTCATCTTCTATGCTCTATTATCCACTTGTGCATAGTAATGAATTATTTATGATGTGATAGAAGGTGGAAGTGGTACCATTGACATAGAGACATTTAATTCCATTAATTCATAATTGAGGCCAAGATTTGTTGATCCCTCCTAAACACATTCTAGTGGGCTTTCTTGAGTAAGCAAACTTAAATCATCTTGGTTGAAATTGGATATTGTATTTGCAGGATCTTCAACACCTTCAACATTAATTGAATTTGTATTTGAATTTTATATTTGACCTAAAACACCTTCAATATTTTATTCTTAAATTCTTCACCTTTCACAACATTATCATGTTGCATTTGATCCATCTTCTACATACTAGCTTCAATGTCTTCCTCAATTAGCCATGCCAACCTCATCATATTTTCAACATAATTAACTTAATTATATTTGACATGAAATTATACACTTAAATTCAAGTTATTCACTACTACCTTAGTGTTTAAGGGCCAAATACCTATCCTTCAAAATTCATTTATTACATTCTTAGGAGTTTGTTCCATCTTCAATATTTTGTTTCCCAAAGTGGCTGATCTATGTATCATTCTATCCCAACCATGATAAACATTAATCTATGATATACTCTCTCCTAAATTATGCCTTAAATGGAATAAACACACTTACATCCAATGGCTATAATATTTGGGTAGTATGTGTAGACAATGTAAGCAGGTCTATCTCAAAAGTTCTAGTCTGTTTAATTAAGTCATGCAATCTTACCAAACTTGTAAGTTAGATTTAATTAAATCATATAAATTTATGATACTTCTAGGATGGATTTTATTAAATCATCCACCATCAACACATATATATTATTAGGTTATTAAATTTCTCACACTCACTAGATCATGCACATATCTAGGTTGCAAATTTTTGATGAAACAAACTCAATGGATGTGTTACAACTCACCTTTGCACCATGCTTGGGGGGATGTGTCCTTCAATGTATGTATGTATGTATGTATGTATGTATGTATGTATGTATGTATGTATGTGTGTGTGTATGTATGTATGTATATATATGCATATGCCCTTGTAGGTTGATAATTATCTTAATCTCAACTTCAATGTTTCATAATGAGACATCCCTTAAAATCAAATGTCCAAAAATCAAGATGGTTGCATCAACACACATGTGCACTCCTAAAATTTTTATTCTTAATTTAAATAATTTCAAATTATTTCAATTTTAGATTTCATATATTGATTATATAATCCAACATGCTCTTGGTTACAAGTCAATCAACAACAAAACACTCAGGTTGGGTTCACAAAAATAAAATATGTGTTATACCCACCCCAAGTATGTATTTATTTCCTTTAAAGTATAAATTTATTTATTATATTAATTGAGGAGAGGGAATATAGATATTATAATCTGATTTATATAGTACCTCAGTCTTGTGGACTCAGAAAATACATATTGTGATTATACCTTTTAGTTCTACATATGCCTACTACTAAAAGGCTCATGTTCACTATTTATTTATGCCTGATTACGTATCTCTTAGTCAAACCATGATTATTATTATGGATATGATTTATATATTATTAAAAATATATAAGAATTATTATTATTATTATTATTATTTAATTTCATATATAAATAAGTACCTATTTTTTAGATCCCTAGACAATTGTATCCTAGACAGACACTTGTATCGATGAAAATTTCCCAATTTTACTATAAAGTATTAGGTGCCCAAAAGTCACTATTTATTAAAAATAATTACATTATAAATATAAATATAATAATTTTATAAATTATTTAATTGCATAAATTATTAATTTAGAACCCAAATTACCATACAATAACACCAAACTAAATGTCAGTGGAGGATGACATTTTATGACAAAAAGTAGTGAACACATGGAATAAATATAGACAAGTTGAAGGAGGTTGCTGACATGTAAAAAGGTGTGAATCAGATATATGAGGTTGATATCATGTAACACAAATGTGAAGAGTTCATAGTTATTTATTTTTGTGACATCAGTGTTTAAGTCATCTTCTTTAAATCATCTTGTTGTGTGTTCTATTCTATATGCTCTAATGCTATCCCCTTAGGTTTTTATTTATAATTAATAATGAAATACATTTTTTGTTGCAGAGCATAAATGGGATGTATTTAATGGTGTAGGTGTAGTGTCCTTTGGATTTATAAATTATGAGTATTTGAAAAAGTGCAAGATTAACAAGCCACTTGATCATTCTCGACTCCACCATTTATGAAATTTTCCTATGCATACAATCATTGATAAGATTACTTCAATTTAACACTATCCAAGTTATTTAATTTAATCTCCTTAATGGTTCATTTTTGTGACCTTTAATTTAATTACAATATATTAAGCATTTTGTGATATTTAATTTAATTATGCCAACGTTCTAGCATAATAAAATATTGATATTCATGGCTTTCGACAATCAACAATTATTTAGAGAATGTCAAGAAAAAGTGATTATTATTTATTTATATAAATTTTTGTGACAATTTTTTTTTTAATTTTTGGGATCATGCCATGTGATTTGGTATATCCAATATGCTAACCATGTAATGAATTCCTTTGGGTTTGGCCTGAAATAGGGCATTGAAGCAATGGGAGGGAATCAATCAATTGAGATAAATAACAAAAATATGTAGGAATAAATAATAGTATGGTATAAATAGTAACATTTGAGAGTAAGTAACAATTATGAGACCATTTGGTGATCCTTCCAAAGTTATATAGTTGGTTTATTTTGGGTTAAGGGCCACATGTTAGCAATTTTAACACAATATGAAATGTTTATATTTTAATTTCACCCTCATAGATATGGAAGATGAAAATGTTGCAATGATCATTACTCCCACCAAATCACAATATTGTGTCACTTTGTATTCCATTAATATTTATTATACACCTTTAACTTTGAGGTTTGTAATTCTAAACTAAAGGCCTCATGACTGTCATTATAATTCATTAATGTTTGTGGCATATTGAAAAACTGTGGAAATTATAGGCGTAGTAGTAGTCATTTTAGTGGTGTTTGTGGATACCTATAGTATAATAAAAAATATCATTCAACTAGGGGAGATTTAAAATTATTTGGTGTAATGTTTTCTATGTAAATTGTTATATCCCAAATTTTCACCTTACAGAAGTCAATCAAACTTTCTCAAATTTAGGATAACATAGAACTATCTCTGAGTATAGGCAGATTGGTATAAGAGATAAATCTCTAGATTATGGGATAGCTCTATTGATCTAATTGTTTAGGATCTCTACTACAATTGTCCAATAACTTAATGGGGTTGAAAAGGGAAGAAAGAAACTGAAAGTAACATACACTAATGGAAGTGATACACCAAGTATATCTCTAGAAACATGCTTGAACTTACACTACAAAGGCAGATTACTAAAATTGATCTCAACTCAAAGTTCTTCTAAAAAATTGTTTATGCATGGAGGAATATTGCTATGAATTCTAGAAGGTGAGTGACTAGGAGGTATAATTTTAGATAGTACTAATCTTTTTCACACTTCAAATACACCTAACTAACAGTTGCACTTCATGAGACCTATTATAAGAAATATTAATTACATAATACATACATGAGAAAAATGGAATTGAGGAGAAACAATCATAATTTATCATCCAAATAGACTACTTGACATACTTAGGTAAGAAATTTTAGAGACTAAACCAACCTGATAACTTTATTCAAAGGAAAAATAAGATGTGAAACTAGTAGAGCTTTTCCATACAAATTTGGATCCCCTATGATTCTAAAATGGCTTCAATATATAGAGAAATAGGAAAAGAGAGAGAAAGAGTGAAATTAGAGAGTCAAAATGACAAGTGTTAATTCTTGAAGACCACTTATAATGGAAGATAAAGAGTTATAAAATAGATCATGAGGTTCTATTGAACAAGTGGCAAATCTAAAATATGACATTGTCTTTAAATTGGAATAGGGATACTTCAGTTTCCATATTAGAACTAATTTCTTGATGAGGAATCCACTTAAAAATATTTAATTATATTTGAAGTCATTGAAAAATGTGTACTAACTTGAGAAGTTGTAAACATGATTGGTGTAAGTCATTTTTCACCCCTGCAACTACTAATCTTCTCTTTATCACTTGCTACTTACCCTTTCAACAAGTCACTAGTCCTCTAGGCCTAAACTTTCACACTTTTCACTAGGGTGACTTGAAAAAATTCAATAACTTTTGTTGTGGAGATGTAAGACACATATTCATAACTTTTTTATCCTTTGTTCTATTATATATAATTCAATACAACTCAAAATCATACTTCTCATCTCCAACTTGGAAATTACCTTGCTTTTGACTATTCTATCCAAGACTTCCTACAATATTCAACCTATCATATGGATATCCATGTATGAATTAGGTTATAATGGGGCTTGAGGAGTCACAATATATCTCTACACACCTTCCACCATGACCTTGACCTATTTATCACTTTTTGCATCTTCAAAACACATTAAATCTTATTAAAAAAAATTGACCCATTTGTACAAGTGATGGTATAAAATAATTGAGTGGTTTTGAGTATAAGAGATTTCCAAGAAGGTCCAAATCACTTTCAATTCCAATTTACGCCTTTTAAATCAATTATTTTTCATCATTTTCTCATCAGGTTCTTATGAGGGTTTTAAGTAGTTAGGTTCTTAGTGATGGTTCATAAAGGTTAAGACCCTAAAATTTGAACCAATTCCAATGATATAAATTACATGTGTATTTTCTATGTAGATGGGAGTGAAGAATTTGGCTCTCGAGTAGTTATTATGCACTCTAGACATACCTAAGACAAATTAACGTAAAAAATGGCCAATTAAAATTATTATGTAAAAGACAATGACTATCATAAAATATATATTCTCCCATGAAATATATAACATTTATTTGGAAGATCACATGACCATAGGAGTGATGTTGGAAGCCTAAGGTTCATGTCTAGTTATTAGGACTAGTAGGCATAGACTGGGTTTTCTATATATGTTGTCACTTATGAGTATTTAAAGTGATTATAACAATTCCAAAAAAATAAAACCCTTTAAATGAACATTGAATAAGTACCATGACCTTAATAACATGATAAAACCCTCAATATTATCATCAACAAATTTAAATTTTTGAATTTTTAGTTTTGATGAGAAACCTAAAAACACCACCAAATGATTTTAAATGAGAAATGAAATGTGGAAAATTCTTATAATTAACCAAAAATTAAATTTTAATACCATTCACATGCAAAATTAGACCAATATTTACAGTCATTAATCTCTTAAATGACGTACCTGCATCATACTCCCTAAATGAAAAAAAAGAGCTGTAGCTCAAATGGAGAAGTTTAATAGTTCCATTTCTTCTTCCTTGTATTAAAATTCTTTACTATATTACCTTATTTTACTCCTATTCTACTTATCTACGTATTCATGTTTTCATTTTGTTTATTTACTTTCTTCCTTGCTTGTTGATCTTCTTCAACTAGTTACTCACATATGTGGACATATTTAATTCATCCACATTTATGCATTTTAATTTCTACCTTATCTTATGTTACACCTGAACATAAAACAATATATTTAAGCTAGTAAACCATTAATTCATTATGAATTTGAGGCATCTTAATTATTTCTTCCATATTTGAATGTTTCCCATGTTTTTCTTTCACGTCTTAGACTCTCCAATGTTCCTTATTAATTATCTTTAATATTGTCTTTTCTTCATTCATGACTCTGATTTCAATTGTCTCTTGTAGGTGGTACCTTACATTTGTTTAACATTTATCACATTCTAAAAATTATCAAATTTATAAACTTCATTTACTATGTAATGTTACTAGAGCTCCTCCTTTCCCATATTGATTTTATTTCTTTATGTCTCACATTGCATTGTTATGCGATCTACACTCCTTAGTAGCTATTTTTATTCTTTATTTTTCAATTTTATTGTCTCTCCATCCTTTTTATCATAACATGCCCCTAAATTCCCATTATCATTAATTTTTCCTTCTCTTACTTCATAATTTTTTTTCCTTTTAATTTTTTCATGGTTTGATCATGTACTTCATACTAATTTTCTCTCTTGGCAATGCTCTCCATTAAATATTCATCTAGTCCTCCATCTTATTTTATATTTTAATTCTATTTTTATCTCATCCAAAGTTTTTACATTGTATTTTGACACTTACAAGTTTGTTTCAACTTGGATTCCTTATTTTTTTACACCTCTAGGTTTGTTTCACCTTGACCTTTTGAGGCTCAATAATCTCTTATTTTCACCTTATTAAGCCTCAATGGGCTATATGACTATTACCTTCTCTCAACAGAACCTATTTAAACTTCTATGTAACTTTAAATTTTACAAAATATCCCCAACATTTTGTAATAATCTCTAATACCAAAATGGTGTAATCAGATCTTAAGATATTTAATCCTTCAATAATTTGACTTGATTTACAAGCATGTAGCCTTCTCTTCTAGGTTTGTTTTAGTCTTTACACTATAATGGACTAATTTAACTTGTATAATGATAAAAAAAAGTCTTGAAAAAATTATTTATATATTATACCAACTCAACATATCTATGTATACCTTTATCCAACCTTAATATTATAAGAAAACACAAATCAAGGACTTCTAAGCCTACGAATTAGACCTTAGACTATGTTTTTGAAATAAATTTATTTTAAGAGTTAAAAACACACTAAAAAACTTATAATGATTTATAAATACTTTATCCAACTTATTTACAATGTCTCAAGGCATTTTCATGATTATATTTTCAGATATTGAGGTTTGTACATACTACTAAAATAAGGATTTTGACTTTCTTAACAGAGATGCAATTCTGAGTTTTACCTATAAATTCCTCACGAGTTACATCCAAACATTTAAATAAAATTTTAAAGGTCATAGACATACTATTAAACATGTCTACAAAGTTTCATCTCATTTTAATTATTCATTTCAAAGTTATGCACTTTTTAGTCTTCCTAAGACCTTTTAAAACCTTCACCTATAGACATACTATATTTTATTAGTTTATTAAAATATAGGCCTAAAAAGTAATTAAAAATATTTTTAAATCATCATAAACATATATATATTTCTATACTAAAAAATTTAGGTCATTTTAATTGTTCATTTCCATGTTATCAGGGTTTTCATACCATAGAAACCCTAAATTAATGTGTTAGGGTAAAAACACACAAAAATGGATGATTTAAAATTTAGAGATTTAAAAAAAAATAACCTATATATGGAATGATCTAAAATTATTCTCATATTTATATATCTTATACCCTTTTAAAATTTCTTAAAATTTGATTAAGACACTTTTCTTAACTGAATAAGCCATACTATGTGTTTTTATAATCACAAATGCAACATTCATAAACATCTTCATAAAATTGAGTATGATTTAAAATAATAAAATAAACATAAATTAATTTGTGATATAGGTAAATTAAAATAGAATAATTAAAATACTATTCTCTTTTTATATATCTTCAAAAACTAATACATAAACTTTTACAGACTACTTTACACACCAATAACAACCTCTCAAAACCTGTAACTTTATATTTTATCCTTTATTTGATAATTTTTTTTGCTCATAATTTCATGATAAAAAGCTTATAATTTTTTTATATAATACCTAAAAAAGTTTCATTTTTTTAATGCAATCAATACTTCTCAACCACCTTAAGACTAATCTAGACAAACTTAATTTAGCCATTATCTTATGTTGCTTTAATTTTGATTGAGTTTCAGTTAGGATTGAGTTGAGTTGAGGAATTAAAGAAATTTTTAAAATTTTAAACACCCATTAAATAAGGATTAGGACTGTCATAACATTATAAGACCTTTAATACTCTTATTAACATATTCCAAATTTTGAATTTCTAGTTTTGACAAGGAACCTAAAAATACCACCAAATGATGTAGAAATGACAAATGAAACCTAGAAAAGGATTCTTATTGAAAAAAAATTAAATTTAAAGACTAATCTCATCCAAATTACATTAGTATTTAAAAACATATATTTATTAGTTGATGCACATTCATCAAATGCTTATTTCTAATGAAGTGTGGAGTTCATGACTTTCTAACATAACCCCACTGATATGAAACCCCCTTGAGGTGAGGGAAAGTATAAAATAGTACTAAAATTATCTAAAAAGGATAGTGTAATTTTATAGAATATGTTTGGATCTTGTAACATATAGGATTAACATGTCTAGGTAGATATAATATCGAGTCACGTAATTTGTGATCTCATTAAGTCCTAAGATACATGATGTAGATAATGGAAGAATATAAAGAGTAATAGTAAAAATTCATCAATAAATCAAGCACACATAAAATAAAAATAAAAATCAAATAAAAAGGAAAAAATGGTCAAAGGAGATATCATAAAAGGAAAATGTTCAAATTCAACACAATCAAAGGGACATGATAGTCAAATGTCAATACAAAAAATAGTGACATATTCAAATGTAAACATAGGAAAGTAAAGGAATAAGAGCTAAAATAAATGGATAATATTGAAATTATCAAAAAATAAACACAATGAAAAAAAATATTAATCAAGGAATAACCTCAAGGAAGTTCATAAATGAAAGTTTAGAATATAAAAAACCAATATGAACATAACATACTAGTTCCTAAAATATGTGTTTGTAAAACATTATGTACACAAAATATAAAAAACATTATGAAAGTTATAAGCATGGATATAATCATGTGTAAGTATATAAGATAAAATATGATAATGGAAAGTGATTATAGAATAATATAACCTAGGTGTATTTTGATCAAAGAAGTATATGCCCCCCAATGTACTTATGACATGAGTAGAAGGAAAACTCAACATATGTATCTATATATATCATGTATCTAACTATGCATGTATCACACTCAATTAAACATATTTATATAAGAAAGGAAAGATATGACATCTACTAACATATAGAAAACAACATATGTATAATAAATAATACAATTAGGAATATGTTGAAAATTTTGGTATTTTTTAGTTTTATTTGAATGCTTAGAATATTTGATTTTTTTAATGTATTCTTTAAATATTTTAATAAGATAAACTCAAGACAATTATCCCCTCTAAGTGATGCTCACTTATAAATTTTCAAAAGAATGAATATGGTATATCAAGATGGTGGTGCTACTGAGGAGCATGAATAGGTGTAATATATGCACTGCACATTATGTGATGTTTTGGATATATATGTTAGGATAATGTGGTCTTGAAAGGGTAATAAAAGGAGTAGGGTTTTGTGGAATCCATTGTTTTGTGACCTGTAGTGTATTTTAAGTAGCATTATTAGGAACATGTTTAGTTTTTATTGATATATGAATTTGTTTTGTAGTAGGAGATGAGGATTCCATGAAATCAATTGTGTATATTTGATGTAATTATCTCTCGAGTATGGGCTACCTAGTAAATGGGATTTACTATTTATTATGCTTCCATAGAGGATTAATTATAATAGGTTTAATAATTATCCGACTTGGAATATACTATTTTTTCAAGTGGATGTTTATATGGAATTATAAAAAATTTGACTACCTTGTTGGCATGAATGTATTTAATACACCCATTTACTATGGAACGTACAATGCATAGTTTATGTATCCAAGGTCACTCAATAACATATCAAAGACTCTTGTGTATGGTATACTAGAGCAAGTAGCGACCACATGTGTTGGTCTAACCTATTAGGGTAAGTTAATATCACTAAGAACATATTGTAAGCTTCCATCAAAATCTCTAACCAATTTAATTGAATGGTGTAAATCATCATGTATATATCTTAAATTTTCAAGTAATGTCATGGTCCACATATTTTTGATATCATCATTATCAATCATAGAATTGTGAATAGGGCGGTGATAAACTTATGCATGAATAAATAATAAAAATATGTGTCATCATCCAAAATCTCAATATCATCAAAAATAATAGACGGTATTTGAACCATATGAGGTATATGTACCCATAATATCATCTAATGGGTGCCCATAATTTAGTTGGTGAGGATGCACATTATATGTCATTTCCACTTCTATAATATTTTGAGAGTGATCTTTTAATGGATCACTAAACATGTTTAGATTCTAATGGTCACTAGCTTTTGACCCTAAATATTTGGGAGAATAATAAATTATAATATGTTTGTTATCAATGAGGTCTTGAATATTATGATAGGGATATATGAGATGACAATCTAAAAACTTATTAATTATGAAGTTGGAGACTCGGGTAATCAAGCAAATTATATCCTTGGTGCATTGGATAAGACAAGCATATTAGGTTGATGTGACACTGCATTAACAATTTTGGTTACTTCCTTTTTAGGTACAATATGTTTTACCTTGAATCTTTATTTGATATAAAACTTGGTATTGGATGTAGTTGTTGTGTTTTATAAATAAATTTTTTCAATGAATAAGTTTTATTTTATGATCTCTAATAATATGGTATAAGTCATCAAAATATTTGAAAATTTTGGAAATAATGGACTCATGTAATGGGGCACATAAAATTTTATTTAAAATGTCTTCAAGCTCAATATGTACTATTTTATTTGTCATTTTAGCCAATATTATCTTGTACCTCTAGACATATTCATTGAAAGGTTCCTTGTTTGATCTTTAAAATTTGAGAATATGATACCATTTCGTAATGTTGATAGAAAAGTATGTTAAAAGCTAATCCATAAGAGGTTTGAATTCTTTTAATGATTGGATTGGTAAATCATAGAGCCACCCTAGAGCATAGTCCTTGAGGATCTTTCGAAATAGTTTACTCAAAAGATTATCATTAGAAGCATAATCAAGGTATGCTACATAAAAATGTTGAAGATGTTATTCAAGATCACCCTTACCATTATAAAATGTTAACTTAGGTGAAAAAACTAGTTGACAAGGGGAAAAAATATATCTCATGTGTAAGAGGGTTATGAAACACCTTTTATGAATCAAGAGCATAAGGTGACTTCATAAAATTTTGCTTAATATTAGTAGCACTATATTTTAAAAGTTTTATAGATTTTAAAATATGTTTCACATTTTTATCACTAAGATTTGATCTTTTATAAGTCACTATAGGATTTGTATCCATGGTTTGAGTTGATAAGGTAGTGACACCAGTAATTGTGTTAAATTGTCAATGTTTTCCATTGGGGATGTAACAATAAAAGGATTTAATTCATGGAGCAAAAGTGTAAACACATAAACCATGCCCCCATTATATGTATGAATTATTGATGTGTTCAATGGGAGAGTTATAGGAATAGGGGAATGTATCATAGGTTTAATGACATGATTAATAAATGCACCTAGTTATTCATCCATGGTTCTTTTCATTAGTTTCTAATATGGTTTTTAAAATCTCATCAAGATATTTAGGGTTTTGATGGATTATATCTTGAAATAGAGAAATAACATGCACATTCTCTTTATCTCTTTTCTCATATAAATTATTTTCATTGTTTTCATTATTAGAATCTTATTCTACAATAACATCTTCAACAGTTTCTTCATTTTCATCATTGACACTTTTATTAGGCATGGGGTTCAATACGCCATGATTTGGAGGCATCTTAGGTGGTGTAAGAGGAAGATCTAAGTGTTCAATAGAAACACCATGTAATCTAGGGCTATGCCTAGGTTGTATACAAATTATAGAATAAATTTAAAAAAAACAAATAATTACAAACTTCATGAGGTTGAATAAACTAAGGAAAGCTAGGGTTTTCATAAAAAGACATTGAGTTCGGATTCACTAAATGTTTAACTCTAAATTTAACATATGCAAGGTATATAGGATTAAGGAAATTACATTACATTTTACACAAAGATGGTGAACTAATTTAATAAGCATGTCAATTAATAGAAAGCCTAGATAAATAATATTTTGAATTTATACATCTTAGATTACTAAAAATATTAAACTACAACTATTGATAGAGTACAAGTTATGAAAATAGTGAATACACTAAGCAAAGTAATTATTTGAAGATTAAATAGTATCAAACACTTAATGATTAAATTTGAATGTCTATAGTCTATAACATTCAATCTCAAACTTTAATAAAAGATATATTGACTATTTGATATCTACAAATAGTTTTAAAAGTATAATATATTCTTGAAAGAAATAAAAAAATTATATAAATTTCATTTGATTTTTATTAAATGTCTTATAATCACTAGTTATCTAAATAAAATAAGATGTTTTTATGTATTTATAAATGACTTGAATTTGTTTTTATATTTTATTATGCACAAACTAATATCCAATATTCAGAATAATAAAATAAAGATCTGAAAGGATGAGGGGTGGGAGTACCCGGATATACCTTACCAAAATCAAATACATTACACTTCCACCAAATTAAAAAACATGACAAAATATGAAAAAAAGGACGATAACATAAAAACTTTTGTGAAGATATAAAAAACCACCACTAAAAAATTAAGAATTATGTCAACACTTCTTTATTTTAACAAGCATAAATAAGAAAAAATCAGCTCCTATAAAAGGTAATTTAAAAACTAATAAATACCTAGTTAATTGTCTACAATTTAAGCCTCTGTATTTATAAACTTGTGATACTTCAAAAAACCAATATTATTTAAAAACTTTAATAATTTATGTTTTTAATTCACTTTTGCATCCCACGATTTTGATGATATGGATATAGATATTTTTATTTTTAAGTTATTAGAGATAATATTAGAATTCAACAATTTTAAAAAGTAAAAAATTAAAGGTGAAATTAATTAAAATAATAATAACATTAAAATTAATTAAATATTGTGTATGATTTTTATTTGTATATAATTTTAATTATTATTGAAATAATTTAATAACAATAACAATAACAATAACGATAACAATAACAATAATAAAGTATTTATTAGTTAATAATTTTGTCTTGCAAATAAATAATTAAAGTCATTTAATTAATGATTAGAAATTATACATACATAAAAATTTCATAAAAAGTAATATATAATTAAAATGGATCATATTTTTTTTAATTTTACTATCAAAATTAATATAATATATTAAAAGGTTGTTAAATTATTGATATCCATCTTATCAAGCCACTAAAGAGAAAACTTATGTTGTTTGATTAGAAAAATACTCTAACCAAAGGATATTTCCATCATAATAATACATAGATAAGTCAAGAAGATAGAGACATATAATGGTTGTGATCTTATCCGCAAAATGTATTATTATTATTATTATTATTATTATTATTATTATTATTATTATTATTATTATTATTATTATTATTATTATTATTATTATTATTATTATTATTAAAGAAGATAGGATTCTACCTTCAATTTAAGGTAAAGGTAATAAACTACTAATTAAGGAGGACAAAACAAATAACAAACCTCTCTTTGTCCAACAAAATAATCAGAGCACAATTTACAAATAAAAAATCTTAAATATTCACCAAATATCTATCAATAGTAAGTAAAATAACTGGTCTTTAGCCAAAATTTAACCTACATTTAGCAAATGAATAGTCAATAACAAGAAAAAATAGAGAACTAGTCACAAATCCAAGTACAACCGATACAACAACTGAGGTTAACACTACTAAAAGAACATCCTTACACATAAATAGAAATGCAAAGGTTAGAGAAAATTAGCTAATGATCAAGACCATTTTCCTTCCACGATGGGAGAGAAAGCCTTTCATTTTCCACTGAGGTGTATCCTTCACCACTTGTTCAATATCTCATCTCATGTTTTTAGCATTTCATATTCAACCTTTTTTTTATAAATGAGTTGAAAATATCTTTGGTTTTTTCCACCAAAAGAAGAGAAGGGGAATCAATAATAGTTTTCATTGGTGGAAGAGGACTCGAAGCCACTCCCAGATAAGGTTCCACACTTGAAAAGACCTCCCTCCTAAAGGAGGGGTCCCTATCGATTCCTTGATAGAGGGGAAAGAGATCCAGATTAGTAATAAAAAATGTTGTGATTGTGTCAAATGAAATACTGATCGAAATCCATGTCTTTATTCCTAAAATTAAACAGAGAATAAGAATACGATTGCTAAGGTCTCTTAGAGGAACACTCCATGACATGATGCCTAGTGAGATTATAATGAATGTATCCGAATGATAGCCATTTCAAGTTGATAAACTGAGTCCATGATATATGAGAAGAAACAAGTTTAACTAAATGACAAAGACATTTGAAAAGATCAACAATAGCAAAAGCTTTCGCGGATTTGTTTCCTATAAAATATTTGTTCAATTTAACAAAAAAATCCATGCAATTAATTAGTTATTTAATGTACTCCTCTTCTAAAATGAAATAAGATATTATGTTATCTGATCTGGAAAAAAAACAACTAAAATTACCATCTTTTCAAAATCAATATCAATTTTATGTTACATATTTTTTTATAATATTTTTTAACAAATGTAACTATGGAAATACATTACTCCTACAATGGTTTAATTATGCATTGTCTTATCATTATAGAAGATATCTAAACAAAATCATTGAATGAACTTTGTATAAGATTTAGAAATTTCAGGGAAAAAATAAAACATTCTCTTAATTCCAAATTATTAATTTTCATGAAGGACCTACAGGTTTCTCTAATGCTAGTTCATATTAATTTTCTTGAATTTAATTTTTTTAAATTTATTAATTAATATTTTTCATATATTTTAAAATTAATATATTAATTGTAAAATTTGAAATAAAATTTATATTTAAATAAATATATTATTTTGTAAATGTGAAAATAAATTTATGAAAAAAAAATATAAAAAAATATTATTTTCATTTTAAAGAAAAACCTATAAATATTAGTTTAATGTCCAAAAAGTTTTAAAAGGTTTCAAGGCAATATCAAAATTGGATGTTTAGTGAATTGTTTCGATGTTACAAACCACGCTCAAAATTGCACATTGATTAATATTCTCTACTTTTCACATGTTTTTTATTTGATTTTAAAATATCCTTAAATTCAGGGAAAGACACAAGACTATGGTAATCTATAAAATCATGGAGAATAAAGGGGAAAACCTAGATCGATGTGGTTTATTAGACTGTGGAAACTTACAAATAACTCTTAATATATGTTTTTATCAATTATTGACCAATTCAACTTAGACGTATTGGTACATTTTTCATTTTCTAATATTTTTTTAAGAAATATACACTGTGCTTTTGTATCCTTGTCTTTTTTTTCCACCGTTTGTTTTGGGCTTTTCAATCATGTGTTAATTTAAAAATATTTATAAACATAAATATACATTAGTAAATTAAGATTAGGAGTAATAACAACAACAACAACAACAACAACAACAACAACAACAGCAACAATAAAAAATTTATATATTTAATTTTATTATATCAAGTTCTTATTAATACATTTCTCAATATTTTTTTAGTTTTATATATGTGTTCTTTTTTTAATAATCTCCTCTTCTCTAAGTCATTTATTTTGTAATTTTTCTTTCATCATATAACATATGATCCTAGGTATCCAAAAATTAAAACGTGTTAATTTTCAAATTCTAAATATAGTTCATGTTTAAATTTCAAAATGTTTATAAATATATTGGTTATACATTATTGCATGAAGAATAATGAAATTAAAAAGGGCATGGAATGTCAATTTTGGATATTATACTTGTTTGTTAAAAAAAAGATAACATTTTATTATGGTATGATTGTCTATGTTTTGTTTTTTTTAAATATATATTTTTTATATTGTATTTTTTTATTATAAAACATATTATTTTTTAGTTTTTGGGTTCATAATTTATTTTTATATATTTTAAAATATTTTTTGATATTAATTTTATTGTAAATAGATTTCTTATAAAAAGGAGAAGATGATAATCCAAAATTATCATAGAGATATTCTACACATTTTTGTTTTAGAATTTTATTGGTGTCATGAATGGTTTTGTTGCGTAGAGTTAAAGGGAAAGAAGGCATGCATAATATGCTAAATGTCTAACAATTTTCTTTGAAAGTAATAATGTATAAGGTGAATTAGGTATGTATAATATGTTTAATTGTATTTTTTATTTTTTATTGTTGTGTTGGTAATTTATATGAAAATTTATTCAATATTTTTAAAATTTACTAATTATATGAGAGAGGTAACTTTTATGATCCTCTAATAATTGATAAAATAAAAAATTGATGATAACCCATAACCATCATACACATATTTTATACATTCCTTTTCAAAATTTTATTGTTGTTATAAATACTTTTGTCACATAGAGTTAACAATTTTTTAAAAAAAGTAATAACATAAATGGTAAAGTAGGTGGGTTTAATATACTTAAAGATATTTTTTATTTTCTATTGTGTAATTGGTAGCTTATGTATAAATGTATTAAAAGTTTAATAATATTTTTTTTATGGACGAAAGACCCCTTACAACCATCTATTCACTCACCAAAGAAAAAATATATGATAACCTATAACCATCACACATATACTCTACACTTTCAATTTCACCATTTTATTATTTTTATAAATAATTTTTCTCACATGAAGTTCACAATTTTATTTGAATCTGATAATGTATAACGTGAAGTAAGAAAGTTTAATATGTTTAATGGTATTTTTTATTTTCTAGTATTTAATTTGGTATTTATATGTTAATATATTAAATAATTTTTAATATTAATTTTATGAGTGTGAGACTTGTTACAAACTTATTTTTAATGATCAAAGAAAAAAAAGATGGGTAACCCATAACTACCACATATATATTCTATGCATTTCATTTTAAAATTTTATTGTTGTTATAAATAGTTTTATGGTATAGAGTTAATATTTTTCTTTGAAAATGATAATATAAAATAATTTTTTCATTTTATTGTTTTATCCATGAAGAAAGGAAGGGAAGCAAAGACGATAAAAATATTCACAACCAATTAAATGTTATATTAATAGGAGGGCCACTTTTATTTTAACATCACATCTATTGATAGAACTATCATGTTCTATTAAATTTATATATTATTATGGACCAATCTTTCAAAATAATACAAGATTATTATTTTTTTTTAATACAAATATAAATATTTTAAGATTGTATAAAAAATTCTAAAATACATAATTTAACATATACAATTAAAAGAAATACATATTCTTTTATATAAATTTTTATTGGAAGGAGATGTCTTTATATTTTTATAAAAAAATCAACCAAAAATAAAATAAATAAACATATATATTCCCAACTAATTAATTATAAACCTTCCAACAAATTTATTCTTTATTAAATTTTATTTTTTAAATTAATTTTATATTTTTAAATTAAACATATAATAATACCATAACTTAAAAATACCATCAATTTCTAAATATCAAAAATCTTTCAAAATTATCAATAAATTTATGTACAAAGTACAAAATAATTATTTCTTAATTGAATATATTTAATAATAATTGAGAAACACTTAATTATTTTTTAAAATTTCTTTATTTAAAATTTTCACATTTACAACTCGGATGATAACATTTATATCTTATAATTCATTAAACTTCACATAAATCCGATCTGACAGAATGCGTAAGGCAGAAGGAACATAATTTAATACACCAAATATGTATACTTTGACGCGTGAGAAGAACAAGAGGGCACTTATTCCCTTAGACTTCACCATTTATAATCAAAACGTCCTGATTTCAGGCAAAGAATGTATGTTTTGTGTCGCGCGGAGCTGTAATGGACATGTTAGCATATTCTTGTATTGCAGTGTATTTGTAGTCTGGATACAGCTGTGAAGCCTCCAACTCCTCCTTTTCTAATTCAAAGTTTGTCTGCTCACCTTTCACAAATATATTGTGCAAAACACATATCGGAATGCTGTCTGGATGAGGCAGAGCTGCATACACAAAGGTTATATTTTAGTAATTAGGATTTTTGATTAACAAATCAGTGGCCGAAAATAACAAGGTAAACCAAATCAATGTCATCTTACTTTCTGAATGTTTGATCATCTCAGATTCTGGCAAGAATACTCTCTTAAAAGTGGCTCCTGTTTTTTTTTCCCACAGATACAAGCTCACTTTTACTAATTATGTTACCTGGAGGCCTATAAATTACCACCTTGTTCAGTGTCCTTGGGTCATTCGCTACCATAATTGTGAAAGCTGCAACATCATCTTCCAAATTCAAAACCGCTGCATTGCTTACGAACATCATGTCAGTTCAGTATTTGTGCACAAATAATGCAGGAACGCATTTAGTTTTGATCTTTGGTCGTTGTAGTTCTGACTTCTATCATCTATGGAAAACAAACTTTAAGTAAAAAAAATTCAATGCATATACCTTTAGTGAGACCATCCCCATATATGACGACTTCTTTTGGTTGTGGTTTCTGACGAGGATGAAGAAAATAATCGACAAAATAAGCCCCAAAAGAGTTGGCACAAATGAACGAATGAGGAATGCCTGCTTCTTCAATAGCCCTGCGGATTTTCTTTTTCGTATCGCATAGCCTCTGAAAGGGAGGGAGAGCTTTCACCCTGTCTACATCGTTACCAAACTCTGACGGGAGGAACCTCTGTTTATACAACATTTTAATTACTAATCGTTATGATATTGAACTGATCAATACGTGAAAAAATAAAACATAAATATATACCTTGATGTTGCCAACTTCTTGAATAGCTTTTATGATATTGAGCTGATCAATATGTTGAGGAATAGCAAGTGTGGAAATTATTATATCGACTTGCTTGAATGCATCCACCAAACTATTGTGATCATCTAAACATCCCTGTATATAAGACCGTAAAATTTAATGAATGTTCTTAATCCAAGCAAGAACAGAGAAAATTATAAGCTACGTTAATGTAAAAGCTCACTCACTTGAAGAATCTGAATACCAATATTGGTGAATTCTTGAAGTAGGAGGCAATTGGAGGAATTGGGAGCTAGAGAAGCTGGCCTTACAAAAACATAGGTGGGATAGCCAAAGGAAACACTGGCTTTTGCCATATATTTTCCAAGGTATCCTGTACCTCCGATTATCAATATCCTGTTCCTTCTCTCCTCGCATTCCTCAGCTGCTAATGGCATTTTGAAACTCTGGACTGACTGACAAATCATTGGACTTTGAGGAAGAACATATATCAGTTATTTCATATTGAAATTAAAAATTCATGGAGACGACAACTCTTAATGGTAGAGGTGCCTAAAAGCGTATATACTTAAAGGAGATTTGGCCCCGTATCTTTCAGTGAACGGTCACATTGAAAACGTGTGAAAATATAGCCAAGAAAATATCACTATCATAATATATGAATATTACAAGAACACTACTTTAGAGACAGAGGTGGTCTGAAGTTTTCTTTAATGAAAATATCACTATCATGATAGATGAATATTAAAAGAACACTATTTTATCATAATGTTGAGACACAGTGGATGAATATTAGAAGAACACTATTTTAAAAACAGGTCTGAAGTTTCTTGAAGAGAAAATATCACCATCACAATTGACGAATATTAAAAGAACACTACGTTAGAGATACTTTGTCTGAAGTTTCCTTGAGAGAGTAGGTCTTCTTGTCTTCTTATTAGATGCTTTGCACAGACCAAAGAAATGCTTATTCCTGGTCGGCCGTAACGTATGATTACAAATATACGACAAAAATGATTACAAATGTGAATTACGGTTCAAAAGCATATTTCGGGGATAAATCTATTTATGGATAATTGTTTGGACCGCTAATCTCTGTTAATTGAGATCATGCACCTAAAATGTCGCGGGTCGCTTTCGGTGCAACCCACACGTAGTGATTTGTGGCCGAGTCCTTACGGTTTAGCCATCTTCCACCAAATTAATGAACATCTATTAAGAAATATTTGCACTAGAAAATTGTAATTGACCATAAAAGAAATCTCATCACTATTGATTATTCTATTTTAAATGTAGTAGGGAAAGGAGCTTATTTTGTTGGGATTTTTAATTTTGAGGTTCTATTTTAAATGTAGTAGGGAAAGGAGCTTATTTTGTTGGGATTTTTAATTTTGAGGTTTTATATTTTTTATATTATGTCATTTGTGAGTATAAATTTTTTGATTTATGTTGTTTAACATTTTTTAAGTTTAAATATATTATGGAGGAGGTAAATTTATATTTTGAAAAGTTATTTGATGATCTTTTCATGGATATATCATTTTTTCGTCATTTTTTACTACCATTTATTGTTTAGATCAATTAACTTATAAAAAATGATCAAGAATAATTTTTACACGAGTAGATTATTTTATCATTGGCTTACATTTTTATGAAATAAGGTACAAATTGAAATTAAAATGGGTTTTTCATATGAAATGAAATGTCATTCTAGAAGACACATGGATTATTAATGTCAAAGCCAATGCCATTTTTCACATTGTTTGGCAAGCTTTGCTTCATTAATGTGGCAAGTTAATGTTGTTCTACGTACTGCCAACAAATGTCTCTCCCTACCTTTTTGTGTACTTGATCCCACCAAATGGCCATGGAACTTACCCGAAAGTTATCAACATCTCTTGTTTTGTAGATGAATTTCCATCATCATAATAGAGGGATGAAATGTTATGTATAGATGTGTTACCTGTAATTGAACCCAAAGCTAGGTTTTTTTAATTTTTACATGGCTATTATTGTCATTTTGCCTTATACGTTCATGTTTTCTTTTTTGCATGCCTTCACATTTGAGTAGATGTTTATTGGTATGTTAATGGATGGATTAAACATTACATGATGTGTGTTGCCTATAACTAAACCCATAATTGTGTTATTTTTATTTTCACATTGATATTGTGCCTTCAATGTTCATGGGTTTTATAGTGTGCCTTCAATTTTCAAGGTTTTTTAGTGTAACTTCACATCTGAGTAAACATTTAGCATTATATTAAAGGAGTGATGAAACATTACACTAACAAACATCTCTCTCTACGTTTTTGAGTACCTACTCCTCCCTCGAAAATAGCTATGGAACCTACCTAAAAGTTCTCACTCATACAATAATTTATAGAGGAATTTATGTCAACATAATGAAAGGATGAAAATTGATGTTGTTGTGCCTTTTTATGTTAATGTTTTGTTTTTTTTATATGCTTTGACATGAATAAGCATCTAGTGTTATGTTAATGGAGAGATGAAACATTACATAAAGGTGTGTTTCCTGTAAGTAAACCCACAATGGTGATATTTTGATTTTCACATGCCTATAATTTTTATTGTGCCTTTTATGCTCATCACACTTTTGCATGCCTTCACATATGATTCAATGTTTACTAATATGTTCATGATGACCATCAAGATATTCAATCACATACCAGTAAATGTTATTGTTTTTGTATCAACCCATAACACCATCATAATTTTATGGCCATGTTGGAAGATGTATGTTACATTAATATGTAAGGAAGTGCCATGTTAGAAGATGGTAGTGTTCTTAATATGAAACAACCATTTTTGAAGACCTCTGAGGGCCATTTTTCCTTTAATGTGGATTGTTAATGCTTCCATACACACAATCTTTACCCTATCCACCATGTTGGAGGGATGAAATATTACCCACAGTTGAACCCACAATGTCAACATGTTTTCATTCATATTTAACTCTAAATTTGTTATTATTTTAATGGAATCCCTATAGGTTTTCTAAATGCATGTCTTTATATGCTTTAAATATATCTATTGAATTTCTATTTTCTTGCACAACATGGGTTAGGATAATTAACATTTATTAATATTTGGATGAAACTCCTAAACATTCAATGTGTTATTGAACACTTACAGCTATGTGGATGGAAGTCTTGTGGGTTTTCATTCACATATGAGTAAACATTATTGTTTTTTAATCAAAATTTACACTTTCATTCCCATCCCAATATGTGTTAACTCGGATGTATTAGGCCAAAGCATTTTTTAAATTCTTATTTTAATTTTATTGATATATTCTTGTCAATTAATGTTGTTGAGTTCTTCATTCATATTTTAAAAATTAAAAATATTTTTTTGTAGTCAAGATATACAACAAAAATGATCATGAATGTGAATTATGGTTTAAAATCATATTTAGAGGATAACTCTATTTGTCAGATAATTTTTTGGACTAATAATCTCTTCTAATTGAGATAATGCACCTAAAATGTCATGAATCTCTTTCGATTCGTTTACTTTTGAACCCATTTATATTTTTTGGGTGCAGCCCAGTTGGCTTAGAACTAGTGATTTATTGGCTAAATTTGACTAATAAATAGAAAATGCTTTGATGAGTCCTTAAGGCTTATTATTTTCTACTAAATTAAAGAAAAAATATATATTAATAAATATTTAGACCATAAAATTGTAATTGATCATAAGAAATTTCTATACTAACTATTAGCTTTTTAATCTTATATTTGTAATAGAAGTAATAATTAGCAAAGGATATGTAGTAGTGACATATTTAGTCACATCTAAGAAAAAATTTAGTGGTATGTTAATGGAGGGATGAAATGTTACATGATTTGTGTTTCTTGTAATTGAACCCATAATTATATTCCTTTTATTTTCACATTGTTGTTATTGTTACTGTTCTTTCAATGTTCATGGTTTTCAACTTGATTGACTATAGGTATTGCTTGAGGGGATCTTGACTATTTTTGATCTTGAATTGAATCTCAAAAAAAATCTCCAATATTTTTCAATGGCTCAGTCATATTTATTTAATTTTGAGAATATTCTCAAAACCTTGAAACTCCTTACTCCTTGGAAACATCACTACCAAATCACACTTATCCACAACATGTTATAGGTGGTTGTCTGGATGGGCTTTGTATGCCAGTATTGAGTTTATATTTGAAACCTATTATTCCATCTTAAAATCCCAAATCATAATCAAGAGGAATTATGAATGTATTCAAAGATTCATAGTCTCTTTAAGGCACATCATTAGACCCCTATACTTTTAACTACCTACACATAGAACCCTATAGGTCTCTATTAGGTATGTAGACTTATTTGCACTTCTTTGAATTTGAGGTGACTTAGAGATATATCAAATACAAAATTTTATCAATAATATAAACCAACATGCTTCTTGGGGTTTAAAATAAGTGTACTACTCTTGCCTTGAAGCTACTCATAGAATGTGAAACTCTGCGACTAACAAAAACTATTCTACAGACCATTAATATTGACTTTTAGCATAAGGAGAGGGTTTTTCGCATACTTTCATGACCACACATGTCAAATTAGGTTTAATTCAACATAAAATGGATGGATATTCTCTTCAAGTCTACATACATTACTTTTTTTCACATAAGTCAATATACAAAGTGCAACCAAATGATAAAAATGAGCTATTGGTATTATACAGGCAGTTTAGAGATACTAATAAGCTTAATGATTGTTCATAAAGCACATGAAACCAATCCTAAAAATATTAAAATGAATTAAAATCTTATAAAGACCTATAACCTTGATCTAGTTCATTCACTCTAACTCCTCTTCTCTAAAATCGTTGACCCTTTCTAGGTTATCCAAAAGAGTGATAGGAGAGATGAAATGGTTTTCATCAATTTTGAATATTTTGAAACTAATTGAGCCTAAAAATTACATTTGGGGATTCCATGAAACCTTCCTAAAACATTCACACTTGTAGTCAAGTCACTCTAATCTATACAAACAGTCAAAAATTATTTTTTTAAAATAAATTATCTTATTTTTTTTTACATTGAACTTGTAACATTTAAGTTTCAAAACTTTATTTGATCCATATTTGACATAATAAATGTGATCTTCCTTCTTGAAATTTATTATTTTGATTAGATTCATGTATAATTCCTTAAAAAGACCAAAAGGTGGCATAAAAGGGCATTAAGACAAATAGATAAGTATGAAAAAGAATCAAGCATATTGCGTGAACCTAAAAGTATGAATTGACTTCATTTAGGACCATGGTAACAAATTTCAAACCTAGAGGGCCTTATGAAGGTTTGAACATGTAAGGGTTGACCCAATTTTACTTTGGGTACAATTTTCATCAACAAAAACCACTTATACTAATAAGTTAATGTTTAATGTAGTGTACACTCAAAAACATGTTAATTAAGGAGAAAAATCCAATAAAATAAGGTACATATAAATTTATATTACAAAATCAATAAAAATCTATTGTTTGTTCCTTAAAATATAGATGCATTTGATATAATAATTTTCTCAAAATAAAGTTATGATATTATTAACATACAAGGTGATATATACAGGGTAGGAAAACCAATAAAGATAATTAAAAACCTTGTGGGAAACAAGACATAAGAGTGAAAAGTATTTCTAAGAGAGTATAAGTTAAATTGTATGACATTATGGAAAAGAGTGAAGCAATAATATTTTTAAAATAGGTTTGTTGAAACACTTTAAGAATGACAACCATTTACTATGAGAATTTTTACAATCATTATATAAAGTTATAATGAGTGTGTGTAAATTCATCATATCATCCCATATCATATTATAATTTCATTGTAACATTTAAGGTAGCTACATGATATCATTTTTTTTTTCAATATAGTGGAAAAGTATTTTCAACATATGATAAATGAGACAAGAATGTAATATGTACTTATTATTTACATATTATATTGTTATAGATAATTATGATTTGTTTGATATATTTTAAATGTATTATTAATGTATAATTATAATAAATTTATTTGTGATATTACTTTAAATTTATGAACAACATTTAATGTTTAAAGAAAAGTTAAATTGTTTTTTTTGGTAGTTTTTTTGGGTAAGATGTAAATAACTAAAAAAATCCTTTTAAGCCTTCCAAAATAATCAACATTAAATTAAAAACAAGAATACTCAAAAAAAATAAATATTTATATCAATTTAGAGGAAAATACCCTATAATTTAAAATCTAACTTTATACCCTTTATATAATTAATTTTAAAAATATTTGAGAAGACAATAACTTATGTGAATAAGGAAATACCTAAAAGTAACTTTTTTAACAAAAAATAAAACTAAAAACATAATTTAATAAAAAAATATATATGCACATATTTGAATAACATGCCTCTATTGTAAATTAAATATGTTGGTGTAAGCAGTCCTTATGATATTTGATCTATCAATAGTCTAACTTGATTTACAAGCTTATAGCCTTCTCTTCTATGTCTATTTGTTCTATTTGAACTATAAAAAAATAATATGAATTTTATAATAATAAAAAGGTCTTAAAAAATTAATTTATATGTTATAACAACTCATCATATCCATTTATACCGTTATCAAACCATAATATTGAAAGAGAACACACAACATGGGTTTCTACGCCTAGGAGTTAGGCATACAAAAACTATTTTTAAGATAAATTTATTTAAATAGGTTAAAACATTATCAAACCACATGTAATTTTTTAAAACCATTTTTACCAACCTATACAAAATTTTAGGACATTTTCATGATTATATTTTTATATATTAAGGTTTTTATACTGCTATAACAAGGTTTTTATCTTTCCTAATATGATTGCATCTCTGAGTTTTGCCTATACCTTCCTCATTAGGCACATAAAAAAAATTAAAACAAATTTTAATTTTATTACACATCATATCAAACATTCTTAAAAGTTTCATCTCATTTTAATTATTCATTTCAAATTTATGCACTTTTTAGTCTTCATAAACCCTTTTAAAACCCTCGCCTACAAACTTAGTGACTATATTTTATCAGTATCTTCTTCTATATACATATAAAACAATTAAAACTAATTTAAAAACATCATGAAAGTCTCAATACATATATATTAAAAACTTTGTCATTTTAATAATTATTTGGCAAGTATGAGGGTTTTGGTACCATAGAAACCCGAGATTATTTTTGCAAGCTAAGTGCACAAAAAAATAGTTAATTTTAAATTTAGAGACTATATTTACAAAATAACCCCTATAGGTGGTCTTCATAACAATTATACTCCTTTTTATATCACTTATATCATTTTAAAAAACCTTCAACGTGGATTAAGACACTTTTCTTACTAAATAAGCCTTGTTTTGTGTTTTTTATAGTCCTACAACTTCATAAACATCATCATAAAATTTAGTATGATTTAAAATAATAAAAAACACTTAAATTAATGTATTTAAAATCAAATAATTGAATTAAATAATCTTATATTTTCATATATCTTCGAAAACTAATACACATACTTCTACTATGCACTTCACAAATGAACAAAAAACTTTCGGAACCTGTAACTTCAAACTTTATCCTTTCTTTGATAATTTTATTATATCCTCATATATTGATTCTATACCTATAATATTTATATAAAATTCATAAACTTATTTCCTTTTTTTAATGCAATAAATACTTCTCAACTTCCTTAAGAATCATCTAGACAATCTTAATTTAGCCATTTTCTTTGTTTCTTTCACCTTGGTTGGGTTTTAGTGAGGCTTAAGCTAAGTTGAGGGTTTAAATACTTCTATTACATATTATTACACTTTAGATAAACATTTAATAAGTACCATGATCTTAATAACATGATAAAACCTTCAATATTATCATCAACAAATTTAAATTTTTGAATTTTTAGTTTTGATGAGAAACCCAAAGACACCAGAAAATGATTATAAATGACAAATGAAATGTGGAAACTTCTTATAATTAACCAAACATTAAATTTTAATACGATTAACATCCAAAATTAGACCCATATTTACAATCATTAATCTCTTAATTGACGTACTTGCATAATACTCCCCAAATGAAAAAAAGAGAGCTTTAGCTCAAATGGAGAAGTTTAATAATTCCATTTATTCTTCCTTGTATTCCTATTCTTGAATTTATTACCTTGTTTTATTCCTATTCTACTTATCTATTTCTTCATGTTTTCATTTGGTTTATTTACTTTCTTCCATGCTTATTGATCTTCTTCAACTAGTTACTCATATATGTGGACATATTTAATTGATCCACATTTATGCAATTTATTTTCTACCTTATCTTATGTTACACCTGAACATAAAACAATCTATTTAAGCTAGTAAATCATTACTTCATCATGAATTTGAGGCATCTTAATTATTTATTCCATATTTGAATGTTTCCCATGTTTTTATTTCACATCATAGACTCTCCAATGTTCCTTATTAATTATCTTTAATATTGTCTTTTCTTCATTCATGAATCTAATTTCCATTGTCTCTTGTAGGCAGTACTTTACATTGGTTTAAAATTTCTCACATTCTACAAATTTTCAAATTTATAAACTTCATTTACCATGTAATGTTATTGAAGCTCCTCCTTTCTCATATTGATTTTATTTCTTTATGTCTCACATTGCATTGTTATGAGATCTACACTCCTTAGTAGCTCTTTTTCTTCTTTATTCTTCTATTTTATTGTATTTTCATCCTTTTTATCACAACATGCCCCTAAATTCCTATTATCATTCATTTCTCCTTCTCTTACTTCATAATTTTTTTCCTTTTAATTTTTTCATGGTTTGATCATGTACTTCATACACATTTTCTCTCTTAGCAATGTTCTCCATTAAATATTCATCTATCC
The DNA here is from genome assembly GCA_037957365.1 of Torreya grandis. Classification (NCBI taxonomy): domain Eukaryota; kingdom Viridiplantae; phylum Streptophyta; class Pinopsida; order Cupressales; family Taxaceae; genus Torreya; species Torreya grandis. The sequence continues at coordinate 850,072 of JARHVA010003219.1, read as the reverse complement.
CTCCATCTTATTTTATATATTGATTCTATTTTTATCTCATCTAAAGTTTTTACTTCACATTTTGACACCTACAAGTTTGTTTCAACTTGGATTACTTATTTTTTGACACCTCTAGGTCTGTTTCACATTGACCTTTTGAGCCTGAATAATCTCTTATTTTCACCTTATTAAGGCTCAATGGAATATATGACTATTACCTTCTCTCTCTTAGAATTTCAAGAACCTATTTCAACTTCTATGTAATAAGCTCTAATCACAAAATGGTGTAAGCAGTTCTTAAGATATTTGATCCTTCAATAGTTTGACTTGATTTACAAGCATGTAGCCTTCTCTTCTAGGTTTTTTTTAGTATTTACACTACAATGGACTAAATTAACTTGTATAATCATAAAAAAAGTCTTGAAAAAATTATTTATATATTATACCAACTCAACATATCTATGTATACCTTTATCGTACCTTAATATTATAATAAAACACAAAACAAGGATTTCTAAGCCTACGAATTAGACCTATAGACTATGTTTTTGACATAAATTAATTTTAAGAGTTTAAAACACACTAAAAAACTTATAATGATTTATAAATACTTTATCCAACTTATTTACAATGTTTTAGGGAATTTTCATGATTATATTTTGAGATATTGAGGTTTGTACATACTACTAAAATAAGGATTTAGACTTTCTTAACAGAGATGAAAGTCTAAGTTTTACCTATAAAATCCTCACCAAGTTCCTCCAAATATTTAAATAAAATTTTAAAGGTTATATACATACTATTAAACATGTCTACAAAGTTTCATCTCATTTTAATTATTCATTTCAAAGTTATGCACTTTTTAGTCTTCCTAAGACCTTTTAAAACCTTCACCTATAGACATACTCACTATATTTTATTAATTTATTACACTATAGACCTAAAAATTAATTAAACGTATTTTTAAATCATCATCATCATCATCACACACACACACACACACACACACACACACACACACACACACACACACCCTAAAAAGTTTAGGTCATTTTAATCTTTCATTTCCATGTTATCAGGGTTTTCATACCATAGAAAACCTAAATTAATGTAGTAGGGTAAGAACACACAAAAATGGATGATTTAAAATTTAGAGATTTGAAAAAAAACATATAACCTAGATATGGAATGATCTAAAATTATCCTCATATTTCTATAACTTATACCCTTTTAAAATTTCTTAAAATTTTATTAAGACACTTTTCTTAACTAAATAAGGTATATTATGTGTTTTTATAATCACAAATGCAACATTCATAAACATCTTCATAAAATTGAGTATGATTTAAAATAATAAAATAAACATAAATTAATTTGTGATATAGGTATATTAAAATAAAATAATTCAATAAAATACTATTTTCTTTTTATATATCTTCAAAAACTAATACATAAACTTTTATAGACTACTCTACACACCAATAGCAACCTCTCAAAACCTGTAACTTTATATCTTATCCTTTATTTGATAATTTTTTTCGCTCATAATTTCATGATTAAAGGCTCATACTTTTGTTATATAATACCTAAAAAAGTTTCATTTTTGTTTTATGCAATCAATACTTCTCAACCACCTTAAGACTAATCTAGACAAACTTAATATAGCCATTATCTTATGTTGCTTTCATTTTGATTGGTTTTCAGTCAGGATTAAGTTGAGTTGAGGGTTTAAAGACATTTTTAAAATTTTAAATACCCATTAAATAGGTATTAGGACTGTCATAACATTATAAGACCTTTAATACTCTTATTAATATATTCAAAATTTTGAATTTCTAGTTTTGACAAGGAACCTAAAAATAGCGCCAGATGATGTAGAAATGTCAAATGAACCCTAGAAAAGGATTATTATTAACAAAACATGAAATTTAAAGACTAAATCTCATCCAAAATTATATTAATATTTAAAAACATATATTTATTAGTTGATTCACATTCATCAGATGTTTATTTCTAATGAAGTGTGGAGTTCATGCCTTTCTAACATGACCCCACTGATATGAACCCCCCTTGAGGTGAGGTAAAGTATAAAATAGTAGTAAAATTATCTCAAAAGGATAGTATAATTTTATAAAATATGTTTGGATCATGTAACATATAGGATTAACATGTCTAAGTAGATATAGTATCGAGTCACATAATTTGTGATCTCATCAAGTCCTAAGATACATGATGTAGATAATGGAAGAATATAAAGAGTAACAGTAAAAATTCATCAATCAATCAAGCACACATAAAATTTTAATCAAAATCAAATAAAAATGAAAAAATGGTCGAAGGATATATCATAAAAGGAACATGTTCAAATTCAACACAATCAAAGGGACATGACATAGTCAAATGTCAATACAAAAAATAGTGACATATTCAAATGTAATCATAGGAAAGTAAAGGCATAAGAGCCACAATCAATAGAGAATATTGAAATTATAAAAAAAAAATACAATGCAAAAAAATATTAATCAAGGTATAACCTCAAGGAATTTCATAAATGAAAGCTTAGAATACAAAAAACCAATATGAACATAACATACTAGTTCCTAAAATATGTGTTTGTAAAAAATTATATACACAAAATATAAAAATCATTATGAAAGGTATAAGAATGGATATAGGCATGTGTAAATATATAAGATAAAATATGATAATGGAAAGTGATTATAGAATAATGTAACCTGGGTGTATCTTGATCAAAGAAGCATATGCCCCCCAATGTACTTATGATATGAGTCGAAGGAAAACTCAACATATGTATCTATATATATCATGTATCTAAATATGCATGTATCATAATCAAATAAACATATGTACATAAGAAAGCAAAGATATGACAACTGCTAACATATAGCAAACAACATATGTATAATAAATAATACAATTTGGAATATGTTGAAAATTTTGGTATTTTTTAGTTTTATTTGAATACTTAGAATATTTGATTTTTTAAATGTATTCTTTGAATATTTTAATAAGGTAAACTCAAAACAATTATCCTGTCTAAGTGATGCTCATAAATTTTCAAAAATATGAACATGAATAAGTGTAATATATGCACTATACATTATGTGATGCTTTCTATATATATGTTAGGATAATGTGGTCTCAAAGAGGTAATAGAAGGAGTAGGGTTTTGTGGAATCCATTTTTTTGTGATCTGTAGTGTATTTTAAGTAGCATTACTAGGAACATGTTTAGTTTTTATTGATATATGAATTTGTTTTGTAGTAGGAGATGAGGATTCCATGAAATCAACTGTGTATATTTGATGTAATTATCTCTCATGTATGGGCTACCTAGTAAATGGGATTTACTATTTCTTATGCTTCCATATATGATTAATTATAATAGGTTTAATAATTATCCGACTTAGAATATACTATTTTTTCAAGTGGATGTTTATATGGAATTATAAGAAATTTGACTACCTTGTTGGTATGAATGTATTTAATACACCCAAGTACTATGGAAGGTACAATGCATAGTTTGTTTATCCAAGGTCACTCAATAACATATCAAATAATCTTGTGTATGGTATACTAGAGCAAGTAATGACCACATGTGTTGGTCTAACCTATTAGGGTAAGTTAATATCACTAAGAAGATGTTGTAAGGTTCCATCAAAATATCTAACCAATTTGATTGAAGGGTATAAATCATCATGCATATATCTTGAATTTTTAAGTAATGTCATGGTCCACATATTTTTTATATCATCATTATCAATCATAGAATTGTGAATATTGTGGTGATCAAGTTATGCATGAATAAATAATGAAAATATGTGTTATCATCCAAAATCTCAATACCATCAAAAGTAATAGATGGTATTTGAGCCATATGAGGTATATGTACCCATAATATCATCTAATAGGTGCCTATAATTTGGTTGATGAGGATGCACATTATATGTCATTTCCACTTCTATAATATTTTGAGAGTGATCTTTTAATGGATCACTAAGCATGTTTAGATTCTGATGGTCACTAGCTTTTGACCCTAAATATTTGGGAGAATAATCAATTCTAATATGTTGGTTATCGATAAGGTCATGAATATTATGATTGAGATATATGAGATGGCAATCTAAAAACTTATTAATTAGTGAAGTTGGAGACTTGGGTAATCAAGAAAATTATATCCTTGGTGCATTGGATAAGAAAAGCACATTAGGTTGATGTGACACTGCATTAACAATTTTGGTTACTTCCTTTTTAGGTACAATATGTTTTACCTTGGATCTTTATTTGATATAAAACTTGATATTGGATGTATTTAGTGTGTTTTATACATAAGTTTTTTCAATAAATAAGTTTTATATTATGATCTCTAATAATATGGTATAAGTCATCAAAATATTTGAAAATTTTGGAAATAATGGACTCATGTAATGGGGCACACAAAATTTTATTGAAGATGTCTCGAAGCTCAATATCTAATATTTTATTTGTCATTTTAGCCAATATTATCCTGTACCTCTTGACATATTCATTGAAAGGTTCCTTGTTTGATCTTTAAAATTTGGGAATATGATAACATTTTCATAATACTAATAGAAAAGTATGTTAAAAGCTAATCCATAAGAGGTTTGATTGCTTTTAATGATTGGATTGGTAAATCATGGAGCCACCCTAGAGTATAGTCCTTGAGGATCTTTGGAAATAGTTTACTCAAAAGATTATCATTAGAGGCATAATCAAGGTATGATACATAAAAATGTGGAAGATACTATTCAGGATCACCCTTACCATTATAAAATTTGAACTTAGGTAAAGAAAATAGTTCACATGTGGCACAAATATATCTCATGTGTAAGAGGGTTATGAAACACCTTTTATGAATCAAGAGCATAAGGTGACTTCATAAAATATTGCTTAATATTAGTAACACTATATTTTAAAAGTTTTATATATTTTAAAATATGTTTCACATTTTGATCACTAAGATTTGATGTTTTATAAGTCACTAAATGAGTTGCAGCCATGTTTTGAGTTGATAAGGTAGTGACACCGGTAATTGTGTTAAATTGTCAATGTTTCCCATTGGGGATGTTGCAATAGCAGGATTTGCTTCATGGAACAAAGGTGTAAACACATAAACCATTCCCCCATTATATGTATGAATTATTGATGTGTTCAATGGGAGAGTTATAGGAATATGGGAATGTCTCATAGATTTAATGACATTATTAATAAATGCACCTAGTTATTCATCCATGGTTTTTTTTTTCATTAGTTTCCAATATGGTTTATAAGATATCATCAAGATATTTAGGGTTTTGATGGATTGTATCTTGAAATAGAGAAATAACTTGTAAACTATCTTTATCTCTTTTCTCATATAAATTATTTTCATTGTTTTCATTATTAGAATCTTATTCTATGATAACATCTTCAACATTTTATTCTTTTCATCATTGACACTTGTATTAGGCATAGGGTTTGATATGCCATGATTTGGAGCCATCTTAGGTGGTGTAAAAGGAATATCTAAGTGTTCAATAGAAACACCATGTAATCTAGGGCTACGCCTAGGTTGCATACAGATTATAGAATAAATTTGAGAAACAAATAATTACAAACTTCATGAGGTTGAATAAACTAAGGAAAGCTAGGGTTTGCATAAAGAGACATTGATTTTGGGTTCAACAAATGTTTAACTCTAAATCTAACATATGCAAGGTATATAGGATTAAGGAAATTGCATTAGATTTTACACAAAGATGGTGAACTAATTTAATAAACATGCCAATTAATAAAAAGCCTAGATACATAATATTTTGAATTTATACAACTTAGATTGCTTAAAATAATAAACTACAACTATTGATAGAGTACAAGTTATGAAAATAGTGAATACACTAAGCAAAGTAATTATGTGAAGATTAAATAGTATCAAACAGTTAATGATTAAATTTGAATGTCTATAGTCTATAACATTAAATATTAAACTTTAATAAAAGGTATATTGACTATTTTATATCTAAAAATGGTTTTAAAAGCATAATATATTCTTGAAAGAAATAAAAAGATTCTATAAATTTTATTTGATTTTTATTAAATGTCTTATAATCACTAGTTATCTAAATAAACTAAGATGTTTGTATGTATTTATAAATGACTTGAATTTGTTTTAAGACTTTATTGTGCACAAACTAATATCCAACATTCAGAATAATAAAATAGAGATCCGAAAGGATGAGGGGTGGGAGAACCCAGACATACCTTACCAAAATCAAATAGTTTACACTTCCACTAAATTAAAAAACATGACAAAATTAAAAAAAAGGAAGATAACATAAAAACTTTTGTGAAGATATAATAAACAACCACTAAGAAATTAAGAATTATGTCAACACTTGTTTATTTTAACAAGCAGAAATAAGAAAAAATCGGCTCCTATAAAAGGTAATTTAAAAACTAATAAATACCTAGTTAATTGTCTACAATTTAAGCCTCTATATTTATAAACTTGCGATACTTTGAAAAACCAATATTATTTAAAAACTTTAATGATTTATGTTTTTAGTGCACTTTTTGCATCCCACGATTTTGATGATATAGAAATAGATATTTTTATTTTTAAGTTACTAGAGATAATATTAGAATTCAACAATTTTAAAAAGTAAAAAATTAAAGGTGAAATTAATTAAAATAATAATAATAATAATATTAAAATTAATTAAATATTGTGTATGATGATGATGATGATGATGATGATGATGATGATGATGATGATGATGATGATGATGATGATGATGATAGTAAAGTATTTATTAGTCAATAATTTTGTCTTGCAAATAAATAATTAAGTTCATGTATTTAATGATTAGAAAATATACACACATAAAAATTTCATAAAAAGTAATATATAATTAAAATAGATCATAATTTTTTTATTCTACTATCAAAATTAATATAATATATTAAAAGGTTGTTAGATTATTGATATCCATCTTGTCAAGCCATCAAAGAGAAAACTTATGTCGTTTGATTAGAAAAATGCTCTAACCAAAGGATATTTCCAACATAGTAAAACATAGATAAGTCAAGAAGATAGAGACATATAATGGTTGCGATATTATCCACAAAATGTATTACTACTACTATTATTATTATTATTATTATTATTATTATTATTAAAAAGAAGATAGGATTCTACCTCCAATCTAAGGTAAAGGTAACAAACTACTAATTAAGGAGGACAAAACAAATAACAAAACCCTCTTTGTCTAGAAAAATAATTAGAGCACAATTTACAAAGAAAAAATCTTAAATATTCACCAAAAATCTATCAATAGTAAGTAAAATAACTCGTCTTTAGCCAAAATTTGACCTACATTTAGCAAATGAATAGTCAATAATGAAAAAAAAATGGAGAACTAGTCTCAATTCCAAGTACAACCGATACAACAACTGAAGTTGACACTACTAAAAGAACATCCTTCCACATAAAGATAAATGCAAAGGTTAGAGAAAATTAGCTAATGATTAAGACCATTCTCCTTCCATGATGGGAGAGAAAGCCTTTCATTTTCCACTGAGTTGTATCCTTCACCATTTATTCAATATCTCATCTCACCTTTTTAGCATTTGATATTCAAACTTTTTTTTATAAATGAGTTGAAAATATCTTTGGGTTTTTCCAACAAAAGAAGAGAAGGGGAATCAAAAATAGTTTTCATTGGTGGAAGAGGACTCGAATCCACTCCCAGATAAGGTTCCACACTTGAAAAGACCTCCCTCCTTAAGGAGGGATCCCTATCAATTCCTTGATAGATGGGAAAGAGGTCTAGATTAGTAATATAAAATGTTGTGATTTTGTCAAATGAAATATTGACCCAAATCCATGTTTTTATTTCTAAAATTAAATTGAGAATAAGAATCTAATTGTTGAGGTCTCTTAGAGGAACACTCCATGACATGATGCCTAGTGAGATTACAATGAAGGTATTCGAATGATAGCCATTTCAAGTTGATAAACTGAATCCATGATATACGAGAAGAAACAAGTTTAACTAAATAACAAAGAGGTTTGGAAAGATCAATAATAGCAAAAGCTGTCACAGATCTATTTACTATAAAATATTTGTTTAATTTAACAAAAAAATCAATGCAATTAACTAGTTATTTAATGTACTCCTCTTCTAAAATGAAATAAGATATTATGTAATTTGATATGAAAAAAATAAATAAATAAATAAAATTACCATCCTTTCAAAGTCAATGTCATTTTTATGTTACATATATTTTATTTTTTAACAAATGCAACTATGGAAATACATTATTCCTACAATGGTTTAATTATGCATTGTCTTATCATTATAGAAGATATCTAAACAAAATCATTGAATGAACTTTGTATAAGATTTAGAAATCTTAGGAAAAAAAGAAAACATTCTCTTCAACTCAAATTATTAATTTTCATAAAAGACCTATAGGGTTCTTTGATGCTAGTTCATGTTAATTTTCTCAAGTTTAATATTTTTTAAATTTATTATTTAATATTTTTCATATATTTTTAAATTAATATATTAATTATAGAATTTGAAATAAATTTTATATTTAAGTAAATTTAAATAAATATATTATTTTTTAAATGTGAAAATGAATTTATGAAAAAAAATATATAAAGAAATATTATTTTCATTTTAAACAAAAACTTATAAATATTAGTTTAATGTCCAAAAAGTTTTAAAAGGTTATAAGACTATCAAAATTGGATATTTAGTGAATTGTTTCAATGTTACAAACCACAATCAAAATTGCACATTGATTAATATTCTCTACTTTTTACAAGTTTTATATTTGATTTTAAAATATCCTTAAATTCAGGTAAAGACACAAGACTATGGTAAGCTATAAAATCATGGAGAATAGAGTGGGAAACCTAGATCGATGTGGTTTATTAGACTGTGGAAACTTACAAATAACTCTTAATATATGTTTTTATCAATTATTGACCAATTCAACTCAGACGTATTTGTACATTTTTCATTTTCTAATATTTTCTTAAGAAATATACACTGTGCTTTTGTATCCTTGTCTTCTTTTTCCAAGTTTGTTTTCGGCTTTTCAATCATGTTTTAATTTAAATTAAAAATATTTATAAACATGAATATACATTAGCACATTAAGATTAGGAGCGAAAGCAATCCAGATCAATCTATGTAAGTGAATTATAATAATGAGAATTATTATTATTATTTTAAAAATGATTTTTAGTTTTAAAATTTTACTTTTATATAAAATATATTTATATATTTAATTTTATTATATCAAATTCTTATTATAAAAATATATTTATATATTTAATTTTATTATATCAAATTCTTACTAATACATTTCTCAAGATTTTTTTTAGTTTTGTATATGTGTTATTGTTTTAATAGTCTCCTCTCCTCTAAGTCATTTATTTTGTGATTTTTATCTCATCATATAACATATGATCTTAGGTACCCAAAAATTAAAACGTGTTAATTTTCAAATTTTAAATATAGTTCAAGTTTAAATTTCAAATGTTTATAAATATATTGGTTATACATTATTGCATGAAGAATAATAAAATTAAAAAGGGCATGGAATGTTAATTTTGGATATTATATTTTTTTGTTTAAAAAAAGATAACATTTTATCATGGTATGATTGTCTATGTTTTATTTTTTTTAAATATATATTTTTTATATTGTATTTTTTTAATTATAAAATATATTATTTTTTAGTTTTTGGGTTCATAATTTATTTTTATATATATTAAAATATTTTTTGATATTAATTTTATTTTAAATATATTTCTTATAAAATGGAGAAGATGATAATCCATAATTATCATAGAGATATTCTACACATTTTTGTTTTATAATTTTATTGGTGTCATGAATGGTTTTCTTGAATAGAGTAAAGGGTTTTATTTGAAAGTGATAAAGTATCAGGGAAAGAAGGCATGCATAATATACTCAATGTCTAAAAAAATTCTTTGAAAGTGATAATGTATAAGGTAAAGTAGGTATGTGTAATATGTTTAAATGTATTTTATATTATTTATTGTTGGGTTGGTAATTTATATGTAAATTTATTCAATATTTTAAAAATTTACTAATTTTATCAGAGAGGGAACCTTTGTGATCCTCTAATAATTGATCAAATAAAAAATTGATGATAACCCATAACCATCATACACATTTTTTATACATTCCTTTTCAAAATTTTGTTGTTGCTATGAATAATTTTCTCACATAGATTTAACAACTTTATTTAAAAGTAATAGCGTAAATGATAAAGTAGGTGGGTTTAATATAATTAAAGATATTTTTCATTTTCTATTGTGTAGTTGGTAGCTTATGTATAAATGTATTAAAAGTTTAATAATATTTTTTTTGTGGACGAAGGACCCCTTACAACCATCTATTCACTCACCAAAGCAAAAATGTATGATAACCTATAACCATCACACATATACTCTACACTTTCAATTTCATAATATTATTATTTTTATAAAAAAAATTCTCACATGAAATTCACAATTTTATTTGAAACTGATAATGTATAAATCAAAGTAAGAAAGTTTAATATGTTTAATGGTATTTTTTATTTTTTGGTATTTAATTTGGTATTTCATATGTTAATATATTAAATAATTTTTAATATTAATTTTATGAGTGTGAAACTTGATACAAACTTATATTTAATGATCAAAGAAAAAAAAAAAAGATGTAACCCATAACTCTCACATATATATTCTATGCATTTAATTTCAAAATTTTATTGTTGTTATAAATAGTTTTATGGTATAGAGTTAATATTTTTCTTTGAAAATGATAATATAAAATAATTTTCTCACTTTATTATTTTTATTCATGAAGAAAGGAAGGGAAGCAAAGATGATAAATATATTCACAATCAATTAAATGTTATGTTAATAGAAGGGCGACTTCTATTAAAACATCACATTTATTGATAGAACTATCATGTTTTGTTAAATTTATATATTGTTATGGACCAATCTTTCCAAATAATACAAGTTTAATTTTTTTTTATATAATATAAATATAAATATTTTAAGTTTGTATAAAAAATTCTAAAATACATAATTTAAAATATACAATTAAAAATAATACATACTCCTTTATATAAATTTTTATTGGAAGGAGATGTCTTTATATTTTTAAAATATAAAAAAATTAACCAAAAATAAAATAAATAAACATATATATTCCCAACTAATTAATTATAAGCCTTCCAACAAATTTATTCTTTATTAAATTTTATTATTTTAATTAAATTTATATTTTTAAATTAAACTTATAATAATAACATAACTTAAAAATACCATCAATTTCTAAATATCAAAAATCTTTCAAAATTATCAATAAATTTATGTAGAAATTATTTCTAATAATTATTTGTTAATTAAATATATTTAATAATATTTGAAAAACACTTAATTATTTTTTAAAATTTCTTTATTTATAATTTTCACATTTACAACTCGGATGATAACATTTATATCTTATAATTCATTAAACTTCATAAATCCAATCTGACAGAATGCGTAAGGCAGAAGTAACATAATTTAATACACCAAATATATATACTTTGACGCGTTTGAAGAAGAGGGCACTTATTCCCTTAGACTTCACCATTTATAATGAAAACATTTTGATTTCAGGCAAAGGATGTAAGTTTTGTGTCGCGCAGAGCTGTAATGGACTTGTTAACATATTCTTGTATTGCAGTGTATTTGTAGTCTGGATACAACTTTGAAGCCTCCAACTCCTCCTTTTCTAATTCAAAGTTTGTCTGCTCACCTTTCACAAATATATTGTGCGAAACACATATCGGAATGTTGTCTGGATGAGGCAGCGCTGCATACACAAAGGTTATATTTTTGTAATTCGGATTTTTGATTAACAAATCAGAGGCTAAAAATAACAAGGTAAACTAAATCAATGTCATCTTACTTTCTGAATGTTTGATTATCTCAGATTCTAGCAAGAATACTCTCTTAAAAGTGGCTCCTATTCTTTTTCCCCACAATGATACAAGCTCACTTCGACTAATTATGTTACCTGGAGGCCTATAAATTACCACTTTGTTAAGTTTCCTTGGGTCATTCGCTACCATAATTGTGAAAGCTGCAACATCATCTTCCAAATTCAAAACCGTTGCATTGCTTACGAACATCATGTCAGTTCAGTATTTGTGCACAAATTGTTAAGTTGTGGAGCTAAAAGCTTCACTGATATGCAAATGTGGAGGTTGTTGGGTTACACAGTAACCGATGTTGGTCAGACCCTGCCGACATCGGTCAGGTAGGCACTGAAATCTTCTGACATTGGGCATCTCTAGATAGACATAGACTGACATCGGTCATCTGTGCATTCCAAAATTGTTGTAATTTTAGAAGAACAATTCGTTTGCATGTAAAGACTAATTCTAGTCTTGAGTCTACATTTTTAATTATTGTTTGGTTTGGAATCTATTTAAGAGACCCATGGGGCTATATCGTAGTGTAAGCAAGATCAATTAGATCTACAGGGTGCAAGATCAAGAAGATCTGTGGACAGAGTAGGCAACAACAGTTGAGTTGATTGTCACTTGGAAGGTAGGCAACAACAACCATTGAGTTGATTGTCACTGGAGGGAACAACAATTTGGTATTGAGTTGATTGTTGATTGTAATTGTGAGAGAGAGAGAGAGAGAGAGAGAGAGAGAGAGAGAGAGAGAGAGAGAGAACTCTTGAGGGAGAATTACTGTACACCCAAGAGGTGTGGGAAGAGTGAGATTTCTTCATTGTATTTCTTTTTGGAAGAGTGTTAATACAAATTGTATTATTTCTAATATCTCCTATTCTTTGTTGATTCTAAATTCTAGTTACTTATTACTTCTGGTTTAATTCCATGTTTAGTTGCTTATACAAAGGTAATCAATTATACTCTAAGGAGGATCCTAACAATTGGTATCAGAGATAGGATCACTAACAAGTGGTAGAGCGGGTTAGTGTTTGTTGATTACATGTTCACTCACATGGGTTTTTGTTTGAGTGGGAGTAAAGCAATGGTAGAAGAAAGTAAACTAAGAATGGAGAAATTTAATGGCAAGAATTATCAATTAAGGAGGATGCAGATAGAAGATTATCTATATTAGAAAGATCTGTACTTACCATTTGGTGGGGTTTCAAGAAAGCCCAAAAATATGCAAGATGAATAATGGAATGTTCTTGATAAAAAGGCTCTAGGATATATAAGGTTGAGCCTGGCATCGTCTATGATTTTCAACTTATCATAGGCAAAGACAACGGTAGAGTTAATAGAATCTTTGACAAATTTATATGAAAAACTCTCAGCTTCAAATAAGGTATTTTTTATGAAGCAATTATTTAATTTACAAATGCAGGAAGGTGGATTGGTATATAGTCATCTTAGTGATTTCCATGGTTTAGTAAATCAGTTAATTTCAGTCAAAATAGTTTTTGATGATGAAATTAAGGCTTTCTTAATCTTATGCTCTTTACCTAAAAATTAGAATAGCTTGGTAATGGCAGTTAGTAATACTGCGTCTGCTTCAAATATCTTGAAAGTTGATGATGTTGTTAGTATAATCTTGAATGAATAAATTTGTAGGAAAAGCATAGGGAAAACATCAGGTAATGCTTTAAGTCTTGAAAGCAAGAGAAAGCAAAGAGAGAAGAGCAAGTAAGGGAAATCAAGGTCAAAGATAGGCAGTAGATACAAATCCAAAAATGGAAGTATCACCTGTTAGAATTGTGGAAAGAAAGGACATGCAAAGAAAGATTGTTTATTTGAAAGAAGATCAACATAAAGGTAATAAAGAAGCAAATGATGTAGGTATTGTTGCACGGGATGCTCTTATATTTTTTTTGGATAGTTAGGTAGAATCATGGGTTTTAGATTTCAGTGCTTCTTTCCATGCAACCCTAAATAGAGAATTTTTTTATGATTATGTCCATGGAGACTTTGAAAAAATTTATTTAGGGGATGGTGAGCCTTGTCAAATTGTTGGAAAAGAGAAAGTGTAGCTGAAATTGTAGAATGGCAACACATGGGTGTTGAAGGATGTCATGCATGTACCCATCTTGAAGCAGAATTTGATTTTTGTAGAAAATTTGAGTGATGTGGGTTGCATAGTAACTCTCACAGTAGAATTTTGAAAAGTTTTTAAGGGTGCACTTGTATTAGCAAGAGGTAAGAAAGGAGGTACACTTTATCTATCTACTTGTATTACTGATTCTCCTTTTATTTTAACTACCTCAGATGTAGATGCAAAGATGTGGCTCTGTAGGCTTGGTCACATGAGTGAGAAGGAAATGCACATTCTTAAGTCAAAAGGTAAACTTTTAGATTTGATAAATCTAAATTTATGTGAGCATTGTATGTTTGGAAAATAAGAGAAAGTGAGGTTTCTCAAGACTGGATCAACAAAGAAGAAGCACAAGTTAGAGCTTGTTCACGCAGACATGTGGGGACCAGCTCAGAGAGCTTCTATTGGAGAATCACAGTATGATGTTTCTTTTATTGATGATGCTACAAGAAAGGTATGGGTTTATTACAGAAAGTGGAAATTTGATGTTTTTGACACATTTAAGAAATGGAAATCCTTGGTTTTCAAGGAGAAGGTGATGGACAGTGATCAACTCAAGACGCTAAATAATTCTAAGTAGGGCAATGTTGATTTGGATAAGGTTATGATCCAAATGGGCTCACAGGTAAAAATCATAACTCATAAGAAAATATAGATATCGACGTTGGTCAGGTGAGAACTGATGTCGATCAGGGAGGAACCAATGTCGGTCCAGTGTAGACCAAAGTCAGTGATGTCGGGCAGGTGGAAATTGACGTCGGTCAGATGAGAACTGATGGCGGTCAGGTCGGTTAGGAGGAACCGACATTGGTCTGGTGCAAACCAAGAGATGACTGGGATCGATCACTGTTAGAATGAAATTTGGGTGGACAACAAGCTGTCAATGAGTCTCAAACACCCATGAGGAGGTCTAAAAGGGTAAGTAAACCTCAAATTCATTATTCCCCTTCTTTTTACTACTTGTTGATCATTTATGGTGGAAAACTAGGAAGTTTTGAAGAGCCAATGTAAGTAGAATCCAAGAAATAGTGAGAGCATAGCATGAATGAGGAAATTGATTCCATGGAAAAGAACCAAATGTGGGATTTGGTTGAGTTACCAGTCAGAAAAAAAGCACTGAAATACGAATAGATTTATAGGTTAAATAAAGGAGAGAATGGACATGTGAGACAGAAGGCCAAGTTATATAGTCTTGAGCAAGTTGCAAGGCAGTGGTATTTGAGGTTTGACACATTTATGACAAAGCATGGCTTTAGTCAATGTTAATGTGACCATTGTGTTTATTTTACCAGGTTAGATAATAGTAGTTACATTATCCTATTACTGTATGTAGATGATATGCTTGTTGTAGGTTCATACATGTAGGGAATTACTGAGCTAAAAATAAAATTAGCTCAGACATTTGTCATGAAGAATTTAGGAGCAGCAATCCTTGGCATGAGTATTTCTAGAGACAAAAAAAAATCACAGGTTGATTTTGTCCCAAGAGGATTATGTGAATAAGGTAGTGGAGAGGTTCAATTTGCAGGATGCAAAACTAGTAAGCACACATATGGCTGGACAGTTCAAGTTAAGCACAAAATAGTGTCCTAAATCACATAATGAGGTTGAGTACATGGTATGTGCTAGACCTGATATTGCCCAAGCAGTGGGAGTTGTCAGCAAGTTTATGGCCAATCTAGGAAAGGAGCACTGGAAAGTAGTTCAATGGATTCTTAGATATTTAAGAGGGACCAGCAGCAGGTATTTATGCTATGCAGGGTCAAGCGCTTCTCTACATGGGTATGTAGATTCAGATATGGCAGGTGACTTGGATGGTAGGAGAAGCACCACAGGATATGTGTTCACTATTGGTGGAATGGCGGTTAGCTAGATTTCAAAGTTGCAGAAGGTTGTTGAAGTCACAGAGGCTAGCAAGGAAATGATATGGATGACTTGGTTCATGGAAGAGTTGAGAAAGGAGTAAGAGATTTGCAGATTGTATAGTGATAGTCAAAGAGCAATTCATTTGGCAAAGGATTCAGCCTTTTATTCAAGAACCAAACATATACAGCTTAGGTACCTCTTCATTAGACAAGTATTGTAGGATGGATAGTTGAAGTTGGAAAAGATCCGTACGGATTAGAACCCTATAGATATGTTAACAAAGCCAAGAAAAAAGGAGAAGTTGAATCTTCATTCAACTTTTGTTGGTCTTCAAGATTAAACTTGAAGATGGAGAAACAACCCAGAAACAAATTAGAGGATGTTGTACAAGTACAGGTACATGTGCAACTGTTTATCTCCAAGTGGGAGATTGTTGAGTTGTGGAGCTAAATTTTTTATTGATATGAAAATATGGAGGTTGCTGGGTTACACAGTAACTGACATCGGTCAGAACCTGTCGACATCGATCATGCAGGAACTGGAATCTGCTGACATCGGCTATGCATCGACTGACATTAGTCATCTCTAGACAAACAGAGACCGGCATCAGTCATCTGTATATTCTAGAACTGATCTAATTTTAGATGAACAATTAGTTTGCATGTAAAGACTAATTATAGTCTTGAGTTTGTGTTTCTAATTATTGTTTGGTTTGGGATCTATTTAAGAGACCCATGGGGATGTATTGTAATGAAAGCAAGATCAATTCGATCTTTAGGGTGCAAGATCAAGAAGATCTATAGGGTGCAAGATCAAGAAAATCCATGGACAGAGTAGGAAACAATAGTTGAGTTGATTGTCACTTGGAAGGTAGGCAACAACAACCATTGGGTTGATTGTCACTGGAGGGAACAACAACTCAATATTGAGTTGATTGTTGATTGTAATTGAGAGAGAGAGAACTCTTGAGGGAGAATTACTATACACAAAAGGGTGTGGGAAGAGTGAGATTTCTTCATTGTATTTCCTTTTGGAAGAGTGTTAATACAGATTATATTGTTTCTCGTATCTCCTATTCTTTCTTGATTCTGAATTCTAGTTACTTATTACTTCTGGTTTAATTCCGTGTTTAATTGCTTATACAAAGGTAATCAATTGTACTCTAAGAAGGATCCTAACAAAATAATGCAGGAACACATTTAGTTTTGATCTTTGGTCATTGTAGTTCTAACTTCTATCATCTATGGAAAACAAACTTTAAGTAAAAAAAATCAATGCATATAACTTTAGTGATACCAACCCCATATATGACGACTTCTTTTGGTTGTAGTTTCTGACGAGGATGAAGAAAATAATTGGCAAAATAAGCCCCAAAAGAGTTGGCAAAAATTAACGAATGAGGAATGCCTACTTCTTCAATAGCCCTGCCGATTTTCTTTTTCGTATCGCATAGCCTCTGAAAGGGAGGGAGAGCTTTCACCCTGTCTACATCCTTACCAAACTCTGACAAGTTGAACCTCTGTTTATACAACATTTTAATTACTAATCGTTATGATATTGAACTGATCATTACCTAAAAAAATAAAACATAAATATATACATTGATGTTGCCAACTTCTTGAATAGCTTTTATGATATTGAGCTGATTAATATGTTGAGGAACAACAAGTGTGGAAATTATTATATCGACTTGCTTGAATGCATCCACCAAACTATTGTGATCATCTAAATATCCCTGTATATAAGACCGTAAAATTTAATGAATGTTCTTAATCCAATCAAGTACAGAGAAAATTATAATCTATGTTAATGTAAAATCTCACTCACTTGAAGAATCTGAATACCAATATTGGTGAATTCTTGAAGTAGGAGGCAATTGGAGGAATTGGGAGTTAGAGAAGATGGCCTTACAAAAACATAGGTGGGATAGCCAAAGGAAACACTGGCTTTTGCCATATATTTTCCAAGGTATCCTGTATCTCCGATTATCAATATCCTGTTCCTTCTCTCCTCACATTTCTCAGCTGCTAATGGCATTTTGAAACTTTGGACTGACTGACAAATCATTGGACTTTAAGGAAGAACATATATCAGTTATTTCATATTGAAATTAAAAATTCATGGAGAGGACAACTCTTAATGGTAGAGGTTCCTAAAAGCGTATATACTTAAAGGAGATTTGGTCCCGTATCTTTCAGCAAATGGTCACATTGAAACCTTGTGAAAATATAGCCAAGAAAATATCACTATCATAATATATGAATATTACAAGAACACTACTTTAGAGACAGAGGTGGTTTGAAGTTTTCTTTAATGAAAATATCACTATCATGATAGATGAATATTAAAAGAACACTATTTTATCATAATGTTGACACAGTAGATGAATATTAGAAGAACACTATTTTTTCACCATTTTTATTACGATTTATTGTTTAGATCAATTAACTTATAAAAAATGACAAAGAATAATTTTCAGACGAATAGATTATTTTATCATTGGCTTAAATTTTTATGAAATAAGGTACAAATTGAAATTAAAATGGGTCATTGATATGAAATGAAATGTCATACTAGAAGACACATGGATTATTAATGTCAAAGCCAACGCCCTTTTTCAAATGGTTTGTCAAGCTTTGCTCCATTAATGTGGCAAGTTAATGTTATTCTACATACTGCCAACAAATGTCTCTCCCTACCTTTTCGTGTACTTGATCCCACCAAATGGCCATGGAACTTACTTGAAAGTTATCAACATCTCTTGTTTTGTAGATGAATTTCCATCATCATAATAGATGAATGAAATGTTATGTACAGATGTGTTACCTATAATTGAACCCAAAGTTGGGTTCTTTTTATTTTTGCATGGCTATTATTATTATCATTTTGCATTATACGTTCAGGTATCCTTTTTTGCATGCCTTCATATTTGAGTAGATGTTTATTGATATGTTAATGGATGGATGTAACATTACATGATGTGTGTTGCTTATAACTGAACCCATAATTGTGTTATTTTTATTTTCACATTGATATTTTGCCTTCAATGTTCATGGGTTTTATAGTGTGCCTTCAATGTTCAAGGTTTTTTAGTGTAACTTCACATCTAAGTAAACATTTAGCGGTATATTAATGGAGTGATGAAACATTACACTAACAAACATCTCTCTCTACGTTTTTTAGTACCTACTCCTACCTTCCAAAATAGCTATGGAACCTACCTGAAAGTTCTCACTCATACAATAGTTTATAGAGGAATTTATGTGAACATAATGAAAGGATGAAAATTGATGGTGTTGTGCCTTTATATATATATATATATATATATATATATATATATATATATATATATATATATATATTTGACATGAATAAGCATGTAGTGTTATGTTAATGGAGAGATGAAACATTACATAAAGGTGTAGATCCTGTAAGTAAACCCACAATGGTGATATTTTGATTTTCACATGCCTATAATTTTTATTGTGCCTTTTAAGCTCATGACATTTTTGCATGCCTTCACATATGATTTAATGTTTACTGATATGTTCATGATGACCATCAAGATATTCAATCGCATACCAGTAAATGTTAATGTATTTGTATCAACCCATAACACCATCATAATTTTATGGCCATGTTGGAAGATGTATGTGACATTAATATGTACGAAAGTGCCATGTTTAAGAAGATGGTAGTGTTATTAATATGAAACAACCATTTTTGAAGACCTTTGAGGGCCATTTTTCCTTTAATGTGGTTTGTTAATGCTTCCATACACACAATCTTTACCCTATCCACCATGTTGGAGGGATGAAATATTACCCACAGTTGAACCCACAATTTCAACATGTTTTCATTCATATTTAACTCTAAATTTGTTAGTATTTTAATGGAATCCCTATAGGTTTTCTAAATGCATGTCTTTTATGTGCTTTAAATATATCTATTGAATCTTCTATTTTCTTATTTTAATGTTATTGATATATTCTTGTCAATTAATTTTGTTGAGTTCTTCATTCATATTTTCAAAATTAAAAATATATTTTGTAGTCAAGATATACAACAAAAATGATCATGAATGTGAATTATGGTTTAAAATCTTATTTAGTGGATAAATCTATTTGTCAGATAATTTTTTGGACTACTAATCTCTTCTAATTGAGATAATGCACCTAAAATGTGATGGATCTCCTTTGATTCATTTACTGTTGAACCCATTTATATTTTTTGGGTGCAATGCAGTCGTCTTAGAACTAGTGATTTATTGGCTAAATTTGATTAATAAATATAAAATGCTTCAATGAGTCCTTAAGGCTTATTATTTTCTACTAAATTAAATAAAAAATATTTACTAATAAATATTTAGACCATAAAATTGTAATTGATCATAAGAAATTTCTTTATTAACTATTAATGTTTTAATCTTATATTTGTAATAGAAGTAATAATTACCAAAGTATATGTAGTAGTGACATATTTGGAAAAATAATGTTTTCAGTTCAATTTTCAAGATATCCAAGAACATTCTAGCCAAATCAATGATTTATCATTTAATTATTCTTGTAATGTTCAGGATATTTTCACTCTTTATCTCCTTACTTTTCCAAATGATAACTATGTTGCATAGGTTTCTATGCATGGTAAATTCTTTCTTTGGTAAGAATATGTATCCATTCCTTGTACTTCAATATTTTATACAACATGCAATTTTGTTTATAAATATTGTTGGAATGCAATAATTATGGCTCACCTCCAAAATATAGATATTGATATAGAAATACTACCTCCTCTTAAATAAAACCCATATGGATGAATAGTTAATTCTTACAGTTTACTATGTTCCACAAAATTAAAGAAAACATATATATTAAAAAATATTCACACTATAAAATTGTAATAGACCATAATAAATATCATTATTGACTCTTCTATTTTTAATTTATTAGCGAAAAGGAATTACTTATTTGGGACCCTTAACTTTAGGGTTTCACAATTTTATATTACGCCACTTCCTAATATAATTTTTTAAGCATTTTTTAGTTTAAATATGTCATGCGGGAGACAAATCTACAATGTGGGAAGTCATATGATGATTTTTTCATCAACATATCATTTTCATATCATTTTCTTGGTGATATCGATTATTGGAGTTCTGATTAATTTATAAAAAATGACCAATAATAATCTTAAAAAAAACACATTATTCTATCATTCTATATTTATTTTATGAAGTAAGGAATAAATAAAAATTAATATGGGTCATTAATACGAAACAAAGAGCCATGTTGGAAGACACATGGATTTTTAATGTCAAAGACAACACCATTTTCCACATGGTTTGGCATGCTCTACTCCATTAATGTGGTAATTTAATTTTTCCATATGTACTACCAAGAAATGTCTCTCCCTACCTTTTCACATACCTCCTCTATGCAAATGTCCATGAAACCTACCCAAAATTTATCAACATGTTGTATTTTTTTAGATGAATTTCCATCAATAGAATATAGGAATGAAACTTTATGCATAGGTGTGTTGTTTGTAACTGAACCAAAAGTTGCATTCTTTTTATTTTTATGTGGCTATTATTGTTATTGCGTCTTCCATGTTAGTGGTTATTTTTTCATGCCTTCACATCTAAGCAAACATTTAGTGGTATGTTAATGGAGGGATGAAATGTTACATGATTTGTGTTGCTTGTAATTGAACCCATAATTATGTTCCTTTTATTTTCACATTGTTGTTATTGTTACTATTCTTTCAATGTTCATGTTTTTTTTGTGTGCCTTCACATCTGACTAAACATTGAGTGGTATGGTAATGGAGTGATAAAACATTACACTAATAAACATCTAAATCCATGCCCTTTTAAGTACCTACTCCTCCCCCAAATCAACCATGGAACCTACATAAAATTTCTCAGGCATACAACATTTGATAGAGTAATCTATAAAGATGAAATCGAAGGATGAAAATTAATTTTATTCTGCCTTCTAAGTTCATGGTTTATTTTACATGACTTCACACATGACTAAGAATTTAATGGTATTTTAATGGACCAATAAAACATTACACAAGGGTTTATTACCTATAAGTAAACCCATAATGTTGTTATTTTTATTTTTTGTTTGCCTATAATTTTTATTGAGCTTCTTATGCTCATGGTGTTTTTGCAAGCCTTCACCTCTAATTCCACATGTACTGGTATGTTCATGGTGGGTGTTAAAATATTCATTCACATAACAATAAATGTTATTATTTTTGTCTTAACCCATATTGCCATCAAAATTCTATGGCCTTGTTGGAAGATGCATATGTCATTAATATGCAAGGAAGTGCCATGTTGGAAGATGGCAGTGTTCTTAAAATGCAATGACCATTTTTGAAGACCCCTAGTGGCCTTTTTTCCATTAATATGTGTGTTAATCCTACCATGCATACCATCTTTAACTTTTTCACCATGGAAGAGGGATGAAACATTATCCATAGTTAAACCCATATCGTCAACATGTTTTCACTCATATTTGACTCCAAATTTTATGGCATTTTAAAATAATACCCAAAGGTTTTCTAAATGCTTGTTGTTATGTGCTTTATATATATGTTGAATTTTTATTTATTTTCACAACATGGGTTGGATTACATAACATTTACTAGTATGTGGATGGAATCCTTGAACATTTAATGTGTTACTAAACATTTACAACTATGTGGATTGAATTCTTGTAGATTTTCATTCACATATGAGTAAACATTAATGGTTTTTTTAATCAAAATTTATACTTTCATTCTCATTCCACTAAATGTTGATTCAGATGTATTAAACCAAACCCTTTTCTAAATTATTTTTACAATGTTATTGCTATGTTTTTTTCAATTAATTTTGTTGTGTTATTCATTCACATTCTCAAAAATAAGAATATTTTTTGTTGTAGCCATTATTGATAAATTACTGAACATTTTTTACTATGTGGATGAAAAACCTTAAAGTTATTTATATATTACAATCAATTAATGTTGTTACATTATTCATTCACATTTTAAAAATTACAAATATTATTTTTGATAATTGATGTTGATATGTTTTCTATTCATGTTACTATATTATTTATATTTGTGACTGGTTTCTATATCTATGGCTCCAAATTTCTATGGATTTATAAGAAGCTACTATGAATTCCCACACAAAAATTCTTGATTGTATGGAAAGGGATTTGAACTTGTAATGTAATACTAAACATTTACTACTATACATAGAAATGCATGTTTGGGTGGAAAGGGATTTGAACTTGGGATGGGAGTGAAATTTTTTAATACTATGTGGATGGAATCCTTAAAGTTTTTCATTCACATACTAGTAAATGTTATTATCTTTGTATCAAAATGTTAATGCTATTTTATTTGTATAGAATGAAGACTCAAACTGACTGGTTTAAAAATTTGACCAATAATTATTTTCAAACAAATGCACTATTTTATTATTGGCTTAAAATTTTGTGATGTAAGGCATGGCATGTAATTTAATATGGATCATTAATATAAAATAAAATGTCATTTTAAAATACAAATGTGTCGATAAGATAGAACATTTACTACTATGTAGATGGAATCCATGAAGGTTTTTATTCACATACTTGTAACTGTTAATGTCTTTCTACACATAATAAGAATTTTGTTAGCATAGCAGTAAATATAGAGTCGGATGTATCAAACCAAATCCCAAAAATCATGTTGTTGTGATATTCATTCACATTTTTCATTATTTTGGTGTCTTTTTGATATGTTGATGTGTTTGTCATTCTATTGTCAATATTGTTGATTTTAATCCATTCTATTATAAATTACTATATTTATGTATTCTTGTTTTTATAGAAGTTGAAATAGTTCAAAGTGTTAATCTTAGCCAAGCTACTAAATTCAGTAAATTTTTACAAACATTATGTTTCTTGACTCTTGGTATGTTTCAAATATTTACAAAAAAATTATTGTGTTTCTAAACATGATATGTTTTTATGATGATTAGTATTCTCTTACATTTTTATCAAAGTTTGTAATTCTCAACTCTTTATTGCTTCTATTATTTATCTCTATTGTTGATGTTTTCATCTATTTGTAATGGCAGTGAAATTTGAAGTTAAGAGTGAAGAAAAAAATGGGGTACTTGGTTTCAAGTGAATGACTTTTAACTTTCATTAAGCTTATGATCCATTTTTAGGTTGGATGGTAGATTAAAAAAAAATTACATCACATAATAAAATAAAATAATTTTAATTTAATTAGGTTTATCAATACACTTCAACACATTAGATATCAAATTAAATACATTTCATTCCATTAATTGTTGCATTATGTATTATAATAGAACACAATAATCACATAATATATTTTTATTGTATTAGTAATTGTAAAAAATAATGGATTTATTTAAGGTAAATAAAAAATTACATGAACCAAGGTGTGAAATATGATGTGTCCTTCATTCCCTATATTAGGAGAATACAGAGTTTTTGTTGATCCTTCAAAAGCTGTCTTTTATTCTATTTAATGCCATGTTAACAAAAATAGGAGGGATAAAAAATGAACCATTTTGGGGTAGATGGATAAATACATTGTTTAAATGCCTTTGCATCTCCAATTATTTTGTGGCCATATCAAATTACCTCTCACTTCTATCATGCTATTTATTTTGATCTTTTTCTTACCTTTGGTATCTTCTCCTGATCCTTGTTTTTCTTTTTGAGTTCATCTACAATTTTGTGATGTTCCCTTATTTTAATCTTAACCTACATAAGGACTTTATTGTGGTCAACTTATTATTTACTCCTTACATTCAA
This sequence comes from Torreya grandis, assembly GCA_037957365.1. Classification (NCBI taxonomy): domain Eukaryota; kingdom Viridiplantae; phylum Streptophyta; class Pinopsida; order Cupressales; family Taxaceae; genus Torreya; species Torreya grandis. The sequence goes on along the minus strand of JARHVA010003219.1, from coordinate 825,233 downwards.
TCCCTCAATATCCTATTTTTAGGAGTCTTGTTCCATAAACATTAGGTGATAGTCATTTTATATGATAATTTTTTATTATTGGCTCATCACGAGTGCATTGTTTCTTCATTTATTTGCAACCTCTTTTGCTAAAAATTTCAAAAATGTTGATATTGAGGATTATTGTTCTTTCATTCTATTTTTTCTCTTCAGTCTTGATTTTTGAATATTTTTTTTACTATTTCCTCATTGTTATCTAAATCAACTATTTCATCTTCTATGCTCTATTATCCACTTAGTGCATAGTAATGAATTATTTATGATGTGATAGAAGGTGGAAGTGGTACCATTTACATAGAGACGTTTAATTCCATTAATTCATAATTGAGGCCAAGATTTTTTGATCCCTCCTAAACACATTCTAGTGGGCTTTCTTGAGTAAGCAAACTTAAATCATCTTGGTTGAAATTGGATATTGTATTTGCAAGATCTTCAACACCTTCAACATTAATTGAATTTGTATTTGAATTTTATATTTGACCTAAAACACCTTCAATATTTTATTCTTAACTTCTTCACCTTTCACAACATTATCATGTTGCATTTGATCCATCTTCTACATACTAGCTTCAATGTCTTCCTCAATTAGCCATGCCAACCTCATCATATTTTCAACATAATTAACTTAATTATATTTGACATGAAATTATACACTTAAATTCAGGTTATTCACTACTACCTTAGTGTTTACGGGCCAAATACCTATCCTTCAAAATTCATTTATTACATTCTTAGGAGTTTGTTCCATCTTTAATATTTTGTTTCCCAAAGTGGCTGATCTATGTATCTTTCTATCCCAACCATGATGAAAATTAATATATGATATACTCTCTCCTAAATTAGGCCTTAAATGGAATAAACACACTTACATCCAATGGCTATAATATTTGGGTAGTATGTGTAGACAATGTAAGCATGTCTATCTCAAAAGTTCTAGCCTATTTAATTAAGTCATGCAATCTTACCAAACTTGTAAGTTAGATTTAATTAAATAATATAAATTTATGATACTTATAGGATGGATTTTTTTAAATCATCCACCATTAACACATATATATATATTATTAGGTTATTAAATTTCTCACACTCACTAGATCATGCACATATCTAGGTTGCAAATTTTTGATGAAACAAACTCAATGGATGTGTTACAACTCACCTTTGCACCATGCTTGGGGGAATGTGTCCTTCAATGTATGTATGTATATATTTATATATATGCATATGCCCTTGTAGGTTGATAATTATCTTAATCTCAACTTCAATGTTTCATAATGAGACATCCCTTAAAATCAAATGTCCAAAAATCAAGATGGTTGCATCAACACACATGTGCACTCCTAAAATTTTTATTCTTAATTTAAATAATTTCAAATTATTTCAATTTTAGATTTCATATATTGATTATATAATCCAACATGCTCTTGGTTACAATTCAATCAATAACAAAACACTCAGGTTGGGTTCACAAAAATAAAAGATGTGTTATACCCACCCCAAGTATGCATTTATTTCCTTTAAAGTATAAATTTATTTATTATATTAATTGAGGAGAGGGAATATAGATACTATAATCTGATTTATATAGTACCTCAGTCTTGTGGACTCAGAAAATACATATTGTTATTATACCTTTTAGTTCTACATCTGCCTACTACTAAAAGGCTCATGTTCACTATTTATTTATGCTTGATTACTTATCTCTTAGTCAAACCATGATTATTATTATGGATATGATTTATATATCATTAAAAATATATAAGAATTATTATTATTATTATTCAATTTCATATATGAACAAGTACCTATTTTCTAAATCCCTAGACAATTGTATCCTAGACAGACACTTGTATCGATGAAAAGTTCCCAATTTTACTATAAAGTATTAGGTGCCCAAAAGTCACTATTTATTAAAAACAATTATATTATAAATATAAATATAATAATTTTAGAAATTATTTAATTGCATAAATTATAAGTTTAGAACCCAAATTACCATACAATAACACCAAACTAAATGTTAGTGGAGGATGGCATTTTATGACACAAAGTAGTGAACACATGGAATAAATATAGACAAGTTGAAGGAGGTTGATGACATGTAAAAAGGTGTGAATCAGATATATGAGGTTGATATCATGTAACACAAATGTGAAGAGTTCCTAGTTATTTATTTTTGTGACATCAATGTTTAAGTCATCTTCTTTAAATCATCTTGTTGTGTGTTCTATTCTACATGCTCTAATGCTAGCCCCTTAGGTTTTTATTTATAATTAATAATGAAATACATTTTTTGTTGCAGAGCATAAACGGGATGTATTTAGTGGTGTAGGTGTAGTTTCCTTTGGATTTATAAATTATGAGTATTTGAAAAAGTGCAAGATTAACAAGCCACTTGATCATTCTCAACTCCACCATTTATGAAATTTTCCTATGCATACAATCATTGATAAGATTACTTCAATTTAACACTATCCAAGTTATTTAATTTAATCTCCTTAATGGTTCATTTTTGTGACCTTTAATTTAATTACAATATCTTAAGCATTTTGTGATATTTAATTTAATTATGTCAACGTTCTAGCATAATAAAATATTGATATTCATGGCTTTCGACAATCAACAATTATTTAGAGAATGTCAAGAAAAAGTGATTATTATTTATTTATATAAATTTTTGTGACAATTGTTTTTTAAATTTTTGGGATCATGCCATGTGATTTGGTATATCCAATATGCTAACCATGTAATGAATTGCTTTGGGTTTGGCCTGAAATAGGGCATTGAAGCAATGGGAGGGAATCAATCAATTGAGATAAATAACAAAAATATGTAGGAATAAATAATAGTATGGTATAAATAGTAACATTGGAGAGTAAGTAACAATTATGAGACCATTTGGTGATCCTTCCAAAGTGATATAGTTGGTTTATTTTGGGTTAAGGGCCACATGTTAGAAATTTTAACACAATATGAAATGTTTATATTTTAATTTCACCCTCACAGATATGGAAGATGAAAATGTTGCAATGATCATTACTCCCACCAAATCACAATATTGTGTCACTTTGTATTCCATTAATATTTATTATACACCTTTAACTTTGAGGTTTGTAATTCTAAACTAAAGGCCTCATGACTATCATTATAATTCATTAATGTTTGTGGCATATTGAAAAATTGTGGAAATTATAGGTGTAGTAGTAGTCATTTTAGTGGTGTTTGTGGATACCTATAGTATAATAAAAAAATATCATTCAACTAGGGGAGATGGAAAATTATTTGGTGTAATGTTTTCTATGTAAATTTTTATATCCCAAATTTTCACCTTAGAGAAGTCAATCAAACTTTCTCAAATTTAGGATAACATAAAACTATCTCTGAGTATAGGCAGATTGGTATAAGAGATAAATCTCTAGATTATGGGATAGCTCTATTGATCTAATTTTTTAGGATCTCTACTAAAATTGTCCAATAACTTAATGGGGTTGAAAAGGGAAGAAATAAACTGAAAGTAACATACACTAATGGAAGTTATACACAAAGTATATCTCTAGAAACATGCTTGAACTTACACTACAAAGGCAGATTACTAAAATTGATCTCAACTCAAAGTTCTTCTAAAAAATTGTTTATGCATGCAGGAATATTGCTATGAATTCTAGAAGGTGAGTGACTAGGAGGTCTAATTTTAGATAGTACTAATCTTTTTCACACTTCAAATACACCTAACTAATAGTTGCACTTCATGAGACCTATTATAAGAAATATTAATTACATAATACATACATGAGTAAAATGGAATTGAGGAGAAACAATCATCATTTATCATACAAATAGACTACTTGACATACTTAGGTAATAAATTTTAGAGACTAAACCAACCTGATAACTTTATTCAAAGGAAAAATAAGATGTGAAACTAGTATAGCTTTTCCATACAAATTTGGATCCCCTATGATTCTAAAATGGCTTCAATATATAGAGAAATAGGAAAAGAGAGAGAAAGAGTGAAATTAGAGAGTCACAATGACAAGTGTTAATTATTGAAGACCACTTATAATGAAAGATAAAGAGTTATAAAATAGATCATGAGGTTCTATTGAACAAGTGGCAAATCTAAAATATGACATTGTCTTGAAATTGGAATAGGGATACTTCAGTTTACATATTAGAACTAATTTCTTGATGAGGAATCCACTTAACAATATTTAATTATATTTGAATTAATTGAAAAATGTGTACTAACTTGAGAAGTTGTAAACATGATTGGTGTAAGTCATTTTTCACCCCTGCAACTACTGATCTTCTCTTTATCACTTGATACTTACCCTTTCAACAAGTCACTAGTCCTCTAGGCCTAAACTTTCACACTTTTCACTAGGGTGACTTGAACAAATTCAATAAATTTTGTTGTGGAGATGTAAGATACATATTCATAACTTTTTTATCCTTTGTTATATTATATATAATTCAATAAAACTCAAAATCACACTTCTCATCTCCAACTTGGAAATTACCTTGCTTCTCACTATTTTATCCAAGACTTCCTACAATATTAAACCTATCATAGGGATATACATGTATGAATTAGGTTATAATGGGGCTTGGGGAGTCACAGTATATCTCTACACACCTTCCACCATGACCTTGACCTATTTATCACTTTTTGCATCTTCAAAACACATTAAATATTATTAAAAAAAATTGACCCATCTGTACAAGTGATGGTATAAAATAATTTAGTGGTTTTGAGTATAAGAGAGTTCCAAGAAGGTCCAAATCACTTTCAATTGCAATTTACGCCTTTTAAATCAATTATTTTTCATCATTTTCTCATTAGGTTCTTATCAGGGTTTTAAGTAGTTAGGTTCTTAGTGATGGTTCATAAAGGTTAAGACCCTAAAATTTGAACCAATTACAATGAGATAAATTACATGTGTATTTTCTATGTATATGGGAGTGAAGAATTTGGCTCTCGAGTAGTTATTATGCAGTCTAGACATACCTAAGACAAATTAACGTAAAAAATGGCCAATTAAAATTATTATGTAAAAAAAAATGACTATCATAAAATATATATTCTCCCATGAAATATATAACATTTATTTGGAAGATCACATGACCATAGGAGCGATGTTGGAAGCCTAAGGTTCGTGTCTAGCTATAAGGCCTAGTAGGCATAGACTGGGTTTTCTATATATGTTGTCACTTATGAGAATTTAAAGTGATTATAAAAATTCCAAAAAACTAATTCACCTCCAATTAAATCATATTCATCCTCCCATAATAACTCAAGATTTTTCGATTCATACTTTTCCAATCAATGCACTAGGTCTGCAAGTTGCATTGCTTGTGGAGTGTCTCAGGGACGGGATAAAATAATAAGCACTTCCCATGTTATTTTTACCTAAATGAGACCATGTAGGCCTTATTAAACCCATGATTAACCCATATACCAAATTTCAATCCCTGACCATGCTTTTGGAGCCCTCAACTCTTCAAATTCTCAAAGATAGCTATAGGCATATTACGACTGTATAAGGTTTTTAGGTAGAGTTTGAACTTGTTGTACATTAACTTGAGTAATAATATTTGGATTGATAAATTTATTATTTGATAAATCCATTAAATAATTTAATTATTTACATAACAACCACTTCAATATTTAGATAAGCCTCAAGTCACTTTGGTAGATTGTATACTTGTGTGTATTCCTTTGAGATTAGAATGCCAATGTAGTATTCTAGGAGTCCTATTTGAAATACTAGGAATATATAATCATGATGATTGATATTATATAACATTATTAAAATCCTATAATCTCTGATTTCCTTCCAAATCATAAACCCATTATTGTTTCAAAATTAACTTTCTCAATATTTGACTGTAGGTGTGTATGAAGATTTTTGAGTGCAATGGTTTAGAATTTTGATGGCTTAGGAACCATATTAAACATTGAACTCTCTCTCTTATGTCATTATATTTTTTCAAATTAATATCTCATTTAAAGCCTTGGAACATCTATGTTTCTACATTATCTATATCTAAAATAGATTTTCAACTTGATTGACTATAGGTGTTGCTTGAGGGGTTCTTGACTGTGTTTGATCTTGAATTGACTCTCACAAACAATCTCCAGTATTTTTCAATGGATCAGTCATATTTATTTTATCTTGAGAATATTCTAAAAAAATTTAAACTCCTTACTCTTTGGGAACATCACTACCAAATCACAAATATCTATAACATGTTGTAGGTGGTTGTCTGGATGGGATTTGTATGCTAGTCTTGAGTTTGTATTTAAAAACAATCATTCCATTTTAAAATAATCAATCATAATCTAGTGGAATTTTCAATGTATTCCAATATTCATATTCTTTTTAAGGAACATCATTATACCCTTGTACTTTTAACTACCTACGCACATAACCCTATAGGTCTCTATTAGGTATGTAGGCTTTTTTGCACTTATTTGAATCTGAAGTGCTTTGGAGATCTATCAAATACAACCTTTTATGAAGAATATAAGCAACCATGCTTTGAGGGGTTCAAAATAAGTGTACTACTCTTGCCTTAAATCCACTCATAGAATTCCAAACTCTGTAACTAACAAACACTATTCTAGAGACCATTAGTATTGAATTTTAGCATAATGACAGGGTTTTACCCATCCTTTCATCATCACACATGTCAAATTAGGTTTAATTCAACATGAAATGGATGGATATGCTTTAAAAGTCTATATACATTACTTTTTTCACACAAATCAATATACAAAGTGCAACCAAATGATAAAAATAAGCTATTGGGATTGCATAGGCAGTTTAGAGCTACTAATAATCTTAATGATTATTCATAAAGCACAGGCCACAAATCCTAAAAATATGAAAATTAATTAAAATCTCATAGATACCTATAATCTCGACCAAGTTCACTCACTCTAACTCCTCTTCTCTAGTTCATAACAAATTTAAATTGTTGACCCTTTCTAGATTATCCTTAAGAGTGATAGGAGAGATGAAATGGTTTTCATCAATTTTGAATATGTTAAAACCACTTGAGCCTAAAAATTACATGTGGGGATTCCATGAAACCTTCTTGAAGAATTCACACTTGCATTCGAGTCACTCCAATTTGTACAAACACCTGAAAATGACTTTTTCTTATAGGTTATCTTCTTTATTTTACATTAAACTTGTAACATTTTTTTTTCAAAACTTTCTTTGATCCCTATTTGACATAATAAATGTGAGATTTCTTCTTTATATTTATCATTTTGGTTATATTCATGTACAATTCCTTAAAAATACCAAAAGGTGGCATAAAAGGTCATTAAGACAAACGAAAAAGTATGACAAAGACTAGAACATATTGTGTGACCCTAAAAGTATGAGCTGACTTCATTTAGGACCATGGTAACCATTTTGGAACCTAGAGGGCCTTATGAAAGTTTGAACATGTAGGGGTTAAACCAATTTGACTTGGGGTACAATTTTGGTCAATGAAAACCATTGATATTAATAAGTTAATGTTTAATGTAGGGTACACTACAAAACATGTTAATGGAGGAGAAAAATCCAATTAAATAAGGTACATATAAATGTATATTACAAAATCAATAGAAATCTATTGTTTATTCCTTAAAATATAGATGCACTTGACATAATAATTTTCTCAATATAAAGTTATGATATTATTATCATACAAGGTAATATATAAAGTGTAGGAAAACCAATAAAAATAATTAAAAACCTTGGGGGAAACAAGACATAAGAGTGAAAGGTATTTCTAAGAGAGTAGAAGTTAAATTGTATGACATTATGGAAAGGAGTGAACCAATAATATTTTAAAAATAGGTTTGTTGAAACACTTTAAGAATGTCAACCATTTACTATGAGAATTTTTATAATCATTATATAATAGTTATAATGAGTGTGTGTAAATTCATCGTATCATCCCGTATCATCCTAGAATTTCATTGTAACATTTAAGGTAGCTACATGATATCAATTTTTTTGTCAATATAGTGGAAAAGTATTTTCAACATATGATAAATGAGACAAGAATGTAATATGTACTTATTAATTACATATTTTATTGTCATAGATAATTAGATTTTGTTTCATATATTTTAAATGTATTATTAATGTCTAATTATAATAAATTTATTTGTGATATTACTTTAAATTGGTGAACAACATTTAATGTTTAAAGAAAAGTTAAATTGTTTTTTTTGTAGTTTTTTTTGTGTAAGATGTAAATAACTAGAAAATTCCTTTTAAGCCTTCCAAAAACATCAAGGTTAAATTAAAAAAAAATACTCAGAAAACAATATTTATTTATATATCTTTAGAGGAAACTAATCTATGTATTAAAATCTAACTTTCTACGTTTTATATAATTAATTTTAAAAATATTTGAGAAGACAGTAACTTACGTGAATAAGGAAATACCTAAAAGTAACATTTTTACCAAAATAATTCACTACAAACATAATTGAATAAAAAAAAATATAAACACATATTTAAATAACATGCCTCTATTGTAAATTAGATATGTTGGTCTAAGCGGTCCTTATGATATTTGATCTCTCAATAGTCTAACTTGATTTACAAGCTTGAAGGCCTCTCTTCTATGTCTATTTGTTCTATTTGAACTATAATGGAATAATATGAATTTTAAAATAATAAAAAGGTATTCAAACATTCATTTATATGTTATAAAAACTCATCATATCCATTTATACCATTATCAAACCTTAATAATGAAAGAGAACACACAACATGGGTTTATAGGCCTAGGAGTTAGGCATACAAAATCTATTTCTAAGATAAATTTATTTAAATAGGTCAAAAAATTATTAAATAACATTTAATTTTTTAAAACCATTTTTACAAACCTATAAAAAAATTTAGGACATTTTCATGGTTATATTTTGAGATATTATGTTTTTTGTACTGCTATAATAGGGTTTTTATCTTTCTTAATATGACTGCACATCTGAGTTTTGCCTATACCTTACTCATTAGGCACATAAAAAAATTTAAAACAAATTTCAAATTTATTACACATCATATTAAACATTAATAAAAAGTTTCATCTCATTTTAAATATTCATTTCAAATTTATGTGCTTTTTAGTCTTCGTAAACCCTTCTAAAACCCTCACCTACAAACTTAGTGACTATATTTTGTCAATATCTTCCTATATAGACCTATAAAATTATTTAAAATAGTTTAAAAACATCATAAAATTCTCAATACATATATATTAAAAACTTTATGTTAGTTTAATAACTATTTTTTAAGTACAAGAATTTTGGTACCATAGAAACCCGAGATTATTTTAGCAAGCCAAGTGCACAAAAAAATACATAATTTGAAATTTAGACACTATATTATAAAATATCACCTGGAGGTGGTTTTCATAACAATTATACTACTTTTTATATCACTTATACCCTTTGAAAAAACCTTTAACATGGATTAAGACACTTTTCTTATTGAATAAACCTTGTTTTGTGTTTTTTATAGTCCTACAACTTCATAAACATCAACATAAAATTTAGTATGATTTAAACTAATAAAAAACACCTAAATTAATGTATGGAAAATCAAGTAATTAAATTAAATAATCTTCTCTTTTTATATATCTTCAAAAACTAATACACATACTTCTACAGTCTACTCCACAAATGAACAAAAACCTCTCCAAACCTATAACTTCAAACTTTATCCTTTATTTGATACTTTTAATGTATCCTCCTCTAATTATTATATACCTATAATATTTATATACAATTCATAAACTTAGTTCCTTTTTTAATGCAATAAATACTTCTCAACTGCCTTAAGAATCATCTAGACAATCATAATTTAGCCATTTTTCTATGTTTCTTTCACCTTGGTTGGGTTTTAGTGAGGTTTAAGATATGTTGAGAGTTTAAATTCTGTTATTACATATTATTACACTTTAAATAACCATTGAATAAGTACCACGACCTTAATAACTTGACAAAAACCTCAATATTATTATTAACAAATTTAAATTTTTGAATCTTTTGTTTTAATGAGAAACATAAAAGCACCACCAAATGATTAGAAATGATAAATGTAACATGGAAAATAATTACAATCAACCAAACATAAATATTTAATACTAGTCACATCTAAAATTAGACCAATATTTACAATTATTAATGTCTTAATTGACACACCTGCATCATATTCCCCAAATGAAAAAAATGAGCTCTAGCTCAAATGGAGAATTTTAGTAGTTCCATTTATTCTTCCTTGTATTCCAATTCTTGACTTTATTACCTTATTTTCTTCCTATTCTACTTATCTACTTATTCATTTTTTCATTTTGTTCATTTTCTCTCTTCCTTGCTTGTTGATCCTCTTCAACTAGTTACTCATATATGTGAACATGTTTAATTGATCCACATTTATGCATTTTATTTTCCAACTTATATTATGTTACACCTGAACATAAAATAATCCATTTAAGCTAATAAACCATTACTTTATAATGACTTTGAGGCATCTTAATTATTTCTTCCCTATTTGAATGTTTTCCATGTTTTTCTTTCACATCATAGGCTCTCCAATGTTCCTTATTAATTATATATAATATTATATTTTCTTCATTCATGACTCTAATTTCCATTATCTCTTGTAGGTGGTACCTTACATTGGTTTAAAATTTATCACATTCTAAAAATTGTCAAATTTATAAACTTCATTTACTATGTAATGTTACTCGAGCTCCTCCTTTCTCATCTTGATTTAGTATTCAATTTTATTGTCTCTTCATATTTTTTATCACAAAATGCCCCTAAATTCCCATTCTCGTTCATTTTTCTTTCTCTTACTTCATAATTTTTTTCCTTTTAATTTTGTTATGGTTTGATCATGTACTTCATACTAATTTTTTCTCTTGGAAATGCACTCCATACAATATTCATCTAGTCCTCCATCTTATTTTATATTTTGATTTTATTTTTATCTCATCCAAATTTTTTACTTCGTATTTTGACACCTACAAGTTTGTTTCACCTTTGATTCCTTATTTTTTGACACCTTTAGGTCTGTTTCTCCTTGGCCTCTTGAGCCTCAATGGGATATATGCCTATTACCTTCTCTCTCTTAGAATTTTAAGAACCTCTTTCAACTTCTATGTAAATTTCAGTTATAAAAACTATAACCAAGATTTTTAATAACATATATACCAAAATGGTGTAAGGAGTCCTTGAGATATTTGATCCTTCAATAATTTGACTTGATTTACAAGCATGTAGCCTTCTCTTCTAGGTTTGTTTTTCCTTTTTACACTATAATAGACTAATTTTACTCTAATAATCATAAAAAATTCTTGAAAAAAATATTTATATATTATTCCAACTCAAAATATCCATGCATACCATTATCCAACCTTAATATTATAAGAAAACACAAAATAAAGATTTCTAAGCCTACGAATTAGACCTATAGACTATGTTTTTGACATAACTTTATATAAAGAGTTTAAAACACATTATAAAAACTTATAATGATTTATAAATACTTTATCAAACTTATTTTTAAAAAATTAGGTCATTTTCATGATTATATTTCTAGATATTGAGGTTTGTATATACTACTAAAATAAGGATTTTGACTTTCTTAATAGAGATGCAAGTATGATTTTTACCTATAAATTCCTAACTAGGTACCTCTAAAAATTTAAATAAAATTTTAAAGGTCATATACATATTATTAATCATTTATAAAATGTTTCATCTCATTTTAATTATTCATTTCAAAGTTATTCACTTTTTAGTCTTCTTAAAACCTTCTAATACCCTGACCTATAGACCTACTCACTGTATTTTATTAATTTATTACACTATAGACATAAAATATTATTTAAAATTATTTCTAAATCATCATAAACATATACATATTTCTATCTTTAAAAAATTAGGTCATTTTAATTTTTCATTTCCAAGTTATCTGGGTTTTCATACCATAGAAACCCTAAATTAAGTAGTAGGGTAAGAGAACACAAAAATGGATGATTTAAAATTTAGAGATTTAAAAAATAAATAACCTAGATATGGTATGATACACCATTATCTTCATATTTATATAACTTATACCATTTTAAAAATTATTTAAATTGGATTAAGACACTTTTGTTAACCAAATAAGCCATATTATGTGTTTTTACAGTCACAAAATCAACTTTCATAAACATCTTCATAAAATTGAGTATGGTTTAACATAATCATAAATAAATAAATTAATGTGTGACATAGGTAAAATCAAATAAAATAATTCAATAAAATACTATTGTCTTTTTATATATCTTCAAAAACTAATACATAAACTGTTACAGACTACTCTACACACAAATAACGTCTCCAAACCTATAACTTTATATTTTATCTTTCATTTGATATTTTTTTCACTAATACTTTCATGATTAAAGGCTTATAATTTTGTTATACAATAGCTAAAAAATATTTATTTTTTTAATGCAATCAATACTTCTCAACGACCTTAAGACTAGTCTAGACAAAAATAATTTAGCCATTATCTTATATTACTTTCATTTTGATTGGGTTTCAGTCAAGATTAAGTCGAGTTGAGGGTTTAAATACATTTTTAAAATTTTAAATACCCTTAAATAAGGATTAGGACTGTCATAACATTATAAAACCTTTAATACTCTTATTAACATATTCAAAGTTTTGAATTTCTAGTTTTGACAAGAAACCTAAAAACACCACCAGATGATGTAGAAATGAAAAATGAAACCTAAAAAAGGATTATTATTGACTAAACATGAAATTTAAAGAGTAATCTAATCTAAAATTATATTAATATTTGAAAACATATATTTATTAGTTGATGCACTTTCATCAAATGTTTATTTCTAAAGAAGTGTGGAGTTCATGCCTTTTTAAAATGACCCCACTAATATGAGCCCCCATTGAGGTGAGGGAAAATATAAAATAGTAGTCAATTTATCTCAAAAGGATAATATAATTTTAGAAAATATGTTTGGATCTTGTAACATATAGGAGTAACATGTCTAGGTAGATATAGTATCGAGTCACGTAATTTGTCATCCCATCAAGTCATAAGATGCATGATGTAGATAATGGAAGAATATAAGAAGTAATATTATAAATTCATCAATAAATAAAGCACACATAAAGTAACACTCAAAAGGAAATAAGAATACAAAAATGGTCAAAGGAGATATCATAAAAAGAACATGTTCAAATTCAACACAATCAAAGGGACATGACTTAGTCAAATGTCAATACAAAAAATAGTGACATATTCAAATGTAAACGTAGGAAAGTAAGGGAATAAGAGCCACAATAAATAGAGAATATTTAAATGATAAAAAAATAAATACAATAAAAAATAATATTAATCAAGTAATAACCTCAAGGAAGTTCATAAATGAAAGCTTAGAATATAAGAAACCAATACGAACATAACATACTAGTTCCTAAAATATGTGTTTATAAAACATTATGTACACAACATATAAAGTACATTGTGAAAGGTATAAGCATGGATATAGGCATGTGTAAGTATATAAAATAAAATATGATAATGGAAAGTGATTATAGAATAATATAACCTGGGTGTATCTTGATCAAAGAAGCATATGCCCCCCAACGTAATTATGACATGAATAGAAGGAAAAATCAACATATGTATCTATAAATATCATGTAATTGAATATGCATGTATCACACTCAAATACATATATGTATAAAAGAAAGGAAAGATATGACATCTACTAACATATAGCAAACAACATATGTATAATAAATAATACAACTAAGAATATGTTGAAAATTTTGGTATTTTTTAGTTTATTTGAATGCTTAGAATATTTGATTTTTTTTCTATTTTTTGAATTTTTTAATAAGGTAAAGTCAAGACAATTATCCTATCTAAGGGACGCTCACTTATAAATGTTCAAAAAAATAATATGGTATATCAAGATGGTGGTGCTACTGAGGAGCATGAATAGGTGTAATAAATGCAATGTACATTATGTGATGCTTTGGATATATATGTTAGGATAATGTGGTCTTGAAGAGGTAATAGGAGTAGGAGTTTTTGGAATCCATTATTTTGTGATCTGTAGTGTATTTTAAGTAGCATTATTAGGAACATGTTTAGTTTTTATTGATATATGATTTTTTTGTGTAATAGGAGATAAGGATTTCATGGAATCTACTATGTATATTTGATGTAATTATCTCTCAAGTATGGGTTGCCTAGTAAACGGGATTTACTATTTATTATGCTTCCATAGAGGATTAATCATAATATTTTTAATAATTATCTGACTTGGAATATACTATTTGTTCAAGTGGATGTTTATATGGAATTATAATAAATTTGACTACCCTATTGGTATGAACATATTTAATACACCCATATACTGTGGAAGGTACAATGCAGAGTTTATGTATCCAAGGTCACTCAATAACATATCAATGACTCTTGTGTATGGTATACTAGAGCAAGTAGTGACCACATGTGTTGGTCCAACATATAATGGTAAGTTAATATCACTAAGAACATGTTGTAAGGTTCCATCAAAATATTTAATCATTTTGATTGAATGATATAAATCATCATGCATATATCCTAAATTTTCAAGTAATGTTAGGGCCCACATATTTTTGATATCATCATTATCAATCATAGAATTGGGAATAGGGTGGTGATAAAGTTATGCATGAATATATAATGAATGAAAATATGAGTCATCATCCACAATCTCAATATCATCAAAAGTAATAGATGGTCTCTGAATCATATGAGGTATATGTACCTATAATATCATCTAATGGGTGCCCATAATGTGATTGATGAGGATGTGCATTTTATGTCATTTCCGCTTCTAGAATTTTTTGAGAGTGATCTTGTAATGGATCACTAAAGATGTTTAGATTTTGATGGTAACTAGATTTTGACCCTAAATATTTGGGAGAATAATCAAAACTAATATGTTGGTTATTGATATTTCTTGAATATTATGATTGAGATATATGATATGACAATCTAAAAACTTATTAATTAGTGAAGTTAGAGACTTGGGTGATCAAGAAAATTATATCCTTGGTGCATTGGATAAGACAGGTAGATTAGGTTGATGTGACACTACATTAACAATTTTGGTTTCTTCTTTTTTAGGTAAGATATGTTTTACCTTGGATCTTTGTTTGATATAAAACATTATACTTGATGTAGTTGGTGTGTTTTATAAATACATAAGTTTTTTCAATGAATAAGTTTTATTTCATGATATCTAATAATATGGTATAAGTCATCAAAATATTTGAACATTTTGGAGACAATGGACTCATGTAATGGGGCACACAAACTTTACTTGAAAATGTCTTGAATCTCTTTATCTACCATTTGATTTTTCATTTTAGCCAATATTGTCTTGTACCTCAAGACATATTCATTGAAAGGTTCCTTGTTTGATCTTTAAAATTTGTGAATATGATACCTTTTTCGTAATGCTCATAAAAAAAATATGTTAAAAATTGATCTACAAGAGGTTTGAATTCTTTTAATTATTGGATAGGTAAATCATAGAGCCACCCTCAAGCATAGTTCTTAAGGCTCTTTGGAAATAGTTTACTCAAAAGATTATCATTAGAGGCATAATCAAGGTATGCTACATAAAAATGTTGAAGATGCTATACAAGATCACCCTTAACATTATAAAATGTGAACTTAGGTGAAAAAAACTAGTTGAAAAGGGGCACAAATATATCTCACATGTAAGAGGGTTATGAAACACCTTTTATGATTCAAGAGCATAAGGTGACTTCATAAAATTTTGGTTAATATTAATAACCCTATATTTTAAAAAATTTATAGCTTTTAAAATATGTTGCACATTTTGGTCACTAAGATTTGAGGTTTTCTAAGTTAGTAAAGGAGTTGTACCCATGGTTTGAGTTGATAAGGTAGTGACACTAGTAAATGTGTTAAATTTTCAATGTTTCCCACTGAGGATGTAGCAATAGTAGGATTTGGTTCATGGAACAAAGGTGTAAACACATAAACCATGTCCCCATTAGATGTATGAATTATTGATTCATTCAATGAGAGAGTTATAGGAATATGGGAATGCCTCATAGCTTTAATAACATGATAAATAAATGCACCTAGTTATTCATCCATGGTTATTTTCATTAGTTTCCAATATGGTTTTTAAGATCTCATCAAGATATTTAGGGTTTTGATGGATTCTATCTTGAAATAGAGAAATAACTTGCACATTCTCTTTGTCTCTTTTCTCATATAAATTATTTTCATTAGATTCGTTATTTTCATTATTAGAATCTTATTCTATTATAACATCTTCAACATTTTCATCATTGACACTTGTATTAGGCATAGGGTTTGATATGCCATGATTTGGAGCCATCTTAGGTGGTGTAAGAGGAAGATATAAGTGTTAAATATAAACACCATGTAATGTAGGGATATGCCTAGGTTGCATATAGATTATAGAATAAATTTGAGAAAAAAATAATTAAAAAATTCATGATGTTGAAAAAACTAAGGAAAGCTAGGGTTTGCATAAAAAGACATTGAGTTCAGGTTCACCAAATGTTCAACTCTAATTTTGAAATATTCAAGGTATATAGGATTAATGAAATTACATTAGCTTTTACACAAAGATGGTGAACTAATTTAATAAGCATGCCAATTAATAGAAAGCCTAGATAAATAATATTTTGAATTTATACAACTTAGATTGCTAAAAATAATAAACTACAACTATTGCTAGAGTAAAAGTTATCAGAATAGTGAATACACTAATCAAAGTAATTATGTGAAGATTAAATAATATCAAACACTTAATGATTAAATTTGAATGTCCACAGTCTATAACATTAAATCTTAAGCTTTAATAAAAGGTATATTGACTACTTCATATCTACAGATGGTTTTAAAAAAATAATATATTCTTAGAAGAAATAAAAAGATTCTATAAATTTCATTTGATTTCTATTAAATATTTTATAATCACTAGTTATTTAAAAAAACTAAGATGTTTGTATGTATTTATAGATGACTTGAATTTGTTTTAAGATTTTATTGTGCACAAAGTAATATCCAACATTCAAAATAATAAAATAATAAAATAAAGATCAGAAAGGATGAGGGGTGGGAGTACCCAAACATAACTTACAAAAATTAAATACTTTACACTTCCACCAAATTAAAACGCATGACAAAATTAAAAAAAAATGAAGATAACATAATTTTTTTTGTGAAGATATAAAAAACAACCACTAAAAAATAAGAATTATGTCAACACTTCTTAATTTTAATAAGCAGAAATAAGAAAAAATCAGCACGCAACTCTCCTAAAGAAGGTAATTTAAAAACTAATAAGTACCTAGTTAATTGTATATAATTTAAGTCTATGTTTTTATAAACTTGTGATCCTTAAAAAAAAAACCAATATTATTTAAAAAATTTAATAATTTATATTTTTAATGCACTTTTTGCAACCCACGATTTTGATGATATAGATATAGATATAGATATTTTTATGTTATTAGAGATATTATTAGAATTCAACAATTTTAAAAATAAAAAAAATATAGGTTGAAATTAATAACAAAAATATTAAATTATTAAAATTAATTAAATATTGTGTATGATTTTTATTTATATATAATTTTCATTATTTAAATAATTTTGAAAAAATAATAACAACAACAACAAAAGTATTTATTATTCAATAATTTTGCCTTACAAATAAATATTTAAGGTCATTTAATTAATGATTATAAGTTATACACATAAAAATTTCATAAAAAATAATATATAATTAAAATAGATCACAATTTTTTTTATTTTACTATCAAAATTAATATAATATATTAAAAGGTTATTAGATTATTGATATCCATCTTGTCTAGCCATCAAAGAGAAAAATTATGTTGTTTGATTAGAAAAATGCCCTAACCAAAGGATATTTCCAACATAGTAATACATAGATAAGTCAAGAAGATAGAGACATATAATGGTTGGGATATTATCCATGAATTGTATTATTATTATTATTATTATTATTATTATTATTATTATTATTATTATTATTATTATTATTATTATTATTATTATTATTGGATTTTACCCCCAATCTACAGTAAAGATAACAAACTATTAATTAAGGAGAACAAAACAAATAACAAACCCCTCTGTCCAAAAAAATAATTAGAGCATAATTTACAAAGAAAACATCTTAAATATTTACCTAAAATCTATCAATAGTAAGTAAAATAACTAGCCTTTACCTAAAATTTGACCTACATTTAGCAAATGAATAGTCAATAACAAAAAAAAAAAATAGAAAACCGGTCACAAATCCAAGTACAACCAATACAACAATTGAAGTTGATGGTACTAAAAGAACATTCTTTCACCTAAAGAGAAATTCAAAGGTACCATTCTCCTTCCACAATGGGAGAGAAACCCTTCCATTTTACACTGAGTTGTATACTTCACCATTTGTTCAATATCTCATCTCACCTTTTCAGCATTTGATATTCAAATTTTTTTTTAGATGAGTTGAAAATATCTTTGGGTTTTTCCACTAGAAGAAGAGAAGGAGAATCAACAACAGTTTTCATTGGTGGAAGAGGAATTGAAGACACTCCCACATAAGGTTCCACACTCGAAAATACCCCCCTCCTAAAAGAGGGATCGCTATCGATTCCTTGATAGAGGGGAAAGAGATCCAGATTAGTGATAGAAAATGTTGTGATTGTGTCAAATGAAATATTGATCCAAATCCATGTCTTTGTTCCTAAAAATGAACCGAGAATAAGAAGCTGATCGCTAAGGTCTCTTAGAGGAACACCCCATGACATGATGCCTAGTGAGATTACAATGAAAGCATCCAAATGATAACCATTTCAAATTGATAAACTAAATCCATGATATGTGAGAAGAAACAAGTTTAACAAAATGACAGAGAGGTTTGGAAAGATCAAAAATAGAAAAAGCTCTCATGGATCTCTTTCCTATAAAATATTTATTCAATTTAACAAAAAATTACATTTGATTAACCAGTTATTTAATGTACTCCTCTTCTAAAATGAATAAGATATTATGTAATCTGATCTGAGAAAAAATAACTAAAATTACCATTTTTTCAAAGTCAATATCATTTTTATGTTACATATATTTTATAATAATTTTTAACAAATGCAACTATGGAAATACATTATTCCTACAATGGTTTAATTATGCATTGTCTTATCATCATAGAAGATATCTAAACAAAATCATTGAATGAATTTTGTAGAAGATTTAGAAATATTGTACAAAAAACATTGCATTAAATCTAAATTATTAATTTTCATAAAAGACCTATAGATTTCCCTATGCTAGTTCATGTTACTTTTCTAGAATTTACATTTTTTTAAATTTATTACTTAATATTTTTCATGTATTTTTAAATTAATATATTAATTATATAATTTGAAATAAATTTTATATTTAAATAAAATTTAAATAAATATATTATTTTTTAGATGTAAAAAATGAATTTATGAAAAAAAACATGAAACAACATTATTTTCATTTTAAATCAAAAACCTATAAATATTAAAATAAATATTAATTTAATATCCAAAAAGTTTTAAAAGGTTACAAGACAATATCAAATTTGGATGTTTAGTGAATTATTTCGATGTTACAAACCACACTCAAATTTGCACATTAATTAATATTATTTACTTTTCACAAGTTTTATTTTTGATTTTAAAATATCTTTAAATTAAGGTAATGACAGAAGACTATGGTAAGCTATAAAATTATGGAGAATAGAACATAGAGGAGAAAACCTAGATCGATGTGGTTTATTAGACTGTGGAAACTTATAAATAACTCTTAATATATGTTTTTATCAATTATTGACCAGTTCAACTTAGACGTATTGGTAAATTTTTCATTTTCTAATGTTTTTTTTGGGTAAGAAGTATACACTATACATTTGTATCCTTATCTTCTTTTTCAACCATTTACTTTGAGATTTTCAATAATATGTTAATTTAAATTAAAAATATTTATAAATATAAATATACATTAATATATTAAGATTAGGAGTGAAAGCAATCTAGATCAATCTATGATGATGATGATGATGATGATGATGATGATGATGATGATGATGACGATGACGACGACGACGACGATGATGATGACGATGACGACGATGATGATGATGATGATGACGATGATGATGACGACGAGGACGACGACGACGACGATGAGGATGATGATGATGATGATCATATTAATTTTTTATTTTAAAATTTGATTTTTATATAAAATATATTTATATATTTAATTTTATTATATAAGTTATTATTAATACATTTTCCAAGATTTTTTTTAGTTTTGTATACATGTTCTCTTTTTTATAGTCTCCTCTAAATCAGTTATTTTTTTATTTTTCTCTTATCATATAACATATGATCCTAGGTACCCAAAAATTAAAACATGTTAATTTCAAATTTTAAATATAGTCAAAGTTTAAATTTCAAATGTTTAAAAATATATTGGTTATACATTATTGCATGAATAATAATAAAATTAAAAAAGGGCAAGTAATGTCAAGTTTGGATACTATACTTGTTTCTTAAAAAAGATAGCATTTTATCATGGTACGATTGTCTATATTTTATTTTTTTAAATATATATTTTTTATTATAAAACATATTGTTTTTTATTTTTTAGGTCCATAATTTATTTTTATATATATTAAAATAATTTTTTGACATTAATTTTATTGTAAATAGATTTCCTTTTAGATGATAATCCATAATTATCATAGAGATATTCTACACATTTTTATTTTAGAATTTTATTGGTATTATGAATGGTTTTCTTGCATGGAGTTAAGGGTTTTCTTTGAAAGTGATAAAGTATTAGGTAAAGAAGGCATGCATAATATGCTTAATGGCTAACAAATTTTTTTTTGAAAGTGATAATGTATAAAGTAAAGTAGGCATGTATAATATGTTTAATTGTATTTTTTATTTTTTATTGTTGGGTTGGTAATTTATATGTAAATTAATTCAATTTTTTTGAAATTTATTAATTTTATGAGAGAGGAAATCTTTATGATCCTCTAATAATTGATCAAATAAAAAATTGATGATAACTTATAACCATCATGCACATAATTTATACATTCCTTTTCAAATTTTTTGTTGTTGTTATGAATACTTTTGTCATATAAAGTTAACAATTTAATTTAAAATTAATAATGTAAATGGTAAATTAGGCAGATTTACTTAATGATATTTCATATTTTCTATTGTGCAGTTGGTAGATTATGTATAAATGTATTAAAAGTTTAATAATATTTTTTTTGGTGGACGAAGGACCCCTTACAGCCATCTATTCACTCACCAAAGCAAAAATGTATGATAACCTATAACCATCACACATATACTCTACACTTTCAATTTCATAATTTTATTATTTTTATTTAAAAAAATTCTCACATGAAATTCACAATTTTATTTGAAACTGATAATGTATAAATCGAAGTAAGAAAGTTTAATATGTTTAATGGTATTTTTTTATTTTCTAGTATTTAATTTGGTATTTTATATGTTAATATATTAAAGCATTTTTTATATTAATTTTATGAGTGTGGGACTTGTTACAAATTTATATTTAATGATCAAATTAAAAAAAAGACGGTAACCCATAACTACCACATATATATTCTATGCATTTTATTTCAAAGTTTTATTGTTATAAATAGTTTTATGGTATAGAGTTAATCGTTTTCTTTGAAAATGATAATATAAAATAATTTTATTACATTCTTGTTTTTATCCATAAAGAGTGGAAGGGAAGCAAAGAAAATAAATATATTCACAACCAATTAAATATTATGTTAGTAGGAGGGTCACTTCTATTATAAAATCATATCTATTGATAGAACTATCATGTTCTATTAAATTTATATATTGTTATGGACCAATCTTTCCAAATAATACAACATTTTTTTTTCATAATATAAATATAAATATTTTAAGTTTGTATAAAAGTTTTTAAAATACTTAATTTAACATATACAATTAAAAGTAATACATACTCTTTTATATAATTTTTTCTTTGGAAGGAGATGTCTTATATTTTTAAAATATAAAAAAAAATTACCAAAAGTGAAATAAATAAATATATATATTCCCAACTAATTAATTATATACACGAAATATACATACTTTGACGCGTGTGAAGAACAAGAGGGCACTTAATCCCTTAGAATTCACCATTTATAATGAAAACGTCCTGATTTCAGGCAAAGGATGTAAGTTTTGTGTCGCGCGGAGCTGTAATGGACATGTTAACATATTCTTGTATTGCATTGTATTTGTAGTCTGGATACAGCTTTGAAGCCTCCAACTCCTCCTTTTCTAATTCAAAGTTTGTCTGCTCACCTTTCACAAATATATTGTGCAAAACACATATCGGCATGTTGTCTGGATGAGGCAGAGCTGCATACACAAAGGTTATATTTTAGTAATTCAGATTTTGGATTAACAAATCAGAGGCTGAAAATAACAAGGTAAACCAAATCACTGTCATCTTACTTTCTGAAAGTTTGATCATCTCAGATTCTGGCAAGAATACTCTCTTAAAAGTGGCTCCTGTTTTTTTTTCCCACATTGATACAAGCTCACATTGACTAATAAACATCTAAATCCATGCCTTTTTAAGTACCTACTCCTCCCCCAAATCAACTATGGAACCCACCTAAAAGTTCTCAGGCATACAACATTTCATATAGTAATTTATAAAGATGAAATCGAAGGATGAAAATTAATTCTGTTGTGCTTTCTAAGTTCATGGTTTATTTTACATGACTTCACACATGACTAAGAATTTAATGGTATTGTAATGGACCAATAAAACATTACACAAGGGTGTATTACCTGTAATTAAACCCATAATGTTGTTATTTTTATTTTTTGTTTGCCTATAATTTTTATTGAGCTTTCTATGCTCATGGTGTTTTTGCAAGCCTTCACTTCTAATTCCACATGTACGGGTATGTTCATGGTGGGTATTAACATATTCATTCACATAACAATAAATGTTATTATTTTTGTTTTAGCCCATATTGCCATCTAAATTCTACGGCCATGTTGGAAGATGCATATGTAATTAATATGGAAGGAAGTGCCATGTTGGAAGATGGTAGCGTTCTTAAAATGCAATGACCATTTGTGAAGACCCTTGGTGGCATTTTTTCCATTAATATGTGTGTTAATCCCACCATGAATACCATCTTTAACTTTTTCACCATGTTAGAGGGATGAAACATTTTCCATAGTTAAACCCATATGGTCAACATGTTTTCACTCATATTTGACTCCAAATTTGATGGCATTTTAAAAGAATACCCTAAGGTTGTCTAAATGCTTGTCGTTGTGTGCTTTATATATATGTTGAATTTTCATTTCTTTGCACAACATGGGTTGGAATACATAACATTTACTAGTATGTGGATGGAATCCTTGAATATTTAATGTGTTACTAAACATTTACAACTACGTGGATTGAATTCTTGTAGATTTTCATTCACATATGAGTAAACATTAATGATTTTTTTAATCAAAATTTATACTTTCATTCTCATTCCACTAAATGTTGATTCATATGTATTAAACCAAACCCTTTTCTAAATTATTTTTACAATGTTATTGCTATGTTATTGTCAATTAATTATGTTGTGTTATTAATTCACATTTTCAAAAATAAAAAGATTTTTTGCCATAGCCATTATTGATAAATTATTGAACATTTTTTACTATGTGGATGAAAACCCTTAAAGTTATTGAAATATTACAATCAATTAATGTTGTTACATTATTCATTCACATTTTAAAAATTACAAATATTATTTTTTATAATTGATGTTGATATGTTTTCTATTCATGTTATTGTATTTTTTATATCTATGACTCGTTTCTATATCTGTGTCTCCAAATTTTTATGGATTTATAAGAAGCTACAATGAATTCCCACACAAAATTTTTTGATTGGATGGAAAGCGATTTGAACTTGTAATGTAATACTAAACATTTACTACTATACACACAAATGCATGTTTGGGTGGAAAGGGATTTGAACTTGGGAAAGGAGTGAAATTTTTTAATACTATGTGGATGGAAGCCCTAAAGTTTCTCATTCACATACTAGTAAATTTTATTATCTTTGTATCAAAATGTTAATGTTATTTTATTTGTATAGAATGAAGACTCAAACCGATTGCTTTAAAAATTTGACCAATAATTATTTTCAAATAAATGCATTATTTTATTATTGGCTTGAAATTTTGTAATGTAAGGCTTGGCATGAAATTAATATGGATGATTAATATAAAATAAAATGCCATTTTATAGAACAAATGTATCGATAAGATAGAACATTTACTACTATGTAGATGGAATCAATGAAGGTTTTTATTCACATACTTGTAACTGCTAATGTCTTTCTACAATAATAAAAAATTCATTAGCATAGCATTAAACGTAGAGTTGGATGTATCAAACCAAATCCCAAAAATCATGTTTTTGTGTTGCTGATATATGTTGTTGTGATATTCATTCACATTTTTTATTATTTTGGTGTCTTTTTGATATGTTGATGTGTTTGTCATTTTATTGTCAATATTGTTGATTTTATTCCATTGTATTATAAATTACTATATTTATGTATTCTTGTTTTTATAGAAGCTGAAATAATTTAAAGTGTGAATCTTAGCTAGGCTACTAAATTCAATAAATTTTTACAAACATTATATTTCTTGACTCTTGGTATGTTTCAAATATTTACATTATTTCCATTGTGTTTCTAAACATGATATATTTTTATGATGATTAGTATTCTCTTACATTTTTATCAAAGTTTTTAATTCTCAACTCTTTATTGCTTCTATTATTTATCTCTATTGTTGATGTTTTCATCTATGGGTAATGGCAGTGAAATTTGAAGTCAAGAGTGAAGAAAAAATGGGGTACTCAATTTCAAGTGAATGATTTTTAACTTTCATTAAGCTTATGATCCATTTTAAGGTTGGATGGTAGGTTAAAAAAAAATACAACACAATAAAATAAAATAATTTTACTTTAGTTAGGTTTATCAATACACTTCAACACATTAGATATCAAACTAAATACATTTCATTCCATTAATTTTTGCATAATGTATTATAATAGAACACAATAATTACATAATATATTTTTATTGTATTAATACTTGTAAAAAATAATGGATTTATTTAAGGTAAATCAAATATTACATGAACTGATGTTTCAAAATAAGTCACGGATGATGGCTGCGAGTGGAGGGAAGGCAACGAACGACCCAGGTGAGGGCTCGACTAAGGCACGGCTGTATCAGGAGGAGGCACCTCAAGCAAAGGAGGTATTTTATTCTAGTGATCGGCCCAAGGTGACCAAGGTCAATGGCTGCTTCCCATGCAGCCAGGAGAGGCCTGTATTGGTGGTTTCACAGGATTCAGTAAGGGAGGATGTAGAATATCTATCAGCCCGTGCCCTAATATGTAAGTTTATGGGCATTAGGATATCCCAGACTGCCCTTGAAGCATGGATGAGGTGTACCTGGTAGGTGGAAGGAGATGTAGACATTATGTTAGCTGCCAATAGTTATTTCATGGTAAATTTTTCTTCAGTATCTGACAAGAATAGAATTTTTGAAGGGGGACCTTATTTTTATGACCATATTGGTCTGCCTATTAAACCATGGCACCCAAGCTTCAATTTGGTAGAGGAATTGCCTGCCTAAGTCCCTGTGTTGATGTGCCTCCCAAGACTCCCCTTGGAATTCTGGAGAGAAGATATCCTCATGCGCATAGCTGCTTTATTGGGAACACCAATTGCTGTTACGCACCAGTCCTTAGACAAGAAGCTAATTTCCTATGCCAAAATTTGTGTGGAAATCAATCTCAACAATCCTCTTCTGAAATCTTTGGAAATTTGTCTGGGGGCTTCATCTTGGGTCCAATAGATAGATTATGAGTCTATTCCTTTTTGTTGCAGAATCTGCCATGTCTATGGCCACCTGCACCATCAATGTCCTCAGGGGTTGAGATTCATAGGGACTGAGTCATATGCAGGGAAGGAGTCAGGCCATATGGCTCACATGGAAACATCAACTGGCCTGCTTGGGAATGCTGCTACTATGAAAGATCAGTCAAACTCAGTTTTTGTAAATTTGGGGACAAATGAAGTGAATGGCCTTGATAAGGAAGGTTTTGCCCAAGTTCGGTGCCGGGGTGAATGGCGTGGTCAAAAGCGTAGCAACCAAGACCAATCCATTGAATTGAGCTTTAACCACTTCGAAGCTTTGGATAGTATGGCCATAGAAGACGGCATACCACCTGATGAGATGGGAGGTTCCTCAGGGGGAGCAGAGAAAGCTTCTCTTCTCAATGAATCCCAGGATATGGTGATTCATCCAAGCCAAGAGATTATGTGTGTACTAGAGGATAGGAATCTGGTGATTTCTATAGCACAAAAGGATAAGGAAGGCAGCTGGGCCGAGATGGTTAAGGATTTAGAGGCTGCCAGGAAAGATAAGGGAGCACTGGAAGCATTAGGATTACTACAAATACCTTTTAAGAAAGCCTCCTTCTCCTCACAGGCTAGACTGGGGCATAAGAAGGACTAGGAAAAATTAAAACTCACAGGGGATTTGTTGGTAGAGTTTGGAGTGGTTAAGACCCTGGATCAACTCTTCACCCAACCTACCCAATGATTTTGCTGTCATGGAATGTAAGGGGGCCACATAGTTTCCCTCGGCAAAAAGCTATGCAAAAGTTGATCATTGAGCACTCTCCAGATATCCTCTGTATCCAGAAGACTAAGTTGTTTGTTAAAGCTATGTTTAATTGCTAGCATAAATTTTGGGCTACGGGACAGTGTCAGTGTGTGGGGGTGATTGGTATTGGAGGGGGCTTAGAAATATGTTGGGACCCCAGGAAGATCACCCCACTACAATGGATAGCTGATAACTCAGTTCTGTCCATGATGGTAGCTACTTCAGAGATTGGGGAGTGGATTCTTGTTACCAATGTCTATGCAATTGGGGATTACCATGGACACCTTAGGCTTTGGAATCACTTGTGCTATGTTCAGAGCAGCTTTCCTTATCTGATGTGGATCTTGAGTGGAGACTTCAATGTTGTCCTCAGTCTTGAGGAGAAAAGGGGTGGGCTAACTCATTTGGACCCCTCGTCCGATCTCTGAGACATAACATAGAGTGGTTGTGCCTGTCTGATGTTAAGCCCATCAATGGAATTTTCACCTAGAGCAATCGAAGAGTTGGTAAAGATGCTATCTCTGAGCGCTTAGATAGATTTTTAGTTTCTTGCTTTTGGTTATCTAGTGCTTTTTCTATTGCATCTGAAATTCTTGCCTAGAATGGGTCTAACCATTGGCCCATTAAGCTCACAACCAATTTCATTGAAGGGCCCAAGGAACCACCTTTTAAGTTTCAGCTTATGTGGCTTTGAGACTCTTCTTTGCACCTCCTGGTTACCCACTGGTGGAAGTAGGGAGGGCCAAAATATGGTACAGCAATGTTTTGCTTTGCTAAGAAGCTCTAGTTTGTTAAAATAAAGCTACATGTATGGAACATGAAAAGTTTTGGCAACCTTAATGCTATGAAGAAAAAAGCTCAAGAAAAGTCGGACAGCACTACCAGGTAGATTCTTGATTTTGGTTTGACTGAGGATCTTTGAAAGGCAGAATTTATGGCTTTGAGTGAGCTTCAGGAGTGGGAACTTCGGGAAGAAATATTTTGGAAGCAGAAAGCCCGAATTGATTGGCTTCAGGAAGGGCATAGGAATACTGCTTTCTTTCATAATTTAGTGCAGGTGAGGTGTAACAAAAATTATATTGCTTCTCTGGTGCTATCGGATGGTACTCGGGTTGCCTCCTCTTCTGCTATTTTTGAGGAAGCCATTCAATTTTTTTTAGAGCTTTTGTCTGATAATGCGCCCTTTGTTGAGTTGGAGGAGAATCTAGTTTTGTCTTGCATTCCACCTATCATCATGCCTGATATGAATGCTGAGCTCCTGAAGCCAATAGGCAAGGAGGAAGTTGTGAAAATTGTCTTCTCCATACGTAGAGGTAAAGCACCGAGCGCAGATGGTTTCCCTAAATAATTCTTTCAAGAATTCTGGGATATCATCAGTCAAGATCTGGTGGAAGTGATACAGGAATCCTTTTGTAGCAAAGAGATGCTCAGAGCATTCAATGCGACCTTTCTGGTGTTGATCCTGAAGTAGGAGCAGGTGAATCATTTGGATCAGTTTAGGCCCATTACTCTCTGAAATATGGTGAACAAAATTATCACCAAGTTGTTAGCTAAAAGACTTAAAGTGTGCCTCCCTATGATCATTTCTGAGGAGCAAGGGGGTTTTGTGGCAAGGAAATAGATTTTTGATGGAGTGGTGATTGCCTCAGAAGCAATCCATTCCATGAGCAAATAACAAGAGAAGGCTATGTTTATCAAGCTTGATTTGGCTAAGGCATATGATAGGGTAGACTGGAGCTTCCTACATAAAATCATTTTGGCTTTTGGTTTCAGTCAGGATTGGGTTAGGTGGGTACTAAGCTGTGTCACTATGCCATCTTATTATGTCCTCATTAATGGGGTGCCTTCTAGACTGTTCAAGGCCTCTAGGGGGCTTCGCTAGGGTGATCCGATCTCCCCATATTTGTTTATTATCTTAGCTAAGGGGCTGGGGCATCTTATAAAATCTCAGGCATCTCAAAACTAGATTCATGGATGGCAGTGGGGGAACGGGATTCCCAACTTGACCCATCTCCAATTTGTGGACGACACTATACTGATTGGAAAAGCCCATATGAGGGAAGTGCAAGCCTTTCAAAATAATTTGGACACATATTTATTGGCTTCTAGTCAGAAATTAAATGAACACAAATAATCTATCTATTTCTTCAATACACCTATTCCAATCCACCAAAGAATTGCAGTCGTCCTCAGATTTCAGACACAGGTTCTTCCAGTGGCTTATTTGGGAGTCCCCATAGTGGTTGGAAGGCAACCCAAGATATTTTGGTAGAATGTTCTGAATAAATTAAGGCAAAGAGTGAATCACTAGACACACCGGTGGTTGATGAAGGCTAGGTGGGTGACTCTTCTACAATCTGTAATTCAAGCTCTACCCATTTACCGCAGCATGGTCCAGGCTGCCCCGATGTATTTTCTTCGTGAGTATGATGCCCTTTCTTGGCAATTTCTTTGGAGTGGTAATCTGTAGCATTCTAAATGGAGTCTGGTGAATTGGATCACTGTGTGTAGACCCAAGAAGGAGGGGAGGCTTGGGCTCCGATCTGCTATCCTGGCTAGACAAGCTCTTGTGGTGAAGTTATATTGGCGTTGGTGTTCTAATCAATCTCAGCTTTGGGCCTGGATCTTGTCGGTGAAGTATTTCCCCAGGGCTATTTCGATGAATATTCCCAAGTTTCCCATGGAGGGAAGAGGGTCGATGGTGTGGGACACCCTCAAGGTGGGGGCACAGTTAATCCAGTCCAGGCTATTTTGGATTTGCAATAGTGGTGCTGAAATGATTTTTTGGGAGGATTCTTGGAATGGAGCTCCACCCCTCCTCTCCTCTCATCCCCATTTGTAGGCCCTGTGTGGTGCTTTTCATGTGGCTGGATGGGACACTGTTGAGCATTATAAAGAAGCTTTCAATATTGGGAGAACTGTTGCTTATAAATGGAAGAATATGATGGACTGGCCTCCGAGAGGAACAATGGAAAATAGGCAAGAATTATCCCAGCTCTTGGCTGCTAGAGGGTGTAGCTCCTTGCGTGAGTGTGATGAACTGGCGTGGGGGGTGCCTTAACTGGGTAGTATTCAGTTTTGTCTGGATATCTGGAGCTGACGAAAGACTATTTTGGCATGGCTGATTTTCAATGGGGTAAAAGAATTTGGAATTCAGTCTCTTGGCTGAAATGCAATTTCTTTGTGTGGACACTCACCTATAATCATTTCTTGACTTGGGACAACCTCTACAAAAGAGGTTTTTAGGGTCCGTCAAAGGGCATTTTGTGCTGTGAAAATGTTGAAACTGGGGAGCACCTTTTCTTCCAATGCTCTGTTGCCAGAAGATTATGGCATATGTGGTGGGAAGCCTGGGAATGCCCCTGTTGGCACTTGATCTCCTTGGTGGACTTCTGGCAGCACCTAGAGTGACCTCCCAGCAGGGTGCCTACTTTGCAAAAGTCCTGGTCTGTTGGGCCTGTTTTCATTCTGTGGAACCTCTGGATTTAGAGGAACAGAATAATTTTCTAGGAGCGCTCGCTGAGTTTAAGGGAGCTATGGCTGAGGATTATCATGGCACTACAGGAGACAATATAGGGTAATTCAAGTGGAAGTGCTGACCTGGAACTATTGGATGCCAGAGTGTTGGTGTGACTATCCCCTGCTATGCCCCCCACCATCACCCTTGGGCAGCACACTCGCCCCTCGACCTCCACCAGACAAAGGGCGCAATCAATCAACCACTTGGGGAGTTGGATGCCATCTAAGGAGGGACTTCTGAAAGTTAATGTGGATGGCTCCTTGAGAGGAAATCCTGGGGTGGCTGGGATAGACGGCATTGGGAGAAACAATTTCGGTGCTCTTTGTTTTTGGTTCATAAAGGTCAATTTACCAATTATTTTATGGAGGTGTCAGCTATCTTGGAGGCCTTGCAAATTTGCTACCAGCAGGGGTGGCTAAATATCATCTGTGAGTTGGGCTCATTAGTTGTGGTTAATTTGCCGAGGAATTAAAATTTTGATGGTGTGGATTGGCAGTTGGCTACCGTTATTAAGCAGATTCATCAGATTAGTCTGGCTTTTGAGTTGATCTCCTCCCGGCACATCCCTCGGGAGTGGAATGGTGTGGCTGACCGTTTGGCTAAATTGGCCACGGAACATGGGCCAGATTGGTCTATTTATGACCAGGATGGGCTACCTGCTGGGTTAGCCCCCATCTTGTCGCAACTTCTAGATCATGATATGTTGTTGTAATCTCCCCGGTTTTGGGTTTCTTTGAATAAATTTTTACCCCTTTTTAGTTGAAAAAATTACATGAACCAAGGTGTGAAATATGATGTGTCCTTCATTCCCTATATTAATAGAATATAGAGTTTTTTTTAATCCTTCAAGAGCTATCCTTAATGGTATTTAATGCCATGTTTACAAAAATAGGAGGGATAAAAAATGAACTATTTTGGAGTAGATGGATAAATACACTATTTAAATGCATTTGCATCTCCAATTATTTTGTGGCCATATCAAATTACATATCCCTTCTATCATGCTATTTATTTTGATCTTTTTCTTACCTTTGGTATCTTCTCCTGATTCTTATTTTGCTTTTTGAGTTCATCTACAATTTTGTGATGTTCCCTTATTTTAATCTTAACCTACATAAGGACTTTATTGTGATCAAATTATTATTTATTCCTTGCATTCAATCTCAAAAGTTCTAGCCTGTTTAATTAAGTCATGTAATCTTACCAAACTTGTAAGTTAGATTTAATTAAATCATATAAATTTATGATACTTATAGGATGGATTTTATTAAATCATCCACCATCAACACATATATATTATTCGGTTATTAAATTTCTCACACTCACTAGATCATGCACATATCTAGGTTGAAATTTTTTGATGAAACAAACTCAATGGATGTGTTACAACTCACCTTTGCACCATGCTTGGGGGAATGTGTCCTTCAATGTATGTATGTATGTATGTATGTATGTATATCCATATGCCCTTGTAGGTTGATAATTATCTTAATCTCAACTTCAATGTTTCATAATGAGACATCCCTTAAAATCAAATGTCCAAAAATCAAGATGGTTGCATCAACACACATGTGCACTCCTAACATTTTTATTCTTAATTTAAATAATTTCAAATAATTTCAATTTTAGATTTCATATATTGATTATATAATCCAACATGCTCTTGGTTACAAGTCAATGAACAACAAAACACTCAGGTTGGGTTCACAAAAATAAAAGATGTTTTATACCCACCCCAAGTATGCATTTATTTCCTTTAAAGTATAAATTTATTTATTATGTTAATTGAGGAGAGGGAATATAGATATCATAATCTGATTTATATAGTACCTCAGTCTTGTGGACTCAGAAAATACATATTGTGATTATACCTTTTAGTTCTACATCTGCCTACTACTAAAAGGCTCATGTTCACTATTTATTTATGACTGATTACTTATCTCTTAGTCAAACCATGATTATTATTATGGATATGATTTATATATTATTAAAAATATATAAGAATTATTATTATTATTCAATTTCATATATGAACAGGTACCTATTTTCTAGATCCTTAGACAATTGTATCCTAGACAGACACTTGTATCGATGAAAAGTTCCCAATTTTACTATAAAGTATTAGGTGCCCAAAAGTCACTATTTATTAAAAACAATTATATTATAAATATAAATATAATAATTTTAGAAATTATTTAATTGTATAAATTAATAATTTAGAACCAAAATTACCATACAATAACACCAAACTAAATGTCAGTGGAGGATGACATTTTATGACACAAAGTAGTGAACACATGGAATAAATATAGACAAGTTGAAGGAGGTTGATGACATGTAAAAAGGTGTGAATCAGATATATGAGGTTGATATCATGTAACACAAATGTGAAGAGTTCATAGTTATTTATTTTTGTGACATCAGTGTTTATGTCATCTTCTTTAAATCATCTTGTTGTGTGTTCTATTCTATATGCTCTAGTGCTAGCCCCTTAGGTTTTTATTTATAATTAATAATGAAATACGTTTTTTGTTACAGAGTATAAACGGGATGTATTTAGTGGTGTAGGTGTAGTTTCCTTTGGATTTATAAATTATGAGTATTTGAAAAAGTGTAAGATTAACAAGCCACTTGATCATTCTCGACTCCACCATTTATGAAATTTTCCTATGCATACAATCATTGATAAGATTACTTCAATTTAACACTATCCAAGTTATTTAATTTAATCTCCCTAATGGTTCATTTTTGTGACCTTTAATTTAATTACAATATCTTAAGCATTTTGTGATATTTAATTTAATTATGTCAACGTTATAGCATAATAAAATATTGATATTCATGGCTTTCGACAGTCAACAATTATTTACAGAATGTCAAGAAAAAGTGATTATTATTTATTTATATAAGTCTTTGTGACAATTTTTTTTAAAATTTCTGGGATCATGCCATGTGATTTGGTATATCCAATATGCTAACCATGTAATGAATTGCTTTGGGTTTGGCCTGAAATAGGGCATTGAAGCAATGGGAGGGAATCAATCAATTGAGATAAATAACAAAAATATGTAGGAATAAATAATAGTATGGTATAAATAGTAACATTTGAGAGTAAGTAACAATTATGAAACCATTTGGTGATCCTTCCAAAGTGATATAGTTGGTTTATTTTGGGTTAAGGGCCACATGTTAGCAATTTTAACACAATATGAAATGTTTATATTTTAATTTCACCCTCACAGATATGGAAGATGAAAATGTTGCAATGATCATTACTCCTACCAAATCACAATATTGTGTCACTTTGTATTCCATTAATATTTATTATACACCTTTAACTTTGAGGTTTGTAATTCTAAACTAAAGGCCTCATGACTATCATTATAATTCATTAATGTTTGTGGCATATTGAAAAATTGTGGAAATTATAGGTGTAGTAGTAGTCATTTTAGTGGTGTCTGTGGATACCTATAGTATAATAAAAAATATCATTCAACTAGGGGAGACGGAAAATTATTTGGTGTAATGTTTTCTATGTAAATTTTTATATCCCAAATTTTCACCTTAGAGAAGTCAATCAAACTTTCTCAAATTTAGGATAACATAGAACTATCTCTGAGTGTAGGTAGATTGGTATAAGAGATAAATCTCTAGATTATGGGATAGATCTATTGATCTAATTGTTTAGGATCTCTACTACAATTGTCCAATAACTTAATGTGGTTGAAAAGGGAAGAAAGAAACTGAAAGTAACATACACTAATGGAAGTGATACACCAAGTATATCTCTAGAAACATGCTTGAACTTACACTACAAAGGCAGATTACTAAAATTGATCTCAACTCAAAGTTCTTCTAAAAAATTGTTTATGCATGGAGGAATATTGCTATGAATTCTAGAAGGTGAGTGACTAGGAGGTCTAATTTTAGATAGTACTAATCTTTTTCACACTTCAAATACACCTAACTAACAGTTGCACTTCATGAAACCTATTATAAGAAATATTAATTACATAATACATACATGAGTCAAATGGAATTGAGGAGAAACAATAATCAATTATCATCCAAATAGACTACTTGACATACTTAGGTAAGAAATTTTAGAGACTAAACCAACCTGATAACTTTATTCAAAGGAAAAATAAGATGTGAAACTAGTAGTGCTTTTCCATACAAATTTGGATCCCCTATGATTCTAAAATGGCTTCAATATATAGAGAAATAGGAAAAGAGAGAGAAAGGGTGAAATTAGAGAGTCACAATGACAAGTGTTAATTCTTGAAGACCACTTATAATACAAGATAAAGAGTTATAAAATAGATCATGAGGTTCTATTGAACAAGTGGCAAATCTAAAATATGACATTGTCTTGAAATTGGAATAGGGATACTTCAGTTTCCATATTAGAACTAATTTCTTGATGAGGAATCCACTTAACGATATTTAATTATATTTGAAGTCATTGAAAAATGTGTACTAACTTGAGAAGTTGTAAACATGATTGGTGTAAGTCATTTTTCACCCCTGCAACTACTGATATTCTCTTTATCACTTGCTACTTACCCTTTCAACAAGTCACTAGTCCTCTAGGCCTAAACTTTCACACTTTTCACTAGGGTGACTTGAAAAAATTCAATAACTTTTGTTGTGGAGATGTAAGACACATATTCATAACTTTTTTATCCTTTGTTTTATTATATATAATTCAATAAAACTCAAAATCACACTTCTCATCTCCAACTTGGAAATTACCTTGCTTCTCACTATTCTATCCAAGACTTCCTACAATATTCAACCTATCATAGGGATATCCATGTATGAATTAGGTTATAATGGGGCTTGAGGAGTCACAGTATATCTCTACACACCTTCCACCATGACCTTGATCTATTTATCACTTTTTGCATCTTCAAAACACATTAAATCTTATTAAAAAAAATTGACCCATCTGTACAAGTGATGGTATAAAATAATTGAGTGGTTTTGAGTATAAGAGAGTTCCAAGAAGGTCCAAATCTCTTTCAATTCCAATTTACACCTTTTAAATCAATTATTTTTCATCATTTTCTCATTAGGTTCTTATGAGGGTTTTAAGTAGTTAGGTTCTTAGTGATGGTTCATAAAGGTTAAGACCCTAAAATTTGAACCAATTCCAATGAGATAAATTACATGTGTATTTTATATGTAGATGGGAGTGAAGAATTTGGCTCTCGAGTAGTTATTATGCACTCTAGACATATCTATGACAAATTAACGTAAAAAATGGCCAATTAAAATTATTATGTAAAAAACAATGACTATCATAAAATATATGCTCTCCCATGAAATATATAACATTTATTTGGAAGATCACATGACCATAGGAGTGATGTTGGAAGCCAAAGGTTCATGTCTAGTTATTAGGCCTAGTAGGCATAGACTGGGTTTTCTATATATGTTGTCACTTCTGAGTATTTAAAGTGATTATAACAATTCCAAAAAACTAAAACCCTTTAAATGAACATTGAATAAGAACCACGACCTTAATAACATGATAAAACCCTCAATATTATCATCAACAAATTTAAATTTTTGAATTTTTAGTTTTGATGAGAAACCTAAAAACACCACCAAATGATTATAAATGAGAAATGAAATGTGGAAAATTCTTATAATTAACCAAAAATTAAATTTTAATACCATTCAAATCCAAAATAAGAACAATATTTACAGTCATTAATCTCTTAATTGACGTACCTGCATCATACTCCCTAAATGAAAAAGAAAGAGCTCTAGCTCATGGAGAAGTTTAATAGTTCCATTTCTTCTTCCTTGTATTCCAATTCTTTACTATATTACCTTATTTTACTCCTATTATACTTATCTACTTATTCATGTTTTCATTTTGTTTATTTACTTTCTTCCTTGCTTGTTGATCTTCTTCAACTAGTTACTCACATATGTGGACATATTTAATTCATCCACATTTATGCATTTTATTTTCTACCTTATCTTATGTTACACCTAAACATAAAACAATATATTTAAGCTAGTAAACCATTAATTCATTATGAATTTGAGGCATCTTAATTATTTCTTCCATATTTGAATGTTTCCCATGTTTTTCTTTCACGTCATAGACTCTCCAATGTTCCTTATTAATTATCTTTAATATTGTCTTTTCTTCATTCATGACTCTGATTTCAATTGTCTCTTGTAGGTGGTACCTTACATTTGTTTAAAATTTATCACATCCTAAAAATTATCAAATTTATAAACTTCATTTACTATGTAATGTTACTAGAGCTCCTCCTTTCTCATATTGATTTTATTTCTTTATGTCTCACATTGCATTGTTATGCGATCTACACTCCTTAGTAGCTATTTTTCTTCTTTATTTTTCAATTTTATTGTCTCTCCATCCTTTTTATCATAACAAGCCCCTAAATTCCCATTATCATTAATTTTTCCTTCTCTTACTTCATAATTTTTTTCCTTTTAATTTTTTCATGGTTTGATCATGTACTTCATACTAATTTTCTCTCTTGGCAATGCTCTCCATTAAATATTCATCTAGTCCTCCATCTTATTTTATATTTTAATTCTATTTTTATCTCATCCAAAGTTTTTACATTGTATTTTGACACCTACAAGTTTGTTTCAACTTGGATTCCTTATTTTTTTACACCTCTAGGTTTGTTTCACCTTGACCTTTTGAGCCTCAATAATCTCTTATTTTCACCTTATTAAGCCTCAATGGGCTATATGACTATTAACTTCTCTCTCTTAGTGTTTCAAGAACCTATTTCAACTTCTATGTAACTTTAAATTTTACAAAATATCCCCAACATTTTGTAATAAGCTCTAATACCAAAATGGTGTAATCAGATCTTAAGATATTTAATCCTTCAATAATTTGGCTTGATTTACAAGCATGTAGCCTTCTCTTCTAGGTTTGTTTTAGTATTTACACTATAATGGACTAATTTAACTTGGATAATCATAAAAAAAAGTCTTGAAAAAATTATTTATATATTATACCAACTTAACATATCTATTTATACCTTTATCCAACCTTAATATTATAAGAAAACACAAATCAAGGATTTCTAAGCCTACGAATTAGACCTTAGACTATGTTTTTGAAATAAATTTATTTTAAGAGTTAAAAACACACTAAAAAACTTATAATGATTTATAAATACTTTATCCAACTTATTTACAATGTCTCAAGGCATTTTCATGATTATATTTTGAGATATTGAGGTTTTTACATACTACTAAAATAAGGATTTTGACTTTCTTAACAGAGATGCAAGTCTGAGTTTTACCTATAAATTCCTCACGAGGTACATCCAAACATTTAAATAAAATATTAAAGGTCATATACTTACTATTAAACATGTCTACAAAGTTTCATCTCATTTTAATTATTCATTTCAAAGTTATGCACTTTTTAGTCTTCCTAAGACCTTTTTAAACCTTCACCTATAGACATACTTGATATATTTTATTAGTTTAATAAAATATAGACCTAAAAAGTAATTAAAAATATTTTTAAATAATCATAAACATATATATATATATATATAGAAATATATATATATATTTCTATCCTAAAAAATTTAGGTCATTTTAATTGTTCATTTCCAAGTTATCAGGGTTTTCATACCATATAAACCCTAAATTAATGTATTAGGGTAAGAACACACAAAAATTGATGATTTAAAATTTAGATATTTAAAAAAAAAATATAACCTATATATGGAATGATCTAAAATTATCTTCATATTTATATATCTTATACCCTTTTAAAATTTCTTAAATTTTGATTAAGACACTTTTCTTAACTGAATAAGCCATACTATGTGTTTTTATAATCACAAATGCAACATTCATAAACATCTTCATAAAATTGAGTATGATTTAAAATAATCAAATAAACATAAATTAATTTGTGATATAGGTAAATTAAAATAAAATAATTCAATAAAATACTATTCTCTTTTTATATATCTTCAAAAACTAATACATAAACTTTTGCAGACTACTCTACACACCAATAACAACCTCTCAAAACCTGTAACTTTATATTTCATCCTTTATTTGATAATTTTTTTTGCTCATACTTTCATGATTAAAGGCTTATAATTTTTTTATGTAATACCTAAAAAAGTTTCATTTTTTTTTATGCAATCAATACTTCTCAACCACCTTAAGACTAATCTAGACAAACTTAATTTAGCCATTATCATATGTTGCTTTAATTTTGATTGGGTTTCAGTAAGGATTAAGTTGAGTTGAGGGTTTAAAGAAATTTTTAAAATTTTAAACACCCATTAAATAAGGATCAGGATTGTCATAACATTATAAGACCTTCAATACTCTTATTAACATATTCCAAATTTTGAATTTCTAGTTTTGACAAGGAA
Source organism: Torreya grandis (assembly GCA_037957365.1). Lineage (NCBI taxonomy): Eukaryota > Viridiplantae > Streptophyta > Pinopsida > Cupressales > Taxaceae > Torreya > Torreya grandis. Next base: position 786,324 of record JARHVA010003219.1, on the reverse strand, counting down.
CCTAAAAATACCACCAAATGATGTAGAAATGACAAATGAAACCTAGAAAAGGATTCTTATTGACAAAAAATGAAATTTAAAGACTAATCTCATCCAAAATTATATCAGTATTTAAAAACATATATTTACTAGTTGATGCACATTCATCAGATGCTTATTTCTAATGAAGTGTGGAGTTCATGACTTTCTAACATGACCCCACTGATATGAACCTCCATTGAGGTGAGGGAAAGTATAAAATAGTAGTAAAATTATCTCAAAAGGATAGTGTAATTTTATAGAATATGTTTGGATCTTGTAACATATAGGATTAACATGTCTAGGTAGATATAATATCGAGTCACATAATTTGTGATCTCATTAAGTCCTAAGATACATGATGTAGATAATGGAAGAATATAAAGAGTAATAGTACAAATTCATCAATAAATCAAGCACACATAAAATAAAAATAAAAATCAAATAAAAAGGAAAAAGTGGTCAAAGGAGATATCATAAAAGGAAAATGTTCAAATTCAACACAATCAAAGGGACATGACAGTCAAATGTCAATACAAAAAATAGTGACATATTCAAATGTAAACATAGGAAAGTAAAGGAATGAGCCACAATAAATGGATAATATTGAAATGATCAAAAAATAAATACAATGAAAAAAAATATTAATCAAGGAATAACCTCAAGGAAGTTCATAAATGAAAGTTTAGAATATAAAAAACCAATATGAACATAACATACTAGTTCCTAAAATATGTGTTTGTAAAACATTATGTACACAAAATATAAAAAACATTATGAAAGGTATAAGCATGGATATAAGCATGTGCAATTATATAAGATAAAATATGATAATGGAAAGTGATTATAGAATAATATAACCTAGGTGTATTTTGATCAAAGAAGTATATGCCCCCCAATGTACTTATGACATGAGTAGAAGGAAAACTCAACACATGTATCTAACTATGCATGTATCACACTCGATTAAACATATTTTTACAAGAAAGGAAAGATATGACATCTACTAACATATAGAAAACAACATATGTATAATAAATAATACAATTAGGAATATGTTGAAAATTTTGGTATTTTTTAGTTTTATTTGAATGCTTAGAATATTTGATTTTTTTAATGTATTCTTTGAATATTTTAATAAGATAAACTCAAGATAATTATCCCCTCTAAGTGATGCTCACTTATAAATTTTCAAAAAAATCAATATGGTATATCAAGATGGTGGTGCTACTGAGGAGCATGAATAGGTGTAATATATGCACTGCACATTATGTGATGCTTTGGATATATATGTTAGGATAGTGTGGTCTTGAAAAGGTAATAGAAGGAGTAGGGTTTTGTGGAATCCATTTTTTTGTGACCTGTAGTGTATTTTAAGTAGCATTATAAGGAACATGTTTAGTTTTTATTGACATATGAATTTGTTTTGTAGTATGAGATGAGGATTCCATGAAATCAACTATGTATATTTGATGTAATTATCTCTTGAGTATGGGCTACCTAGTAAATGGGATTTACTATTTATTATGCTTCCATAGAGGATTAATTATAATAGGTTTAATAATTATCTGACTTGGAATATTCTATTTTTTCAAGTGGATGTTTATATGGAATTATAATAAATTTGACTACCTTGTTGGCATGAATGTATTTAATACACCCATTTACTATGGAAGGTTCAATGCATAGTTTATGTATCCAAGGTCACTCAATAACATATCAAAGACTCTTGTGTATGGTATACTAGAGCAAGTAGTGACCACATGTGTTGGTCTAACCTATTAGGGTAAATTAATATCACTAAGAACATATTGTAAGCTTCCATCAAAATCTCTAACCAATTTGATTGAAGGGTGTAAATCATCATGCATATATCTTAAATTTTCAAGTAATGTCATGGTCCACATATTTTTGATATCATCATTATCAATCATAGAATTGTGAATAGGGTGGTGATAAAGTTATGCATGAATAAATAATAAAAATATGTGTCATCATCCAAAATCTCAATATCATCAAAAGTAATAGATGGTATTTGAACCATATGAGGTATATGTACCCATAATATCATCTAATGGGTGCCCATAATTCAGTTGATGAGGATGCACATTATATGTCATTTCCACTTCTATAATATTTTGAGAGTGATCTTTTAATGGATCACTAAACATGTTTAGATTCTAATGGTCACTTGTTTTTGACCCTAAATATTTGGGAGAATAATAAATTCTAATATGTTGGTTATCGATAAGGTCTTGAATATTATGATAGGGATATATGAGATGACAATCTAAAAACTTATTAATTATGAAGTTGGAGACTCGGGTAATCAAGCAAATTATATCCTTGGTGCATTGGATAAGACAAGCATATTAGGTTGATGTGACACTACACTAACAATTTTGGTTACTTCCTTTTTAGGTACAATATGTTTTACCTTGGATCTTTATTTGATATAAAACTTGGTATTGGATGTAGTTGTTGTGTTTTATACATAAATTTTTTCAATGAATAAGTTTTATTTTATGATCTCTAATAATATGGTATAAGTCATCAAAATATTTGAAAATTTTGGAAATAATGGACTCATGTAATGGGGCACATAAAATTTTATTGAAAATGTCTTCAAGCTCAATATCTACTATTTTATTTGTCATTTTAGCCAATATTATCTTGTACCTCTAGACATATTCATTGAAAGGTTCCTTGTTTGATCTTTAAAATTTGAGAATATGATACCATTTTCGTAATGTTGATATAAAATTATGTTAAAAGATAATCCATAAGAGGTTTGAATTCTTTTAATGATTGGATTGGTAAATCATAGAGCCACCCTAGAGCATAGTCCTTGAGGATGTTTCGAAATAGTTTACTCAAAAAATTATCATTGGAGGCATAATCAAGGTATGCTACATAAAAATGTTGAAGATGTTATGCAAGATCACCCTTACCATTATAAAATGTGAACTTAGGTGAAAAAACTAGTTGAAAAGGGGAAAAAATATATCTCATGTGTAAGAGGGTTATGAAACACCATTTATGAATCAAGAGCATAAGGTGACTTCATAAAATTTTTCTTAATATTAGTACCACTATATTTTAAAAGTTTTATAGAATTTAAAATATGTTTCAAATTTTGATCACTAAGATTTGATGTTTTATAAGTCACTAAAGGAGTTGTACCCATGGTTTGAGTTGATAAGGTAGTGGCACCAGTAATTGTGTTAAATTGTCAATGTTTTCCATTGGGGATGTAGCAATAACAGGATTTGATTCATGGAACAAAAGTGTAAACACATAAACCATGCCCCCATCATATGTATGAATTATTGATGTGTTCAATGGGAGAGTTATAGGAATAGGGGAATGTATCATAGGTTTAATGACATGATTAATAAATGCACCTAGTTATTCATCCATGGTTATTTTCATTAGTTTCCAATATGGTTTTTAAAATCTCATCAAGATATTTAGGGTTTTGATGGATTATATCTTGAAATAGAGAAATAACATGCACATTCTCTTTATCTCTTTTCTCATATAAATTATTTTCATTATTTTAATTGTTTTCATTATTAAAATCTTATTCTATAATAACATCTTCAATAGTTTCTTCATTTTCATCATTGACACTTATATTAGGCATAGGGTTCGATACACCATGTGATAGAAAAAACATGACAAAATACTTTACACTTCCACCAAATTAAAAAACATGACAAAATATGAAAAAAAGAACGATAACATAAAAAATTTTGTGAAGATATAAAAAACCACCACTAAAAAATTAAGAATTATGTCAACACCTATTTATTTTAACAAGTAGAAATAAGAAAAAATCAGCTCCTATAAAAGGTAATTTAAAAACTAATAAATACCTAGTTAATTGTCTACAATTTAAGCCTCTGTATTTATAAAATTGCGATACTTTGAAAAACCAATATTATTTAAAAACTTTAATAATTTATGTTTTTAGCTCACTCTTTTTATCCCACGATTTTGATGATATAGATATAGATATTTTTATTTTTAAGTTATTAGAGATAATATTAGAATTCAACAATTTTAAAAAGTAAACAAATAAAGGTGAAATTAATTAAAATACTAATAACATTAACATTAATTAAATATTGTGTATGATTTTTATTTATATATATTTTTAATTATTATTGAAATAATTTAATAACAGTAACGATAACGATAACGATAACGATAACGATAACGATAACGATAACGATAACGATAATGATAACGATAACGATAACGATAACGATAACGATAACAATAATAAAGTATTTATTAGTCAATAATTTTGTCTTGCAAATAAATAATTAAAGTCATGTAATTAATGATTAGAAATTATACATACATAAAAATTTCATAAAAAGTAATATATAATTAAAATAGATCATAATTTTTTTATTTTACTATCAAAATTAATATAATATATTAAAAGTTTGTTAGATTATTGATATCCATCTTGTCAAGCCACTAAAGAGAAAACTTATGTTGTTTGATTAGAAAAATACTCTAACCAAAGGATATTTCCATCATAATAATACATAGATAATTCAAGAAGATAGAGACATATAATGGTTGTGATATTATCTGCAAAATGTATTATTATTATTATTATTATTATTATTATTATTATTATTATTATTATTATTATTATTATTATTATTATTATTATTATTATTATTGAAGATAGGATTCTACCTTCAATTTAAGGTAAAGGTAATAAACTACTAATTAAGGAGGAAAAAACGAATAACAAACCTCTCTTTGTCCAACAAAATAATCAGAGCACAATTTACAAATAAAAAATATTAAATATTCACCAAAAATCTATCAATAGTAAGTAAAATAACTGGTCTTTAGCCAAAATTTAACCTACATTTAGCAAATGAATAGTCAATAACAAAAAAAAATAGAGAACTGGTCACAAATCCAAGTACAACCGATACAACAACTTAGGTTGACACTACTAAAAGAACATCCTTACACATAAAGAGAAATGCAAAGGTTAGAGAAAATTAGCTAATGATCAAGACCATTTTCCTTCCACGATGAGAGAGAAAGCCTTTCATTTTCCACTGAGGTGTATCCTTCACCACTTGTTCAATATCTCATCTCACCTTTTTAGCATTTGATATTCAACCTTTTTTTTATAAATGAGTTGAAAATATCTTTGGTTTTTTCCACCAAAAGAAGAGAAGGGGAATCAATAATAGTTTTCATTGGTGGAAGAGGACTCAAAGCCACTCCCAGATAAGGTTCCACACTTGAAAAGACCTCCCTCCTAAAGGAGGGGTCCCTATCGATTCCTTGATAGAGGGGAAAGAGATCCAGATTAGTAATAAAAAATGTTGTGATTGTGTCAAATGAAATAGTGATCGAAATCCATGTCTTTATTCCTAAAATTAAACTGAGAATAAGAATACGATTGCTAAGGTCTCTTAGAGGAACACTCCATGACATGATGCCTAGTGAGATTATAATGAAGGTATCCGAATGATAGCCATTTCAAGTTGATAAACTGAATCCATGATATATGAGAAGAAACAAGTTTAACTAAATGACAAAGACGTTTGAAAAGATCAATAATAGCAAAAGCTTTCACGGATTTGTTTCCTATAAAATATTTGTTCAATTTAACAAAAAATTCCATGCAATTAATTTGTTATTTAATGTACTCCTCCTCTTCTAAAATGAAATAAGATATTATGTAATCTGATCTAGAAAAAAAAACAACTAAAATTACCATCTTTTCAAAATCAATATCAATTTTATGTTACATATTTTTTATAATATTTTTTAACAAATATGACTATGGAAATACATTACTCCTACAATGGTTTAATTATGCATTGTCTTATCATTATAGAAGATATCTAAACAAAATCATTGAATGAACTTTGTATAAGATTTAGAAATCTCAGGGAAAAAATAAAACATTCTCTTAATTCCAAATTATTAATTTTCATGAAGGACCTACAGGTTTCTCTAATGCTAGTTCATATTAATTTTCTGGAATTTAATTTTTTTAAATTTATCAATTAATATTTTTCATATATTTTAAAATTAATATATTAATTGTAAAATATGAAATAAAATTCATATTTAAATAAAATTTAAATAAATATATTATTTTTTAAATGTGAAAATAAATTTATGAGAAAAAATATAAAAATATATTATTTTCGTTTTAAAGAAAAACCTATAAATATTAGTTTAATGTCCAAAAACTTTTAAAAGGTTTCAAGACAATATCAAAATTGGATGTTTAGTGAATTGTTTCGATGTTACAAACCACGCTCAAAATTGCACATTGATTAATATTCTCTACTTTTCACATGTTTTTTATTTGATTTTAAAATATCCTTAAATTCAGGGAAAGACACAAGACTATGGTAATCTATAAAATCATGGAGAATAGAGGGGAAAACCTAGATCGATGTGGTTTATTAGACTGTGGAAACTTACAAATAACTCTTAATATATGTTTTTATTAATTATTGACCGATTCAACTTAGACGTATTGGTACATTTTTCATTTTCTAATATTTTTTTAAGAAATATACACTGTGCTTTTGTATCCTTGTCTTTTTTTTCCACCGTTTGTTTTGGGCTTTTCAATCATGTGTTAATTTAAATTAAAAATATTTATAAACATAAATATACAATAATAATAATAATAATTAAAAAAAAAAAAAAATTATTATATCAAGTTCTTATTAATACATTTCTCAAGAATTTTTAGTTTTATATACGTGTTCTTTTTCTAATAATCTCCTTTCCTCTAAGTCATTTATTTTGTAATTTTTCTCTCATCATATAACATATGATCCTGGGTATCCAAAAATTAAAACACATTAATTTTCAAATTCTAAATACAGTTCAAGTTTAAATTTCAAAATGTTTATAAATATATTGGTTATACATTATTGCATGAAGAATAATGAAATTAAAAAGGGCATGGAATGTCAATTTTGGATATTATACTTGTTTGTTTAAAAAAAGATAACATTTTATCATGGTATGATTGTCTATGTTTTATTTTGTTTAAATATATATTTTTTATATTGTATTTTTTTATTATAAAACATATAATTTTTTAGTTTTTGGGTTCATAATTTATATTTATATATATTAAAATATTTTTTGATATTAATTTTATTGTAAATAGATTTTTTATAAAAAGGAGAAGATGATAATCCAAAATTATCATAGAGATATTCTACACATTTTTGTTTTAGAATTTTATTGGTGTCATGAATGGTTTTCTTGCATAGAGTTAAAGGGAAAGAAGGCACGCATAATATGCTCAATGTCTAACAATTTTCTTTGAAAGTGATAATGTATAAGGTGAATTAGGTATCTATAATATGTTTAATTGTATTTTTTATTTTTTATTGTTGAGTTGGTAATTTATATGAAAATTTATTCAATATTTTTAAAATTTACTAATTATATGAGAGAGGTAACCTTTATGATCCTCTAATAATTGATCAAATAAAAAATTGATGATAACCCATAACCATCATACACATATTTTATACATTCCTTTTCAAAATTTTATTGTTGTTATAAATACTTTTGTCACATAGAGTTAACAATTTTTTTTAAAAAGTAATAACATAAATGGTAAATTAGGTGGGTTTAATATACTTAAAGATATTTTTTATTTTCTATTGTGCAGTTGGTAGCTTATGTATAAATGTATTAAAAGTTTAATAATATTTTTTTTTATGGACGAAAGACCCCTTACAACCATCTATTCACTCACCAAAGAAAAAATATATGATAACCTATAACCATCACACATATACTCTACACTTTCAATTTCACCATTTTATTATTTTTATAAATAATTTTTCTCGCATGAAGTTCACAATTTTATTTGAAACTGATAATGTATAAAGTGAAGTAATGAAGTTTAATATGTTTAATGGTATTTTTTATTTTCTAGTATTTAATTTGGTATTTTATATGTTAATATATTAAATAATTTTTAATATTAATTTTATGAGTGTGAGACTTGTTACAAACTTATATTTAATGATCAAAGAAAAAAAAGATGAGTAACCCATAACTACCACATATATATTCTATGCATTTCATTTTAAAATTTTATTGTTGTTATAAATAGTTTTATGGTATAGAGTTAATATTTTTCTTTGAAAATGATAATATAAAATATTTTTTTCATTTTATTGTTTTTATCCATGATCAGAAAGGAAGGGAAGCAAAGACGATAAAAATATTCACAACCAATTAAATGTTATATTAATAGGAGGGCCATTTCTATTATAACATCACATCTATTGATAGAACTATCATGTTCTATTAAATTTATATATTATTATGGACCAATCTTTCAAAATAATACAAGATTATTATTTTTTTTTAATACAAATATAAATATTTTAAGATTGTATAAAAAATTCTAAAATACATAATTTAACATATACAATTAAAAGTAATACATATTCTTTTATATAAATTTTTATTGGAAGGGGATGTCTTTATATTTTTAAAATATAAAAAAATCAACCAAAAATAAAATAAATAAACATATATATTCCCAACTAATTAATTATAAGCCTTCCAACAAATTTATTCTTTATTAAATTTTATTTTTTTTAATTAAATTTATATTTTTAAATTAAACATATAATAATACCATAACTTAAAAATACCATCAATTTCTAAATATCAAAAATCTTTCAAAACTATCAATAAATTTATTTACAAAGTACAAAATAATTATTTCTTAATTGAATATATTTAATAATAATTGAGAAACACTTAATTATTTTTTAAAATTTCTTTATTTAAAATTTTCACATTTACAACTCGGATGATAACATTTATATCTTATAATTCATTAAACTTCACATAAATCAGATCTGACAGAATGCGTAAGGCAGAAGGAACATAATTTAATACACCAAATATGTATACTTTGACGCGTGAGAAGAACAAGAGGGCACTTATTCCCTTAGACTTCACCATTTATAATCAAAACGTCCTGATTTCAGGCAAAGGATGTATGTTTTGTGTCGCGCGGAGCTGTAATGGACATGTTAACATATTCTTGTATTGCAGTGTATTTGTAGTCTGGATACAGCTGTGAAGCCTCCAACTTCTCCTTTTCTAATTCAAAGTTTGTCTGCTCACCTTTCACAAATATATTGTGCAAAACACATATCGGAATGTTGTCTGGATGAGGCAGAGCTGCATACACAAAGGTTATGTTTTAGTAATTAGGATTTTTGATTAACAAATCAGAGGCCGAAAATAACAAGGTAAACCAAATCAATGTCATCTTACTTTCTGAATGTTTGATCATCTCAGATTCTGGCAAGAATACTCTCTTAAAAGTGGCTCCTGTTTTTTTTTCCCACATTGATACAAGCTCACTTTGACTAATTATGTTACCTGGAGGCCTATAAATTACCACTTTGTTCAGTGTCCTTGGGTCATTCGCTACCATAATTGTGAAAGCTGCAACATCATCTTCCAAATTCAAAACCGCTGCATTGCTTACGAACATCATGTCAGTTCAGTATTTGTGCACAAATAATGCAGGAACGCATTTAGTTTTGATCTTTGGTCGTTGTAGTTCTGACTTCTATCATCTATGGAAAACAAACTTTTAGTAAAAAAAATTCAATGCATATACCTTTAGTGAGACCATCCCCATATATGACGACTTCTTTTGGTTGTGGTTTCTGACGAGGATGAAGAAAATAATCGACAAAATAAGCCCCAAAAGAGTTGGCAGAAATGAACGAATGAGGAATGCCTGCTTCTTCAATAGCCCTGCGGATTTTCTTTTTCGTATCGCATAGCCTCTGAAAGGGAGGGAGAGCTTTCACCCTGTCTACATCGTTACCAAACTCTGACGGGAGGAACCTCTGTTTATACAACATTTTAATTACTAATCGTTATGATATTGAACTGATCAATACGTGAAAAAAGAAAACATAAATATATACCTTGATGTTGCCAACTTCTTGAATAGCTTTTATGATATTGAGCTGATCAATATGTTGAGGAACAGCAAGTGTGGAAATTATTATATCGACTTGCTTGAATGCATCCACCAAACTATTGTGATCATCTAAACATCCCTGTATATAAGACCGTAAAATTTAATGAATGTTCTTAATCCAAGCAAGAACAGAGAAAATTATAAGCTAGTTAATGTAAAAGCTCACTCACTTGAAGAATCTGAATACCAATATTGGTGAATTCTTGAAGTAGGAGGCAATTGGAGGAATTGGGAGCTAGAGAAGCTGGCCTTACAAAAACATAGGTGGGATAGCCAAAGGAAACACTGGCTTTTGCCATATATTTTCCAAGGTATCCTGTACCTCCGATTATCAATATCCTGTTCCTTCTCTCCTCACATTCCTCAGCTGCTAATGGCATTTTGAAACTCTGGACTGACTGACAAATCATTGGACTTTGAGGAAGAACATATATCAGTTATTTCATATTGAAATTAAAAATTCATGGAGATGACAACTCTTAATGGTAGAGGTTCCTAAAAGCGTATATACTTAAAGGAGATTTGGCCCCGTATCTTTCAGTGAACGGTCACATTGAAAACGTGTGAAAATATAGCCAAGAAAATATCACTATCATAATATATGAATATTACAAGAACACTACTTTAGAGACAGAGGTGGTCTGAAGTTTTCTTTAATGAAAATATCACTATCATGATAGATGAATATTAAAAGAACACTATTTTATCATAATGTTGACACAGTAGATGAATATTAGAAGAACACTATTTTAAAAACAGGTCTGAAGTTTCTTGAAGAGAAAATATCACCATCATAATTGACGAATATTAAAAGAACACTACGTTAGAGATAGGTTGTCTGAAGTTTCCTTGAGAGAGTAGGTCTTCTTGTCTTCTTATTAGATGCTTTGCACAGACCAAAGAAATGCTTATTCCTGGTCGGCCGTAACGTATGATTACAAATATACGAGCAAAATGATTACAAATGTGAATTACGGTTCAAAAGCATATTTCGGGGATAAATCTATTTATTGGATAATTGTTTGGACCGCTAATCTCTGTTAATTGAGATCATGCACCTAAAATGTCGCGGGTCGCTTTCGGTGCAACCCACACGTAGTGATTTGTGGCCTTGTCCTTACGGTTTAACCATCTTCCACCAAATTAATGAACATCTATTAAGAAATATTTGCACTAGAAAATTGTAATTGACCATAAAAGAAATCTCATCACTATTGATTATTCTATTTTAAATGTAGTAGGGAAAGGAGATTATTTTGTTGGGATTTTTAATTTTGAGGTTTTATATTTTTTATATTATGTCATTTTTGAGTATAAAATTTTGGATTTATGTTGTTTAACATTTTTTAAGTTTAAATATATTATGGAGGAGGTAAATTTATATTTTGAAAAGTTATATGATGATGTTTTCATGGATATATCATTTTTTCGTCATTTTTTACGACCATTTATTGTTTAGATCAATTAACTTATAAAAAATGATCAAGAATAATTTTTAAACGAATAGATTATTTTATCATTGGCTTACATTTTTATGAAATAAGGTACAAATTGAAATTAAAATGGGTTTTTCATATGAAATGAAATGTCATTCTAGAAGACACATGGATTATTAATGTCAAAGCCAATGCCATTTTTCACATTGTTTGGCAAGCTTTGCTTCATTAATGTGGCAAGTTAATGTTGTTCTACGTACTGCCAACAAATGTCTCTCCCTACCTTTTCGTGTACTTGATCCCACCAAATGGCCATGGAACTTACCCGAAAGTTATCAACATCTCTTGTTTTGTAGATGAATTTCCATCATCATAATAGAGGGATGAAATGTTATGTATAGATGTGTTACCTATAATTGAACCCAAAGTTGGGTTCTTTTTATTTTTACATGGCTATTATTGTCATTTTGCCTTATACGTTCATGTTTTCTTTTTTGCATGCCTTCACATTTGAGTAGATGTTTATTGGTATGTTAATGGATGGATTAAACATTACATGATGTGTGTTGCCTATAACTAAACCCATAATTGTGTTATTTTTATTTTCACATTGATATTGTGCCTTCAATGTTCATGGGTTGTATAGTGTGCCTTCAATTTTCAAGGTTTTTAAGTGTAACTTCACATCTGAGTAAACATTTAGCAGTATATTAAAGGAGTGATGAAACATTACACTAACAAACATCTCTCTCTACGTTTTTGAGTACCTACTCCTTCCTCGAAAATAGCTATGGAGCCTACCTAAAAGTTCTCACTCATACAATAATTTATAGAGGAATTTATGTCAACATAATGAAAGGATGAAAATTGATGTTGTTGTGCCTTTTTATGTTAATGTTTTGTTTTTTTTATATGCTTTGACATGAATAAGCATCTAGTGTTATGTTAATGGAGAGATGAAACATTACATAAAGGTGTGTTTCCTGTTAGTAAACCCACAATGGTGATATTTTGATTTTCACATGCCTATAATTTTTATTGTGCCTTTTATGCTCATGACACTTTTGCATGCCTTCACATATGATTCAATGTTTACTAATATGTTCATGATGACCATCAAGATATTCAATCACATACTAGTAAATGTTATTGTTTTTGTATCAACCCATAACACCATCATAATTTTATGGCCATGTTGGAAGATGTATGTTACATTAATATGTAAGGAAGTGCCATGTTAGAAGATGGTAGTGTTCTTAATATGAAACAACCATTTTTGAAGACCTCTGAGGGCCATTTTTCCTTTAATGTGGATTGTTAATGCTTCCATACACACAATCTTTACCCTATCCACCATGTTGGAGGGATGAAATATTACCCACAGTTGAACCCACAATGTCAACATGTTTTCATTCATATTTAACTCTAAATTTGTTAGTATTTTAATGGAATCCCTATAGGTTTTCTAAATGCATGTCTTTATATGCTTTAAATATATCTATTGAATTTCTATTTTCTTGCACAACATGGGTTAGAATAATTAACATTTATTAATATGTGGATGAAATTCCTAAACATTCAATGTGTTATTGAACACTTACAGCTATGTGGATGGAAGTCTTGTAGGTTTTCATTCACATATGAGTAAACATTATTGTTTTTTAATCAAAATTTACACTTTCATTCCCATCCCAATATGTGTTAACTCGGATGTATTAGGCCAAAGCATTTTTTAAATTGTTATTTTAATTTTATTGATATATTCTTGTCAATTAATGTTGTTGAGTTCTTCATTCATATTTTAAAAATTAAAAATATTTTTTTGTAGTCAAGATATACAACAAAAATTATCATGAATGTGAATTATGGTTTAAAATTATATTTAGTGGATAACTCTATTTGTCAAATAATTTTTTGGACTAATAATCTCTTCTAATTGAGATAATGCACCTAAAATGTCATGAATCTCTTTCGATTCGTTTACTGTTGAACCCATTTATATTTTTTGGGTGCAACTCAGTTGGCTTAGAACTAGTGATCTATTGGCTGAATTTGACTAATAAATAGAAAATTCTTTTATGAGTCCTTAAGGCTTATTATTTTCTAGTAAATTAAAGAAAAAATATATATTAATAAATATTTAGACCATAAAATTGTAATTGATCATAAGAAATTTCTATACTAACTATTAGCTTTTTAATCTTATATTTGTAATAGAAGTAATAATTAGCAAAGGATATGTAGTAGTGACATATTTAGTCACATCTAAGAAAAAATTTAGTGGTATGTTAATGGAGGGATGAAATGTTACATGATTTGTGTTTCTTGTAATTGAACCCATAATTATGTTCCTTTTAGTTTCACATTGTTGTTATTGTTACTGTTCTTTCAATGTTCATGGTTTTTTTGTGTGCCTGTACATCTGACTAAACATTTAGTGGTATGGTAATGGAGTGATAAAACATTACACTAATAAACATCTAAATCCATGCCTTTTTAAGTACCTACTCCTCCCCCAAATCAACCATGGAACCTACCTAAAAGTTATCAGCCATACAACATTTCATAGAGTAATTTATAAAGATGAAATCAAAGGATGAAAATTAATTTTGTTTTGCCTTCTAAGTTCATGATTTATTTTACATGACTTCACACATGACTAAGAATTTAATCATATTTTAATGGGCCAATAAAACATAGCACAAAGGTGTATTACCTATAAGTAAATCCATAACGTTGTTATTTTTATTTTTTATTTGCCTATAATTTTTATTGAGATTTTTATTCTCATGGTGTTTTTTCAAGTCTTCACTTCTAACTCCACATGTACTGGTATGTTCATGGTGGGTGTTAACATATTAATTCACATAACAATAAATGTTTTTGTTTTTGTCTTAAACCATATTGCCATCTAAATTCTAAGGCCATGTTGGAAGATGCATATGTCATTAATATACATGGAAGTGCCATGTTGGAAGATGGTAGTGTTCTTAAAATGCAATGACCATTTGTGAAGACCCCTGGTGGCTTTTTTCCCATTAATATGTGTTTTAATCCCACCATGCATACCATATTTAACTTTTTCACCATGTTAGAGGGATGAAACATTTTCCATAGTTAAACCCATATGGTCAACATGTTTTCACTCATATTTGACTCCAAATTTGATGGCATTTTAAAAGAATACCCAAAGGTTTTCTAAATGCTTGTTGTTATGTGATTTATATATATGTTGAATTTTTATTTCTTTGCACAACATGGGTTGGAATACATAACATTTACTAGCATGTGGATGGAATCCTTGAACATTTAATGTGTTACTAAACATTTACAACTATGTGGATTGAATTCTTGTAGATTTTCATTCATATATGAGTAAACATTAATGGTTTTTTTAATCAAAATTTATACATTCATTCTCATTCCACTAAATGTTGATTCAGATGTATTAAACCAAACCCTTTTCTAAATTATTTTTACAATGTTATTGCTATGTTCTTGTCGATTAATTTTGTTGTGTTATTCATTGACATTTTCAAAAATAAAAATATTTTTTGCCATAGCCATTATTGATAAATTACTGAACACTTTTTACTATGTGGATGAAAACCCTTAAAGTTATTGATATATTACAATCAATTTATGTTGTTACATTATTCATTCACATTTTCAAAATTACAAATATTATTTTTGATAATTGATGTTGATATGTTTTCTATTTATGTTACTGTATTATTTATATCTGTGACATGTTTCTATATTTGTGGCTCCAAATTTCTATGGATTTATAAGAAGCTACTTTGAATTCCCACACTAAAATTGTTGATTGGATGGAAAGGGATTTGAACTTTTAATGTAATACTAAACATTTACTACAATACACACAAATGCATGTTTGGGTGGAAAGGGATTTGAACTCGGGATGGGAGTGAAATTTTTTAATACTATGTGGATGGAAGCCCTAAAGTTTTTCATTCACATACTAGTAAATTTTATTATCTTTGTATCAGAATGTTAATGATATTTTATTTGTATAGAATGAACACTCAAACCGATTGGTTTAAAAATTTGACCAATAATTATTTTCAAACAAATGCATTATTTTATTATTGGCTTAAAATTTTGTGATGTAAGGCATGGCGTGAAATTAATATGGATCATTAATATAAAATAAAATGCCATTTTAAAATACAAATGTGTCGATAAGACTAAACATTTACTACTATGTAGATTAAATCCATGAAGTTTTTATTCACATACTTGTAACTGTTAATGTCTTTCTACACATAATAAGAATTTCATTAGCATAGCAGTAAACATAGAGTCAGATGTATCAAACCAAATCCCAAGAATCATGTTGTTGTGTTGCTGATATATGTTGTTGTGATATTCAATCACATTTTTTCATTATTTTGGTGTCTTTTTGATATGTTGATGTGTTTGTAATTCTATTGTCAACATTGTTGATTTTATTCCATTCTATTATCAATTACTATATTTATGTATTCTTGTTTTTATAAAAGTTGAAATAATTTAAAGTGTGAATCTTAGCCAGGCTACTAAATTCAATAAATTTTTACAAACATTATGTTTCTTCACTCTTGGTATGTTTCAATTATTTACAAAAAAATTATTGTGTTTCTAAACATGATATATTTTTATGATGATTAGTATTCTCTTACATTTTCATCAAAGTTTGTAATTCTCAACTCTTTATTGCTTCTATTATTTATCTCTATTATTGATGTTTTCCTCTATGGGTAATGGTAGTGAAATTTGAAGTGAAGAGTGAAGAAAAAAATGGGGTACTCAATTTCAAGTGAATGATTTTTAACTTTCATTAAGCTTATGATCCATTTTTAGGTTGGGTGGTAGATTAAAAAAAAATTACAACACATAATAAAATAAAATAATTTTACTTTAATTAGGTTTATCAATACACTTCAACACTTTAGATATCAAACTAAATACATTTCATTCCATTAATTGTTACATAATGTATTATAATAGAACAGAATAATTACATTATATATTTTTATTGTATTAGTAGTTGTAAAAAATAATGGATTTATTTCAGGTAAATCAAAAGTTACATGAACCAAGGTGTGAAATTTGATGTGTCCTTAATTTCCTATATTAGGAGAATGCAAAGTTTTTTTTGATCCTTCAAGAGCTATCCTTAATGGTATTTAATGCCATGTTAACAAAAATAGGAGGGATAAAAAATGAACCATTTTGGAGTAGATGGATAAATACACTATTTAAATGCATTTTCATCTCCAATTATTTTGTCTCCATATCAAATTACCTATCCCTTTTATCATGCTATTTATTTTGATCTTTTTCTTACCTTTGGTATCTTCTCCTGATTCTTATTTTGCTTTTTGAGTTCATCTACAATTTTGTGATGTTCCCTTATTTTAATTTTAACGTACATAAGGACTTTATTGTGATCAAATTATTATTTATTCCTTACATTCAATCCCTCAATATCCTAATTTTAGGAGTTTTGTTCCATAAACATTAGGTGATAGTCATTTTATATGATAATTTTTTATTATTGGCTCATTATGAGTGCATTGTTTCTTCATTTCTTTGCAAAGTTTATTGCTAAATTTTTTTAAAATGTTGATATTGAGGTTTATTATTCTTTCATTCTATTTTTTCTTCAATCTTGATTTTTGAATAATTTTTTTACTATTTCTTCATTGTTATCTAAATCAACTATTTCATCTTCTATGCTCTAATATCCACTTAGTGCATAGTAATGAAATATTTATGATGCGATAGAAGGTGGAAGTGGTACCATTGACATAGAGACATTTATTTCCATTAATTCATAACTGAGGCCAAGATTTGTTTATCCCTCCTAAACCCATTCTAGTGGGCTTTCTTGAGTAAGAAAACTTAAAACATCTTGGTTGAAATTGGATATTATATTTGCAGGATCTTCAACACCTTCAACATTAATTGAATTTGTATTTTAATTTTATATTTGACCTAAAACACCTTCAAAATTTTATTCTTAACTTCTTCACCTTTCACAACATTATCATGTTGCATTTGATCCATCTTCTAAATACTAGCTTCAATGTCTTCCTCAATTAGCCATGCCAACCTCATCATATTTTCAAAATAATTAACTTAATTATATTTGACATTAAATTATACACTTAAATTCATAGTATTCACTACTACCTTAGGGTTTAAGGGCCAAATACCTATCCTTCAAAACACATTTATTATATTCGTATGAGTTTGTTCAATCTTCAATATTTTGTATCCCAAAGTGGCCGATCTATGTATCTTTCTATCCCAACCATGATGAACATTCATATATGATATAATATCTCCTAAATTAGGCCTCAAATGGAATAAAAACACTTACATCCGATGGTTATAATATTTGGATAGTGTGTGTAGACAATGTAAGCAAGTCTATCTCCAAAGTTCTAGCCTATTTAATTAAGTCGTATAATCTTACCAAACTTGTAAGTTAGATTTAATTAAATCATCTAAATTTATGATACCTAGAGGATGTATTTAAATTAAATCATCCACCATCAACACATATATATTATTAGGTTATTAAATTTCTCACACTCACTAGATCATGCACATATCTAGGTTGTAAAATTTTGATGAAACAAACTCAATGGATGTGTTACAACTCACCTTTGCACCATGCTTGGGGGAATGTGTCCTTTAATTAATTTAAGTGCTTAATGTCTTAATTTAGAACCCAAATTAACATACAATAACACCAAACTAAATGTCAGTGGATGATGACATTTTATGACACAAAGTAGTGAACACATGGAATAAATATAGACAAGTTGAAGGAGGTTGATGACATTTAAAAAGGTTTTGAATAAGATATATGAGGTTGATATCATGTAACACAGATGTGAAGAGTTCATAGTTATTTATTTTTGTGACATCAGTGTTTAAGTCATCTTCTTTTAA
This sequence comes from Torreya grandis, assembly GCA_037957365.1. Taxonomy (NCBI): domain Eukaryota; kingdom Viridiplantae; phylum Streptophyta; class Pinopsida; order Cupressales; family Taxaceae; genus Torreya; species Torreya grandis. Next base: position 767,844 of record JARHVA010003219.1, on the reverse strand, counting down.
TCATCTCGTTGTCTTTTCTATTCTATATGCTCTAATGCTAGCCCCTTAGGTTTTTATTTATACTTAATAATGCAATACATTTTGTGTTTCAGAGCATAAATGGGGTGTATTTGGTGGTGTAGGTGTAGTTTCCTTTGGATTTATAAATTATGAGTATTTGAAAAAGTGCAAGATTAACAAGCCACTAGATCATTCTCGACTCTACCATTTATGAAATTTTCCTATGCATGCAGTCATTGATAAGATTACTTCAATTTAACACTATCCAAAGTATTTAATTTAATCTCCTTAATGGTTCATTTTTGTGACCTTTAATTCAATTATAATATCTTAAGCATTTTTTGATATTTAATTTAATTATATCAACGTTCTAGAATTAATAAAATATTAATATTAATGGCTTTTTGCACTTAAAATTTATTTAGAGAATGTTGAAAAAGTGATTATTATTTATTTATATATTTTTTGTGACAATAATTTATTGTTTTATATTTTTGAGATCACACCATGTGATTTGGTAAATCTAATATGCTAACCATGTAGTGAATTGCTTTGGGTTTGGTTTGAAATATGGCATTGAAGTGATGGGAGGGAGTGAATAAAAGGAGATGAAGAACAAAAATATGTAGGAATAAATAATAGTATGGTATAAATAGTAAAATTTGAGATTAATAGTTATGAGACTAGTTGGTGATCCTTCCAAAGTGATACAGTTGGTTTATTTTGGGTTAACTGCCACATGTTAGCAATTTTAACACAATATGAAATGTTTATATTTTAAATTCACATTCAAAGATGTGGATGATGAAAATGTTTCAATGATAATTACTCCCACCTAATCCCAATATTATGTCACTTTTTATGCCAGTGATATTTATTATACACCTTTAACTTTGAGGTTGGTCATGCTAATCTAAAGGCCTCATGACTATCATTGTAATTCCTTGATGTTTGTGGCATATTGAAAAATTATGGAAATTATAGGAGCATTAGTATTCATTTTAGTGGTGTTTTTTGATACCTATAGTATAATAAAAAAATCTCATTCATCTAGGGGAGATGGAATATTATTTGGTGTAATGTTTTCTATGTAAATTGTTATATCCCAAATTTTCACCCTAGAGAAGTCAATCAAACTTTCTCAAATTTAGGTGAACATAGAACTATCTATGAGTATAGGTATATTGGTATAAGAGATAAATCTCTATATTATGGGATAGCTCTATAGATCTAATTATTTAGTATCTCAACTAAAATTGTCGAATAACTTATTGGGGTTGAAAAGGGAAGAAAGAAAATGAAAGTAACCTACACTAATGGAGGTCATACACCAAGGATATCTCTATAAAAATGCTTGAACTTACATTATGAAAGTAGATTACTAGAAATTATCTCAACTCAAAGTTACTCTAGAAAAAATGTTTCTACATGGAGGAATATTGCTATGAATTTCAGAAGGTGAGTGAATAGGAGGTCTAGTCTTAGACAACACTAATCTTCTTCACACTTCAAATACACATAACTAACACTTGCACTTCATGAGACATATTATAAGAAATATTAATTACATAATGAATACATGAGTAAAATGGAAGTGAGGAGAAACAATCATCACTTATCATCCAAATAGACTACTTGACATACTTAGGCCATAAATTTTAGAGCCTAAACTAGCCTGATAACTTTATTCAAAGGAAAAATAAGATGTGAAACTAGTATAGCTTTTCCATATGAATTTGGATCCCCTATGATGCTAAAATGGATTCAATATATAGAGAAATAGGAAAAAGAGAGAAAGAGTGACATTAGAGAGTCACAATGCCAAGTGTCAAGTCTTGAATACCATTTATAATTTAAGATAAGGAGTTATAAAATAGATCATGAGGTTCTATTAATCAAGTGTCAAATCTAAAATATGATATCCTCTTGATGTTGGCATAGGGATACTTCATTTTTGTTATTGAAACTATTTTCTTGGTTATGAATCTACTTAACTATATTTAATTATATTGGAAGTCATTGACGCATGTGTACTAACTTGAGAAGTTGTAAACATGATTGGTGCAAGTCATTTTTCACCCCTGCAACTGATGATCTTCTCTTTGCCACTTGCTGCTTACCCTTTCAGCAAGTCACTAGTCCTTTAGGACTAAAATTTCATACTTGTCACTAGGGTGACTTGAAAAAAATCAATAATTTTTGTTGTGGAGATGTAAGACACATATTCATAACTTTTTTGTCCTCTGTTCTATTATATAAAATTTAATAAAACTCAAAATCACACTTCTCATCTCCAGCTTTGCAATTACCTTTCTTCTCACTATTCTATCCAAGACTCCCTACAATATTCAACTTAGAATAGGGATATCCATACATGAATTAGGTTATAATTGGGTTTGAAGAGTCATAATACATCTCCACACACCTTTCACCATGACCTTGACTTGTGTATCACTTTTTGCATCTTATAAACAAAACATAAAATTTGACCCATCTGTACAAGTGATGGTACAAAATAATTTAGTGGTAGTGAGTCTAAGAGAGTTTCAAGTAGGTATAGATCATTTTCAAGTCTAATTTACCCCTTTTTAATCAATTATTCTTCATCATTTTCTCATTAGGCTCTTATGAGGGTCTGAAGTAGTTTAGGTTCTCAGTGATGGTTCATAAAGGTTAGGACCCTAACCTTTGAATAAATTACACTGAGATAAATTAAATGATCACCATAAACTATCCCAAAGATCTCAATAACACATCTGTTTATTCCATGTAGATTGGATTGAAATAAGTTAGCTCTCGAGTAGTTGTTATGCACTCTAGACACACCTAAGATAAATTAACATAAAAAATGGCCAATTAAAATTATTATCTAAAAAAAAATTACTCTCATAAACTATATATTCTCCAATTAAATCTATAAAATTTCTTAGGAAGATCACATCACCATAGGAGTGATGTTGGAAGCCTAAGGTTCATGTCTAGTTATTAGGCCTAGTAGGCATATACTAGGTTTTATAAGTATGTGGTCACTTATGAGTATTGAAAGTGATTATAATACTTAAAAAAAACTTATTCACCTCTAATTAAATCATATAAATCCTCCCATAATTATTCAATAATTTCCATTTATCCTTTTCCCATCAATGTACTAGGTCTGCAAGTTGCATTGCATGTGGAGTGTCTCAGGGATGGGACAAAAGAATAAGCACTTACCATGTTATTTTTACCTAAATTATACCATGTAAGCCTTTTTAAACCCACAATGGACCCATATACCAAATTTCAATCCCCGGCCATGCTTTTGGAGCCCTCAACACTTTGAATTCTCAAAGCTAGCTATAGGCATTTATGACTATATAGGGTTTTTAGGCAGAGTTTGAACTTATTGTACATTCACTTGCGTAATAATGTTTGGATTGATAAATTGATTATTTGATAAATACATTAAATAATATAATTATTTAAATAAAAACCACTTGAATATTTAGATAAACCTTAAGTCACTTCGGTATATTGTATACTTGTGTGTATTCCCTTGAGATTAGAATGCCAATGTAATATTCTAGGAGTCCTATTTGTAATACTGGGAATATATAATCATGATGATTGATATTATATAACATTATTAAAATCTTATAATCTCTAATTTCCTTCCAAATCATAAACCCATTATTGTTTCAAAACTAACTTTCTCAATATTTGACTATAGGTGTGTATGAAGATTTTTGAGTGCATTGGTTTAGAGTTTTGATGGTTTAGGAACCTTATTAAACATTGAATTCTCTATTAAATAATTATAATTTTGATAAATTAATATATCATTTAAATCCTTGGAACCTCTATGTTTCTTCATTATCTGTATCCAAAATAGATTTTCAACTTGATTGACTATAGGTATTACTTGAGGGGGTCTTGACTATATTTGATCTTGAATTGAATCTCACAAAAAATCTCCAATATTTTTCAATGGCTCAGTCATATTTATTTAATTTTGAGAATATTCTCAAAACCTTGAAACTCCTTACTCTTTGGGAACATCACTACCAAATCACACTTATCCACAATATGTTATAGGTGGTTGTCTGGATGCGCTTTGTATGCCAGTCTTGAGTTTATATTTAAAACCTATTATTCCATATTAAAATCCCAAATCATAATCAAGAGGAATTATGAATGTATTCAAAGATTCATAGTCTCTTTAAGGCACATCATTAGACCCCTATACTTTTAACTACCTACACATAGAACCCTATAGGTCTCTATTAGGTATGTAGACTTATTTGCACTTCTTTGAATTTGAGGTGACTTGGAGATATATAAAATACAAAATTTTATCAATAATATAAACCACCATGCTTTTGGGGGTTTAAAATAAGTGTACTACTCTTGCCTTGAAGCTACTCATAGAATGTGAAACTCTGCGACTAACAAAAACTATTCTACAGACCATTAATATTGAATTTTAGCATAAGGAGAGGGTTTTTCACATACTTTCATGACCACACATGTCAAATTAGGTTTAATTCAACATAAAATTGATGGATATGCTCTTCAAGTCTACATACATTACTTTTTTTCACATAAGTCAATATACAAAGTGCAACTAAATGATAAAAATGAGCTATTGGTATTATACAGGTAGTTTAGATATACTAATAATATTAATGACTATTCATAAAGCACATGAAACCAATCCTAAAAATATTAAAATGAATTAAAATCTCATAAAGACCTATAACCTCGATCTAGTTCATTCACTCTAACTCCTCTTCTCTAAAATCGTTGACCCTTTCTAGGTTATCCAAAAGAGTGATAGGAGAGATGAAATGGTTTTCATAAATTTTGAATATGTTGAAACTAATTGAGCCTAAAAATTACATTTGGGGATTCCATGAAACCTTCCTAAAACATTCACACTTGTAGTCAAGTCACTCTAATCTGTACAAACAGTCGAAAATGACTTTTTTAAAATAAATTATCTTATTTTTTTTTACATTGAAGTTGTAAAATTTAAGTTTCAAAACTTTATTTGATCCATATTTGACATAATAAATGTGATCTTGCTTCTTTAAATTTATCATTTTGATTAGATTCATGTATAATTCCTTAAAAAGACCAAAAGGTGGCATAAAAGGGCATTAAGACAAATAGATAAGTATGAAAAAGAATCAAACATATTGCGTGAACCTAAAAGTATGACTTGACTTCATTTAGGACCATGGTAACAAATTTCAAACCTAGAGGGCCTTATGAAGGTTTGAACATGTAAGGGTTGACCCAATTTTACTTTGTGTATAATTTTCGTCAAAAAAAACCACTTATACTAATAAGTTAATGTTTAATGTAGTGTACACTCAAAAACATGTTAATTAAGGAGAAAAATCCAATAAAATAAGGTACATATAAATGTATATTACAAAATCAATAAAAATCTATTGTTTGTTCCTTAAAATATAGATGCATTAGATATAATAATTTTCTCAAAATAAAGTTATGATATTATTAACATACAAGGTGATATATAAAGGGTAGGAAAACCAATAAAGATAATTAAAAACCTTGAGGGAAACAAGACATAAGAGTGAAAAGTATTTCTAAGAGAGTATAAGTTAAATTGTATGACATTATGGAAAAGAGTGAAGCAATAATATTTTTAAAATAGGTTTGTTGAAACACTATAAGAATGACAACCATTTACTATGAGAATTTTTACAATCATTATATAAATTTATAATGAGTGTGTGTAAATTCATCATATCATCCCATATCATCTTATAATTTCATTGTAACATTTAAGGTAGCTACATGATATCATTTTTTTTCCAATATAGTGGAAAAGTATTTTCAACATATGATAAATGAGACAAGAATGTAATATGTACTTATTATTTACATATTATATTGTTATAGATAATTATGATTTGTTTGATATATTTTAAATGTATTATTAATGTATAATTATAATAAATTTATTTGTGATATTACTTTAAATTTATGAACAACATTTAATGTTTAAAGAAAAGTTAAATTGTTTTTTTTGGTAGATTTTTTGGGTAAGATGTAAATAACTAAAAAAATCCTTTTAATCCTTCCAAAATAATCAACGTTAAATTAAAAACAAGAATACTCAAAAAAATATATATTTATATCAATTTAGAGTAAAATACCCTATAAATTAAAATCTAACTTTATACCCTTTATATAATTAATTTTAAAAATATTTGAGAAGACAATAACTTATGTGAATAAGGAAATACCTAAAAGTAACTTTTTTAACAAAAAATAAAAATAAAAACATAATTTAATAAAAAGAATATATGCACATATTTGAATAACATGCCTCTATTGTAAATTAAATATGTTGGTGTAAGCAGTCCTTATGATATTTGATCTATCAATAGTCTAACTTGATTTACAAGCTTATAGCCTTCTCTTCTATGTCTATTTGTTCTATTTGAACTATACAAAAATAATATGAATTTTATAATAATAAAAAGGTCTTAAAACATTAATTTATTTGTTATAACAACTCATCATATCCATTTATACCATTATCAAACCATAATATTGAAAGAGAAGACATAACATGGGTTTCTACGCCTAGGAGTTAGGCATACAAAAACTATTTTTAAGATAAATTTATTTAAATAGGTTAAAAAATTATCAAACCACATGTAATTTTTAAAAACCATTTTTACCAACCTATACAAAATTTTAGGACATTTTCATGATTATATTTTGATATATTAAGGTTTTTATACTGCTATAACAAGGTTTTTATCTTTCCTAATATGATTGCATCTTTGAGTTTTGCCTATACCTTCCTCATTAGGCACATAAAAAAATTTAAAACAAATTTTAATTTTCTTACACATCATATCAAACATTCTTAAAAAGTTTCATCTCATTTTAATTATTCATTTCAAATTTATGCACTTTTTAGTCTTCATAAACCCTTTTAAAACCCTCGCCTACAAACTTAGTGACTATATTTTATCAATATATTCTTCTATATACATATAAAAAAATTAAAACTAATTTAAAAACATCATGAAAGTCTCAATACATATATATTAAAAACTTTGTCATTTTAATAATTATTTTGCAAGTATGAGGGTTTTGGTACCATAGAAACCCGAGATTATTTTTGCAAGCTAAGTGCACAAAAAAATAGTTAATTTTAAATTTAGAGACTATATTTACAAAATAACCCCTAGAGGTGGTCTTCATAAAAATTATACTCCTTTTTATATCACTTATATCATTTTAAAAAACCTTCAACGTGGATTAATACACTTTTCTTACTAAATAAGCCTTGTTTTGTGTTTTTTATAGTCCTACAACTTCATAAACATCAACATAAAATTTAGTATGATTTAAAATAATAAAAAAACACTTAAATTAATGTATTTAAAATCAAATAATTGAATTAAATAATCTTATATTTTCATATATCTTCAAAAACTAATACACATACTTCTACTATGTACTCCACAAACGAATAAAAAACTTTTTGAACCTATAACTTAAAACTTTCTCCTTTCTTTGATAATTTTATTATATCCTCATCTATTGATTCTATACCTATAATATTTATATAAAATGCATAAACTTATTTCCTTTTTTCAATGCAATAAATACTTCTCAACTTCCTTAAGAATCATCTAGACAATCCTAATTTAGCCATTTTCTTTTTTTCTTTCACCTTGGTTGGGTTTTAGTGAGGTTTAAGCTAAGTTGAGGGTTTAAATACTTCTATTACATATTATTACACTTTAAATAAACATTTAATAAGTACCACGACCTTAATAACATGATAAAACCCTCAATATTATCATCAACAAATTTAAATTTTTGAATTTTTAGTTTTGATGAGAAACCCAAAAACACCACAAAATGATTATAAATGACAAATGAAATGTGGAAACTTCTTATAATTAACCAAACATTAAATTTTAATATGATTCACATCCAAAATTAGACCAATATTTACAATCATTAATCTCTTAATTGACGTACCTGCATAATACTCCCCAAATGAAAAAGAAAGAGCTTTAGCTCAAATGGAGAAGTTTAATAGTTCCATTTATTCTTCCTTGTATTCCTGTTCTTGAATTTATTACCTTGTTTTATTCCTATTCTACTTATCTATTTCTTCATGTTTTCATTTTGTTTATTTACTTTCTTCCATGCTTATTGATCTTCTTCAACTAGTTACTCATATATGTGGACATATTTAATTGATCCACATTTATGCAATTTATTTTCTACCTTATCTTATGTTACACCTAAACATAAAACAATCTATTTAAGCTAGTAAACCATTAATTCATCATGAATTTGAGGCATATTAATTATTTCTTCCATATTTGAATGTTTCCCATGTTTTTATTTCACATCATAGACTCTCCAATGTTCCTTATTAATTATCTTTAATATTGTCTTTTCTTCATTCATGAATCTAATTTCCATTGTCTCTTGTAGGCAGTACTTTACATTGGTTTGAAATTTCTCACATTCTACAAATTGTCAAATTTATAAACTTCATTTACGATGTAATGTTATTGAAGCTCCTCCTTTCTCATATTGATTTTATTTCTTTATGTCTCACATTGCATTGTTATGAGATCTACACTCCTTAGTATCTCTTTTTCTTCTTTTTTCTTCTATTTTATTGTCTTTTCATCCTTTTTATCACAACATGCCCATAAATTCCTATTATCATTCATTTCTCCTTCTCTTACTTCATATTTTTTTTCCTTTTAATTTTTTCATGGTTTGATCATGTACTTCATACTCATTTTCTCTCTTAGCAATGTTCTCCATTAAATATTCATCTATCCCTCCATCTTATTTTATATTTTGATTCTATTTTTATCTCATCTAAAGTTTTTACTTCACATTTTGACACCTACAAGTTTGTTTCAACTTGGATTACTTATTTTTTGACACCTCTAGGTCTGTTTCACCTTGACCTTTTGAGCCTGAATAATCTCTTATTTTCATCTTATTAAGGCTCAATGGAATATATGACTATTACCTTCTCTCTCTTAGAATTTCAAGAACCTATTTCAACTTCTATGTAACTTTAAATTTTACAAAATATCCCCAACATTTTGTAATAATCTCTAATCACAAAATAGTGTAAGCAGTTCTTAAGATATTTGATCCTTCAATAGTTTGACTTGATTTACAAGCATGTAGCCTTCTCTTCTAGGTTTTTTTTAGTATTTACACTAAAATGGACTAAATTAACTTGTATAATCATAAAAAAAGTCTTGAAAAAATTATTTATATATTATACCAACTCAACATATCTATGTATACCTTAATATTATAATAAAACACAAAACAAGGATTTCTAAGCCTACGAATTAGACCTATAGACTATGTTTTTGACATAAATTAATTTTAAGAGTTTAAAACACACTAAAAAAATTATAATGATTTATAAATACTTTATCCAACTTATTTACAATGTTTTAGGGCATTTTAATGATTATATTTTGAGATATTGAGGTTTGTACATACTACTAAAATAAGGACTTAGACTTTCTTAACAGAGATGCAAGTCTAAGTTTTACCTATAAAATCCTCACCAAGTTCCTCCAAATATTTAAATAAAATTTTAAAGGTTATATACATACTATTAAACATGTCTACAAAGTTTCATCTCATTTTAATTATTCATTTCAAAGTTATGCACTTTTTAGTCTTCCTAAGACCTTTTAAAACCATCACCTATAGACATACTCACTATATTTTATTAATTTATTACACTATAGACCTAAAAATTAATTAAACGTATTTTTAAATCATCATCATCACACACACACACACACACACACACACACACACACACACACACACACACACACACACACACACACACACACACACACACACACATCCTAAAAAATTTAGGTCATTTTAATCTTTCATTTCCAAGTTATCAGGGTTTTCATACCATAGAAAACCTAAATTAATGTAGTAGGGTAAGAACACACAAAAATGGATGATTTAAAATTTAGAGATTTGAAAAAAAGCATAGAACCTAGATATGGAATGATCTAAAATTATCCTCATATTTCTATAACTTATACCCTTTTAAAATTTCTTAAAATTTGATTAAGACACTTTTCTTAACTAAATAGGGTATATTATGTGTTTTTATAATCACAAATGCAACATTCATAAACATCTTCATAAAATTGAGTATGATTTAAAATAATAAAATAAACATAAATTAATTTGTGATATAGGTATATTAAAATAAAATAATTCAATAAAATACTATTTTATTTTTATATATCTTCAAAAACTAATACATAAACTTTTATAGACTACTCTACACACCAATAACAACCTCTCAAAACCTGTAACTTTATATCTTATCCTTTATTTGATATTTTTTTTTGCTCATAATTTCATGATTAAAGGCTCATAATTTTGTTATATAATACCTAAAAAAGTTTCATTTTTGTTTTATGCAATCAATACTTCTCAACCACCTTAAGACTAATCTAGACAAACTTAATATAGCCATTATCTTATGTTGCTTTCATTTTGATTGGTTTTCAGTCAGGATTAAGTTGAGTTGAGGGTTTAAAGACATTTTTAAAATTTTAAATGCCCATTAAATAGGTATTAGGACTGTCATAACATTATAAGACCTTTAATACTCTTATTAACATATTCAAAATTTTGAATTTCTAGTTTTGACAAGGAACCTAAAAATAGCGCCAGATGATGTAGAAATGACAAATGAAACCTAGAAAAGGATTCTTATTAACAAAACATGAAATTTAAAGACTAATCTCATCCAAAATTATATTAATATTTAAAAACATATATTTATTAGTTGATTCACATTCATCAGATCTTTATTTCTAATGAAGTGTGGAGTTCATGCCTTTCTAACATGACCCCACTGATATGAACCCCCCTTGAGGTGAGGTAAAGTATAAAATAGTAGTAAAATTATCTCAAAAGGATAGTATAATTTTATAAAATATGTTTGGATCATGTAACATATAGGATTAACATTTCTAAGTAGATATAGTATCGAGTCACATAATTTGTGATCTCATCAAGTCCTAAGATACATGATGTAGATAATGGAAGAATATAAAGAGTAACAGTAAAAATTCATCAATCAATCAAGCACACATAAAATTTTAATCAAAATCAAATAAAAATGAAAAAATGGTCGAAGGATATATCATAAAAGGAACATGTTCAAATTCAACACAATCAAAGGGACATGACATGGTCAAATGTCAATACAAAAAATAGTGACATATTCAAATGTAATCATAGGAAAGTAAAGGCATAAGAGCCACAATCAATAGAGAATATTGAAATGAAAAAAAAAATACAATGCAAAAAAATATTAATCAAGGTATAACCTCAAGGAATTTCATAAATGAAAGCTTAGAATACAAAAAACCAATATGAACATAACATACTAGTTCCTAAAATATGTGTTTGTAAAACATTATATACACAAAATATAAAAAACATTATGAAAGGTATAAGAATGGATATAGGCATGTGTAAATATATAAGAAAAAATATGATAATGGAAAGTGATTATAGAATAATGTAACTTGGGTGTATCTTGATCAAAGAAGCATATGCCCCCCAATGTACTTATGATATGAGTCAAAGGAAAACTCAACATATGTATCTATATATATCATGTATCTAACTATGCATGTATCACAATAAAATAAACATATGTATATAAGAAAGCAAAGATATGACATCTACTAACATATAGCAAACAACATATGTATAATAAATAATACAATTTGGAATATGTTGAAAATTTTGGTATTTTTTAGTTTTATTTGAATGCTTAGAATATTTGATTTTTTTAATGTATTCTTTGAATATTTTAATAAGGTAAACTCAAGACAATTATCCTGTCTGAGCGATGCTCATAAATTTTCAAAAAAATGAACATGGTATATCAAGATGGTGGTCCTATTGAGGAGCATGAATAAGTGTAATATATGCACTATACATTATGTGATGCTTTCGATATATATGTTAGGATAATGTGGTCTCAAAGAGGTAATAGAATGAGTAGGGTTTTGTGGAATCCATTGTTTTGTGATCTGTAGTGTATTTTAAGTAGCATTACTAGGAACATGTTTAGTTTTTATTGATATATGAATTTGTTTTGTAGTAGGCGATGAGGATTCCATGAAATCAACTGTGTATATTTGATGTAATTATATCTCAAGTATGGGCTACCTAGTAAATGGGATTTACTATTTCTTATGCTTCCATAGATGATTAATTATAATAGGTTTAATAATTATCCGACTTAGAATATACTATTTTTTCAAGTGGATGTTTATATGGAATTATAAGAAATTTGACTACCTTGTTGGTATGAATGTATTTAATACACCCAAGTACTATGGAAGGTACAATGCATAGTTTGTTTATCCAAGGTCACTCAATAACATATCAAATAATCTTGTGTATGGTATACTAGAGCAAGTAGTGACCACATGTGTTGGTCTAACCTATTAGGGTAAGTTAATATCACTAAGAAGATGTTGTAAGGTTCCATCAAAATATCTAACCAATTTGATTGAAGGGTATAAATCATCATGCATATATCTTGAATTTTTAAGTAATGTCATGGTCCACATATTTTTTATGTCATCATTATCAATCATAGAATTGTGAATAGGGTGGTGATCAAGTTATGCATGAATAAATAATGAAAATATGTGTTATCATCCAAAATCTCAATATCATCAAAAGTAATAGATGGTATTTGAGCCATATGAGGTATATGTACCCATAATATCATCTAATAGGTGCCTATAATTTGGTTGATGAGGATGACCATTATATGTCATTTCCACTTATATAATATTTTGAGAGTGATCTTTTAATGGATCACTAAACATGATTAGATTCCGATGGTCACTAGCTTTTGACCCTAAATATTTGGTAGAATAATCAATTCTAATATGTTGCTTATCGATAAGGTCATGAATATTATGATTGAGATATATGAGATGCCAATCTAAAAACTTATTAATTAGTGATGTTGGAGACTTGGGTAATCAAGAAAATTATATCCTTGGTGCATTGGATAAGAAAAGCACATTAGGTTGATGTGACACTGCATTAACAATTTTGGTTACTTCCTTTTTAGGTACAATATGTTTTACCTTGGATCTTTATTTGATATAAAACTTGATATTGGATGTATTTGGTGTGTTTTATACATAAGTTTTTTCAATAAATAAGTTTTATATTATGATCTCTAATAATATGGTATAAGTCATCAAAATATTTGAAAATTTTGGAAATAATGGACTCATGTAATGGGGCACACAAAATTTTATTGAAGATGTCTCGAAGCTCAATATCTAATATTTTATTTGTCATTTTAGCCATATTATCTTGTACCTCTAGACATATTCATTGAAAGGTTCCTTGTTTGATCTTTAAAATTTGGGAATATGATAACATTTTCATAATACTAATAGAAAAGTATGTTAAAAGCTAATCCATAAGAGGTTTGAATGCTATTAATGATTGGATTGGTAAATCATGGATCCACCCTAGAGTATAGTCCTTGAGGATCTTTGGAAATAGTTTACTCAAAAGATTATCATTAGAGGCATAATCAAGGTATGATACATAAAAATGTGGAAGATGCTATTCAGGATCACCCTTACCATTATAAAATTTGAACTTAGGTAAAAAAAATAGTTCACATGCGGCACAAATATATCTCATGTGTAAGAGGGTTATGAAACACCTTTTATGAATCAAGAGCATAAGGTGACTTCATAAAATTTTGCTTAATATTAGTAGCACTATATTTTAAAAGTTTTATAGATTTTAAAATATGTTTCACATTTTGATCACTAATATTTGATGTTTTATAAGTCACTAAACGACTTGTAGCCATGTTTTGAGTTGATAAGGTAGTGACACCAGTAATTGTGTTAAATTGTCAATGTTTCCCATTGGGGATGTTGCAATAGCAGGATTTGCTTCATGGAACAAAGGTGTAAACACATAAACCATTCCCCCATTATACGTATGAATTATTGATGTGTTCAATGGGAGAGTTATAGGAATATGGGAATGTCTCATAGATTTAATGACATTATTAATAAATGCACCTAGTTATTCATCCATGGTTTTTTTTTCATTAGTTTCCAATATGGTTTATAAGATCTCATCAAGATATTTAGGGTTTTGATGGATTGTATCTTGAAATAGAGAAATAACTTGTAAATTATCTTTATCTCTTTTCTCATATAAATTATTTTCATTGTTTTCATTATTAGAATCTTATTTTATGATAACATTTTCAACATTTTCTTCATTTCAATCATTGACACTTGTATTAGGCATAGGGTTTGATATGCCATGATTTGGAGCCATCTTAGGTGGTGTAAAAGGAAGATTTAAGTGTTCAATAGGAACACCATGTAATCTAGGGCTACGCCTAGGTTGCATACAGATTATAGAATAAATTTGAGAAACAAATAATTACGAACGTCATGAGGTTGAATAAACTAAGGAAAGCTAGGGTTTGCATAAAGAGACATTGATTTTGGGTTCAACAAATGTTTAACTCTAAATATAACATATGCAAGGTATATAGGATTAAGGAAATTGCATTAGATTTTACACAAAGATGGTGAACTAATTTAATAAACATGCCAATTAATAAAAAGCCTAGATAAATAATATTTTGAATTTATACAACTTAGATTGCTTAAAATAATAAACTACAACTATTGATAGAGTAAAAGTTATGAAAATAGTGAATACACTAAGCAAAGTAATTATGTGAAGATTAAATAGTATCAAACAGTTAATGATTAAATTTGAATATCTATAGTCTATTACATTAAATATTAAACTTTAATAAAAGGTATATTGACTATTTGATATCTAAAAATGGTTTTAAAAGCATAATATATTCTTGAAAGAAATAAAAAGATTCTATAAATTTTATTTGATTTTTATTAAATGTCTTATAATCACTAGTTATCTAAATAAACTAAGATGTTTGTATGTATTTATAAATGACTTGAATTTGTTTTAAGACTTTATTGTGCACAAACTAATATCCAACATTCAGAATAATAAAATAAAGATTCGAAAGGATGAGGGGTGGGAGAACCCAGACATACCTTACCAAAATCAAATAGTTTACACTTCCACCAAATTAAAAAACATGACAAAATTAAAAAAAAAAGGAAGATAACATAAAAACTTTTGTGAAGATATAAAAAAACAACCACTAAGAAATTAAGAATTATGTCAACACTTGTTTATTTTAACAAGCAAAAATAAGAAAAAATCGGCTCTTATAAAAGGTAATTTAAAAACTAATAAATACCTAGTTAATTGTCTACAATTTAAGCCTCTATATTTATAAACTTGCGATACTTTGAAAAACCAATATTATTTAAAAACTTTAATAATTTATGTTTTTATTGCACTTTTTGCATCCCACGATTTTGATGATATAGAAATAGATATTTTTATTTTTAAGTTACTAGAGATAATATTAGAATTCAACAATTTTAAAAAGTAAAAAATTAAAGGTGAAATTAATTAAAATAATAATAATAATAATAATATTCAAATTAATTAAATATTGTGTATGATGATGATGATGATGATGATGATGATGATGATGATGATGATGATGATAAAGTATTTATTAGTCAATAATTTTGTCTTGCAAATAAATAATTAAGTTCATTTATTTAATGATTAGAAATTATACACACATAAAAATTTCATAAAAAGTAATAAATAATTAAAATAGATCATAATTTTTTTATTTTACTATCAAAATTAATATAATATATTAAAAGGTTGTTAGATTATTGATATCCATCTTGTCAAGCCATCAAAGAGAAAACTTATGTCGTTTGATTAGAAAAATGCTCTAACCAAATGATATTTCCAACATAGTAAAATATACATAAGTCAAGAAGATAGAGACATATAATGGTTGCGATATTATCTGCAAAATGTATTATTATTATTATTATTATTATTATTATTATTATTATTATTATTAAAAAGAAGATAGGATTCTACCTCCAATCTAAGGTAAAGGTAACAAACTACTAATTAAGGAGGACAAAACAAATAACAAAACCCTCTTTGTCTAAAAAAATAAATGAGCACAATTTACAAAGACAAAATCTTAAATATTCACCAAAAATCTATCAATAGTAAGTAAAATAACTGGTCTTTAGCCAAAATTTGACCTACATTTAGCAAATGAATAGTCAATAATGAAAAAAAAATGGAGAACTAGTCACAATTCCAAGTACAACCGATACAACAACTGAAGTTGACACTACTAAAAGAACATCCTTCCACATAAAGATAAATGCAAAGGTTAGAGAAAATTAGCTAATGATTAAGACCATTCTCCTTCCATGATGGGAGAGAAAGCCTTTAATTTTCCACTGAGTTGTATCCATCACCATTTATTCAATATCTCATCTCACCTTTTTAGCATTTGATATTCAAACCTTTTTTATAAATGAGTTGAAAATATCTTTGGGTTTTTCCAACAAAAGAAGAGAAGGGGAATCAACAATAGTTCTCATTGGTGGAAGAGGACTCGAATCCACTCCCAGATAAGGTTCCACACTTGAAAAGACCTCCCTCCTTAAGGAGGGATCCCTATCAATTCCTTGATAGATGGGAAAGAGGTCTAGATTAGTAATATAAAATGTTGTGATTGTGTCAAATGAAATATTGACCCAAATCCATGTCTTTATTTCTAAAATTAAATTGAGAATAAGAATCTAATTGTTGAGGTCTCTTAGAGGAACACTCCATGACATGATGCCTAGTGAGATTACAATGAAGGTATTCGAATGATACCCATTTCAAGTTGATAAACTGAATCCATGATATACTAGAAGAAACAAGTTTAACTAAATTACAAAGAGGTTTGGAAAGATCAGTAATAGCAAAAGCTATCACAGATCTGTTTCCTATAAAATATTTGTTTAATTTAACAAAAAATTCCATGCAATTAACTAGTTATTTAATGTACTCCTCCTCTTCTAAAATGAAATAAGATATTATGTAATCTGATATGAAAAAAAAAAATTACCATCTTTTCAAAGTCAATGTCATTTTTATGTTATATATATTTTATAATATTTTTTAACAAATGCAACTATGGAAATACATTATTCCTACAATGGTTTAATTATGCATTGTCTTATCATTATAGAAGATATCTAAACAAAATCATTGAATGAACTTTGTATAAGATTTAGAAATCTTAGGAAAAAAAGAAAACATTCTCTTCAACTCAAATTATTAATTTTCATAAAAGACCTATAGGGTTCTCTGATGCTAGTTCATGTTAATTTTCTCAAGTTTAATATTTTTCATATATTTTTAAATTAATATATTAATTATATAATTTGAAATAAATTTTGTATTTAAATAAAATTTAAATAAATATATTATTTTTTAAATGTGAAAATGAATTTATGAAAAATATATATAAAAAAATATATAAAAAAATATTATTTTTGTTTTAAACAAAAACCTATAAATATTAGTTTAATGTCCAAAAAGTTTTAAAAGGTTATAAGACAATATCAAAATTGGATGTTTAGTGAATTGTTTCAATGTTACAAACCACACTCAAAATTGCACATTGATTAATATTCTCTACTTTTTACAAGTTTTATATTTGATTTTAAAATATCCTTAAATTCAGGTAAAGACACAAGACTATTGTAAGCTATAAAATCATGGAGAATAGAGTGGGAAACCTAAATAGATGTGGTTTATTAGACTGTGGAAACTTACAAATAACTCTTAATATATGTTTTTATCAATTATTGACCAATTCAACTTAGACGTATTTGTACATTTTTCATTTTCTAATATTTTCTTAAGAAATATACACTGTGCTTTTGTATCCTTGTCTTCTTTTTCCAAGTTTGTTTTGGGTTTTTCAATCATGTTTTAATTTAAATTTAAAATATTTATAAACATAAATATACATTAGTACATTAAGATTAGGAGCAAAAGCAATCCCGATCAATCTATGTAAGTGAATTATAATAATGAGAATTATTATTATTATTATTATTATTATTATTATTATTATTTTTTAAATTGATTTTTAGTTTTAAAATTTTACTTTTATATAAAATATATTTATATATTTAATTTTATTATATCAAATTCTTATTATAAAAATATATTTATATATTTAATTTTATTATATCAAATTCTTACTAATACATTTCTTAAGATTTTTTTTAGTTTTGTATATGTGTTATTGTTTTAATAGTCTCCTCTCCTCTAAGTCATTT
This sequence comes from Torreya grandis, assembly GCA_037957365.1. Classification (NCBI taxonomy): domain Eukaryota; kingdom Viridiplantae; phylum Streptophyta; class Pinopsida; order Cupressales; family Taxaceae; genus Torreya; species Torreya grandis. The sequence goes on along the minus strand of JARHVA010003219.1, from coordinate 749,473 downwards.
ATTTTGTGATTTTTATCTCATCATATAACATATGATCTTAGGTACCCAAAAATTAAAATGTGTTAATTTTCAAATTTTAAATATAGTTCAAGTTTAAATTTCAAATGTTTATAAATATATTGGTTATACATTATTGCATGAAGAATAATAAAATTAAAAAGGGCATGGAATGTTAATTTTGGATATTATATTTATTTGTTTAAAAAAAGATAACATTTTATCATGGTATGATTGTCTATGTTTTATTTTTTTTAAATATATATATTTTATATTGTATTTTTTGAATTATAAAATATATTATTTTTTAGTTTTTGGGTTCATAATTTATTTATATATATATTAAAATATTTTTTGATATTAATTTTTTTGTAAATAGATTTCTTATAAAATGGAGAAGATGATAATCCATAATTATCATAGAGATATTCTACACATTTTTGTTTTATAATTTTATTGGTGTCATGAATGGTTTTCTTGAATAGAGTAAAGGGTTTTATTTGAAAGTGATAAAGTATCAGGTAAAGAAGGCATGCATAATATGCTCAATGTCTAAAAAAATTCTTTGAAAGTGATAATGTATAAGGTAAAGTAGGTATGTATAATATGTTTAAATGTATTTTATATTTTTTATTGTCGGGTTGGTAATTTATATGTAAATTTATTCAATATTATAAAAATTTACTAATTTTATCAGAGAGGGAACCTTTGTGATCCTCTAATAATTGATCAAATAAAAAATTGATGATAACCCATAACCATCATACACATTTTTTATACATTCCTTTTCAAAATTTTGTTGTTGCTATGAATAATTTTCTCACATAGAGTTAACAACTATATTTAAAAGTAATAACGTAAATGATAAAGTAGGTGGGTTTAATATAATTAAAGATATTTTTCATTTTCTATTGTGTAGTTGGTAACTTATGTATAAATGTATTAAAAGTTTAATAATATTTTTTTTGTGGACGAAGGACCCCTTACAACCATCTATTCACTCACCAAAGCAAAAATGTATGATAACCTATAACCATCACACATATACTCTACACTTTCAATTTCATAATATTATTATTTTTATAAAAAAAATTCTCACATGAAATTCACAATTTTATTTGAAACTGATAATGTATAAATCGAAGTAAGAAAGTTTAATATGTTTAATGGTATTTTTTATTTTCTGGTATTTAATTTGGTATTTTATATGTTAATATATTAAATAATTTTTAATATTAATTTTATGAGTGTGAAACTTGATACAAACTTATATTTAATGATCAAAGGAAAAAAAAAAGATGGTAACCCATAACTATCACATATATATTCTATGAATTTAATTTCAAAATTTTATTGTTGTTATAAATAGTTTTATGGTATAGAGTTAATATTTTTCTTTGAAAATGATAATATAAAATAATTTTCTCACTTTATTATTTTTATTCATGAAGAAAGGAAGGGAAGCAAAGACGATAAATATATTCACAATCAATTAAATGTTATGTTAATAGAAGGGCCACTTCTATTAAAACATCACATTTATTGATAGAACTATCATGTTCTGTTAAATTTATATATTGTTATGGACCAATCTTTCCAAATAATACATGTTTAATTTTTTTTTTATATAATATAAATATAAATATTTTAAGTTTGTATAAAAAATTCTAAAATACATAATTAAAAATATACAATTAAAAATAATACATACTCTTTTATATAAATTTTTATTGGAAGGAGATGTCTTTATATTTTTAAAATATAAAAAAATTAACCAAAAATAAAATAAATAAACATATATATTCCCAACTAATTAATTATAAGCCTTCCAAAAAATTTATTCTTTATTAAATTTTATTTTTTTAATTAAATTTATATTTTTAAATTAAACTTATAATAATAACATAACTTAAAAATACCATCAATTTCTAAATATCAAAAATCTTTCAAAATTATCAATAAATTTATGTAGAAATTATTTCTAATAATTATTTGTTAATTAAAAATATTAAATAATATTTGAAAAACACTTAATTATTTTTTAAAATTTCTTTATTTATAATTTTCACATTTACAACTCGGATGATAACATTTATATCTTATAATTCATTAAACTTCATAAATCCAATCTGACAGAATGTGTAAGGCAGAAGTAACATAATTTAATACACCAAATATATATACTTTGATGCGTTTGAAGAACAAGAGGGCACTTATTCCCTTAGACTTCACCATTTATAATGAAATGTCTTGATTTCAGGCAAAGGATGTAAGTTTTGTGTCGCGCGGAGCTGTAATGGAATTGTTAACATATTCTTGTATTGCAGTGTATTTGTAGTCTGGATACAACTTTGAAGCCTCCAACTCCTCCTTTTCTAATTCAAAGTTTGTCTGCTTACCTTTCACAAATATATTGTGCAAAACACATATCGGAATGTTGTCTGGATGAGGTAGAGCTGCATACACAAAGGTTATATTTTAGTAATTCAGATTTTTGATTAACAAATCAGAGGCTGAAAATAACAAGGTAAACCAAATCAATGTCATCTTACTTTTTGAATGTTTGATCATCTCAGATTCTAGCAAGAATACTCTCTTAAAAGTGGCTCCTATTTTTTTTCCCCACATTGATACAAGCTCACTTCGACTAATTATGTTACTTGGAGGCCTATAAATTACCACTTTGTTAAGTGTCCTTGGGTCATTCGCTACCATAACTGTGAAAGCTGCAACATCATCTTCCAAATTCAAAACCATTACATTGCTTACAAACATCATGTCAGTTCAGTATTTGTGCACAAATTGTTAAGTTGTGGAGCTAAAAGCTTCACTGATATGCAAATGTGGAGATTGTTGGGTTACACAGTAACCGATGTCGGTCAGAACCTACCAACATCGGTCAGGCAGGCTCTGAAATCTTCTGACATCAATTATGCATCGGCCGACATTGGTCATCTCTAGACAGACAGAGACTGACATTGGTCATCTGTGCATTCCAAAATTGTTGTAATTTTAGAAGAACACATAGTTTGCATGTAAAGACTAATTTTAGTCTTGAGTCTACATTTTTAATTATTGTTTGGTTTGGGATCTATTTAAGAGACCCATGGGGCTATATCGTAATGTAAGCAAGATCAATTAGATCTATAGGGTGCAAGATCAAGAAGATCTGTGGACAGAGTAGGCAACAACAACCATTGAGTTGATTGTCACTGGAGGGAACAACAATTTGGTATTGAGTTGATTGTTGATTGTAATTGAGAGAGAGAGAGAGAGAGAGAGAGAGAGAGAGAGAGAGAGAGAGAGAGAGAGAGAGAGAACTCTTGAGGGAGAATTACTGTACATCCAAGAGGTGTGAGAAGAGTGAGATTTCTTCAATGTATTTCTTTCTGGAAGAGTGTTAATATAGATTGTATTATTTCTAATATCTCCTATTCTTTGTTGATTCTAAATTCTAGTTACTTATTACTTCTGGTTTAATTCTATGTTTAGTTGCTTATACAAAGGTAATCAATTATACTCTAAGGAGGATCCTAACAATTGGTATCAGAGATAGGATCACTAATAAGTAGTAGAGCGGGTTAGTGTTTGTTTATTACATGTTCACTCACATGGGTTTTTGTTTGAGTGGGAGTAAAGCAATGGTAGAAGAAAGTAAACTAAGAATGAAGAAATTTAATGGCAAGAATTATCAATTAAGGAGAATGCAGATAGAAGATTATCTATATTAGAAAGATCTGTACTTACCATTTGGTGGGGTTTCAAGAAAGCCCACAAATATGCAAGATAAATAATGGAATGTTCTTGATAGAAAGGCTCTAGGATCTATAAGGTTGAGCCTGGCATCGTCTATGATTTCCAACTTATCACAGGCAAAGACAACGATAGAGTTAATGGAACTTTGACAAATTTATATGAGAAACCTTCAACTTCGAATAAGGTATTTCTTATGAAGCAATTATTTAATTTACAAATGCAGGAAGGTGGATTGGTATATAGTCATCTTAGTGATTTCCATGGTTTAGTAAATCAGTTAATTTCAGTTAAAATAATTTTTGATGATGAAATTAAGGCTCTCTTAATCTTATGCTCTTTACCTAAAAATTGGAATAGCTTGGTAATGGCAGTTAGTAATACTGCATCTGCTTCAAATATCTTGAAAGTTGATGATGTTGTTAGTATAATCTTGAATGAAGAAATTTGTAGGAAAAGCATAAGGAAAACATCAGGTAATGCTTTAAGTCTTGAAAGTAGGAGAAAGCAAAGAGAGAAGAGCAAGTAAAGGAAATCAAGGTCAAAGATAGGCAGTAGATCCAAATCCAAAAATAGAAGTATCACCTGTTAGAATTGTGGAAAGAAAGGACATGCAAAGAAAGATTGTTTATTTGAAAGAAGATCAACATAAAGGTAATAAAGAAGCAAATGATGTAGGTATTGTTGCACGGGATGCTCTTATATTTTTTTTGGATAGTCAGGTCGAATCATGGGTTTTATATTTTAGTGCTACTTTCCATGCAACCCTAAATAGAGAATTTTTTTATGATTATGTCCATGGAGACTTTGAAAAAAATTATTTAAGGGATGGTGAGCCTTGTCAAATTGTTGGCAAGGAGAAAGTGTAGCTGAAATTGTAGAATGGAAACACATGGGTGTTGAAGGATGTCATGCATGTACCCATCGTAAAGTGAAATCTAATTTCTGCAAGAAAGTTGGGTGATGAGAGTTGCACAGTAACTCTCACAGTAGAATCTTGAAAAGTTTCCAAGGGTGCCCTTGTATTAGGAAGAGGTAAGAAAGTAGGTACACTTTATCTATCTACTTGTATTACTGATTCTCCTTTTATTTTATCTACCTCAGATGTAGATGCAAATATGTGGCTCTGTAGGCTTGGTCACATGAGTGAGAAGGGAATGCACGTTCTTAAGTCAAAAGGTAAACTTTTAGATTTGATAGATCTAAATTTTTGTGAGCATTGTATGTTTGGAAAATAAGAGAAAGTGAGGTTTCTCAAGACTAGATCAATAAAGAAGAAGCACAAGTTAGAGCTTGTTCACACAGACGTGTGGGGACCAGCTCATAGAGCTTCTATTAGAGGATCACAGTATTATGTTTATTTTATTGATGATGCTACAAGAAAGGTATGGGTTTGTTGCATAAAGTAGAAATCTGATGTTTTTGACACATTTATGAAATGGAAAGCCTTGGTTTTCAAGGAGAAGGTGATGGACAGTAATCAGTTCAAGACGTAGGGCAATGTTGATTTGGATAAGGTTATGATCCAAAATGGGCTCACAGGTAAAAATCATCACTCATAAGAAAACATAGATATCGACGTCAGTCAAGTGAGAACTGATGTCGATCAGGTAGGAACCGATGTCGGTCTAGTGGAGACCAAAGTCAGTGATGTCAGGCAGGTGGAAATTGACATCGGTCAGATGAGAACTGATGGCGGTCAGGTCGGTTAGGAGGAACCGACATTGGTCTGGTGCAAACCAAGAGATGACTGGGATCGGTAACTGTTAGAATGAAATTTGGGTGGACAACAAGCTGTCAATGAGTCTCAAGCGCCCATGAGGAGGTCTAAAAGGGTAAGTAAACCTCAAATTCATTATTTCCCTTCTTTTTACTACTTGTTGCTTATTTATGGTGGAAAACCAGGATGTTTTGAAGAGCCAATGCAAGTAGAATCCAAGAAATAGTGGGAGCATAGCATGAATGAGGAAATTGATTCCATGGAAAAGAACCAAATGTGGGATTTAGTTGAGTTACCAGTCATAAAAAAAGCACTGAAATACGAATAGATTTATAGGTTAAAGAAAGGAGAGAATGGACATGTGAGACAGAAGGCCAGGTTATATAGTCTTGAGCAAGCTGCAAGACAGTGATATTTGAGGTTTGACACATTTATTACAAAACATGGCTTTAGTCAATGTTAATGTGAACATTGTGTTTATTTTACCAGGTTAGATAATAGTAGTTACATTATCCTATTACTGTATGTAGATGATATGCTTGTTGTAGGTTCATACATGTAAGGAATTACTGAGCTAAAAATAAAATTAGCTCAGACATTTTCTATGAAGAATTTAGGAGCAGCAATCCATGGCATGAGTATTTCTAGAGACAAAAAAAATCACAGGTTGATTTTGTCCCAAGAGGATTATGTGAATAAGGTAGTGGAGAGGTTCAATTTGCAGGATGCAAAATTGGTAAGCACACATATGGCTGGACAGTTCAAGTTAAGCACATAATAGTGTCCTAAATCACATAATGAGGTTGAGTACATGGTATGTGCTAGACCTGATATTGCCCAAGCAGTGGGAGTTGTCAGCAAGTTTATGGCCAATCCAGGAAAGGAGCACTGGAAAGTAGTTCAGTGGATTCTTAGATATTTGAGAGGGACCAACAACAGGTATTTATGCTATGCAGGGTCAAACACTTCTCTACATGGGTATGTAGATTCAGATATGGTAGATGACTTGGACGGTAGGAGAAGCACCACAGGATATGTGTTCGCTGTTGGTGGAATGGTAGTTAGCTAGATTTCAAAGTTGCAGAAGGTTGTTGAAGTCACAGAGGCTAGCAAGGAAATGATATGGATGACTTGGTTCATGGAAGAGTTGAGAAAGGAGCAAGAGATTTGCAGATTGTATAGTGATAGTCAAAGAGCAATTCATTTGGCAAAGGATTCAGCCTTTTATTCAAGAACCAAACATATACAGCTTAGGTACCTCTTCATTAGACAAGTATTGGAGGATGGACAGCTGAAGCTGGAAAATATCCATATGGATCAAAACCCTAGAGATATGTTAACAAAGTCAGGAAAAAAGGAGAAGTTGAATCTTCATTCAACTTTTGTTGGTCTTCAAGATTAAACTTGAAGATGGAGAAACAAGCCAAAAACAAATTAGAGGATGTTGCTGTACAAGTACAGGTACATGTGCAGCTATTTATCTCCAAGTGGGAGATTGTTGAGTTGTGGAGCTAAAATTTTTACTGATATGCAAATATGGAGGTTGTTGGATTACACAGTAACTGACGTCGATCAGAACTTGTTGACATCAGTCAGGCAAGAACCGAAATCTGTCGACATCGGTTATGCATCGGCTGACATCAGTCATCTCTAGACAAACAGAGACCGGCATCAGTCATCTGTACATTCTAGAACTGATCTAATTTTAGATGAACAATTAGTTTGCATGTAAAGATTAATTATAGTCTTGAGTCTGTGTTTCTAATTATTGTTTGGTTTAGGATCTATTTAAGAGACCCATGGCGATGTATTGTAATGAAAGCAAGATCAATTAGATCTGTAGGGTGCAAGATCAAGAAGATCTACAGGGTGCAAGATCAAGAAAATCCGTGGACAGAGTGGGAAACAATGGTTGAGTTGATTGTCACTTGGAAGGTAGGAAACAACAACCATTGGGTTGATTGTCACTGGAGGGAACAAGAACTCGGTATTGAGTTGATTGTTGATTGTAACTGAGAGAGAAAAAACTCTTGACGGAGAATTACTGTACACCCAAAGGTGTGGGAAGAGTGAGATTTCTTCATTGTATTTCCTTCTAGAAGAGTGTTAATACAGATTATATTGTTTCTCGTATCTCCTATTCTTTGCTGATTCTAAATTCTAGTTACTTATTACTTCTGGTTTAATTCTGTGTTTAGTTGCTTATACAAAGGTAATCAATTGTACTCTAAGGAGGATCCTAACACAAATAATGGGGAAACACATTTAGTTTTGATCTTTGGTCATTGTAGTTCTAACTTCTATCATCTATGGAAAACAAACTTTAAGTAAAAAAAAATCAATGCATATACCTTTAGTGAGACCAACCCCATATATGACGACTTCTTTTGGTTGTGGTTTCTGACAAGGATGAAGAAAATAATCGACAAAATAAGCCCCAAAAGAGTAGGCAGAAATTAATGAATGAGGAACACCTGCTTCTTCAATAGCCCTACCGATTTTCTTTTTGGTATCGCATAGCCTCTGAAAGGGAGGGAGAGCTTTCACCCTGTCTACATCCTTACCAAACTCTGACGGGAAGAACCTCTATTTATACAACATTTTAATTACTAATCGTTATGATATTGAACTGATCAATACGTGAAAAAATAAAACATAAATATATACCTTGATGTTGCCAACTTCTTGAATAGCTTTTATGATATTGAGCTGATCAATATGTTGAGGAACAAAGAGTGTGGAAATTATTATATCGACTTGCTTGAATGCATCCACCAAACTATTGTGATCATCTAAATATCCCTGTATATAAGACCGTAAAATTTAATGAATGTTCTTAATCCAAGCAAGTACAGAGAAAATTATAATCTACGTTAATGTAAAAGCTCACTCACTTGAAGAATCTGAATACCAATATTGGTGAATTCTTGAAGTAGGAGGCAATTGGAGGAATTGGGAGCTAGAGAAGATGGCCTTACAAAAACATAGGTGGGATAGCCAAAGGAAACACTGGCTTTTGCCATATATTTTCCAAGGTATCCTGTACCTCCGATTATCAATATCCTGTTCCTTCTCTCCTCACATTTCTCAGCTGCTAATGGCATTTTGAAACTCTGGACTGACTGACAAATCATTGGACTTTGAGGAAGAACATATATCAGTTATTTCATATTGAAATTAAAAATTCATGGAGACGATAACTCTTAATGGTAGAGGTTCCTAAAAGCGTATATACTTAAAGGAGATTTGGCCCCGTATCTTTCAGCGAATGGTCACATTGAAAACTTGTGAAAATATAGCCAAGAAAATATTACTATCATAATATATGAATATTACAAGAACACTACTTTAGAGACAGAGGTGGTTTGAAGTTTTCTTTAATGAAAATATCACTATCATGATAGATGAATATTAAAAGAACACTATTTTATCATAATGTTGACACAGTAGATGAATATTAGAAGAACACTATTTTAAAAAAAGGTCTGAAGTTTCTTGAAGAGAAAATATCACCATCATAATTGACGAATATTAAAAGAACACTACGTTAGAGATAGGTTGTCTGAAGTTTCCTTGAGAGAGGAGGTCTTCTTGTCTTCTTATTAGATGCTTTGCACAGACGAAAGAAATGCTTATTCCTGGTCGGCCGTAGCGTATGATTACAAATATACGACAAAAATGATTACAAATGTGAATTACGGTTCAAAAGCATATTTCGGGGATAAATCTATTTATTGGATAATTGTTTGGACTGCTAGTCTCTGTTAATTGAGATCATGCACCTAAAATGTCGCGGATCGCTTTCGGTGCAGCCCACACGTAGTAATTTTTTGCCGAGTCCTTACGGTTTAACCATCTTCCACCAAATTAGTGAACATCTATTAATAAATATTTGCACTAGAAAATTGTAATTGACCATAAAAGAAATCTCATCGTTATTGATTATTCTATTTTAAATGTAGTACGGAAAGGAGATTATTTTGTTGGGATTTTTAATTTTGAG
>JARHVA010003219.1:602500-737500 GCA_037957365.1 Torreya grandis | reverse complement strand
CCATAAAATTGTAATTGATCATAAGAAATTTCTTTATTAACTATTAATGTTTTAATCTTATATTTGTAATAGAAGTAATAATTACCAAAGTATATGTAGTAGTGACATATTTGGAAAAATAATGGTTTCAGTTCAAATTTCAAGATATCCAAGAACATTGTATCCAAATCAATGATTTATCATTGAATTATTATTTTAAAGTTCAGGGTATTTTCACTCTTTATCTCCTTACTTTTCCAAATGATAACTATGTTGCATAGCTTTCTATGCATGGTGAATTCTTTCTTTGGTAAGAATATGTATCCATTCTTTGCATTTCAATATTTTATACAACATGCAATTTTGTTTACAAATATTGTTGGAATGCAATAATTATGGCTCTCCTCCAAAATATAGATATTGATATAGAAATACTACCACCTCTTAAATACAACCCATATGGATGAATAGTTAATTCTTACAGTTTACTATGTTCCACAAAATTAAAGAAAACATATATATTAAAAAATATTCACACTATAAAATTGTAATAGACCATAATAAATATCATTATTGACTCTTCTATTTTTAATTTATTAACGGAAAGGAATTACTTAGTTGGGACCCTTAACTTTAGTGTTTCACAATTTTATATTACGCCACTTCCTAATATAATTTTTTAAACATTTTTAAGTTTAAATATGTCATGCAGGAGACAAATCTACAATGTGGGAAGTCATATGATGATTTTTTCATCAACATATCATTTTCTTGGTGATATCAATTATTGGAGTTCTGATTAATTTATAAAAAATGACCAATAATAATCTTTAAAAAAACACATTATTCTATCATTCTCTATTTATTTTATGAAGGAATAAATAAAAATTAATATGGGTCATTAATATGAAACAAAGAGCCATGTTGGAAGACACATGGATTTTTAATGTCAAAGACAACACCATTTTCCACATGGTTTGGCATACTCTACTCCATTAATGTGGTAATTTAATTTTTCCCTATGTACTACCAAGAAATGTCTCTCCCTACCTTTTCACATACCGACTCTACGCAAATGTCCATGAAACCTACCCAAAATTTCTCAACATGTTGTATTTTTTTAGATGAATTTCCATCAATAGAATATAGGGATGAAACTTTATGCATAGGTGTGTTGTTTGTAACTGAACCAAAAGTTGCATTCTTTTTATTTTTATGTGGCTATTATTGTTATTACGTCTTCCATGTTAATGGTTATTTTTTCATGCCTTCACATCTAAGTAAACATTTAGTGGTATGTTAATGGAGGGATGAAATGTTACATGATTTGTGTTGCTTGTAATTGAACCCATAATTATGTTCCTTTTATTTTCACATTGTTGTTATTGTTACTATTCTTTCAATGTTCATGGTTTTTTTGTGTGCCTTCACATCTGACTAAACATTTAGTGGTATGGTAATGGAGTGACAAAACATTACACTAATAAACATCTAAATCCATGCCCTTTTAAGTACCTACTCCTCCCCCAAATCAACCATGGAACCTACATAAAAGTTCTCAGGCATACAACGTTTGATAGAGTAATTTATAAAGATGAAATCAAAGGATGAAAATTAATTTTATTCTACCTTCTAAGTTCATGGTTTATTTTACATGAATTCACACATGACTAAGAATTTAATGGTATTTTAATGGACCAATAAAACATTACACAAGGGTGTATTACCTATAAGTAAACCCATAATGTTGTTATTTTTATTTTTTGTTTGCCTATAATTTTTATTGAGCTTCTTATGCTCATGTTGTTTTTGCAATCCTTCACTTCTAATTCCACATGTACTGGTATGTTCATGGTGGGTGTTAAAATATTCAGTCACATAACAATAAATGTTATTATTTTTGTCTTAACCCATATTGCCATAAAAATTCTATGGCCTTGTTGGAAGATGCATATGTCATTAATATGCAAGGAAGTGCCATGTTGGAAGATGGTAGTGTTCTTAAAATGCAATGACCATTTTTGAAGACCCCTAGAGGCCTTTTTTTCCATTAATATGTGTGTTAATCCTACCATGCATACCATATTTAACTTTTTCACCATGTTAGAGGGATGAAACATTATGCATATTTAAACCCATATTGTCAACATGTTTTCACTCATATTTGACTCCAAATTTGATGGCATTTTAAAATAATACCCAAAGGTTTTCTAAATGCTTGTTGTTATGTGCTTTATATATATGTTGAATTTTTATTTATTTGCACAACATGGGTTGGATTACATAACATTTACTAGTATGTGGATGGAATCCTTGAACATTTAATGTGTTACTAAACATTTACAACTATGTGGATTGAATTCTTGTAGATTTTCATTCACATATGAGTAAACATTAATGGTTTTTTTAATCAAAATTTATACTTTCATTCTCATTCCACTAAATGTTGATTCAGATGTATTAAACCAAACCCTTTTCTAAATTATTTTTACAATGTTATTGCTATGTTATTTTCAATTAATTTTGTTGTGTTATTCATTCGTATTCTCAAAAATAAAAATATTTTTTGCCATAGCCATTATTGATAAATTACTAAACATTTTTTACATGTGGATGAAAAACCTTAAAGTTATTGATATATTATAATCAATTAATGTTGTTACATTATTCATTCACATTTTAAAAATTACAAATATTATTTTTGATAATTGATGTTGATATGTTTTCTATTCATGTTACTATATTATTTATATTTGTGACTGGTTTCTAAATCTGTGGCTCCAAATTTCTATGGATTTATAAGAAGCTACTATGAATTCCCACACAAAAATTCTTGATTGTATGGAAAGGGATTTGAACTTGTAATGTAATACTAAACATTTACTACTATACACAGAAATGCATGTTTGGGTGGAAAGGGATTTGAACTTGGGAAGGGAGAGAAATTTTTTAATACTATGTGGATGGAATCCTTAAATTTTTTCATTCACATACTAGTAAATGTTATTATCTTTGTATCAAAATGTTAATGCTATTTTATTTGTATAGAATGAAGATTCAAACCAACTAGTTTAAAAATTTGACCAATAATTATTTTCAAACAAATGCATGTAATTTAATATAGATCATTAATATAAAATAAAATGTCATTTTAAAATACAAATGTGTCGATAAGATAGAACATTTACTACTATGTAGATGGAATCCATGAAGGTTTTTATTCACATACTTGTAACTGTTAATGTCTTTCTACACATAATAAGAATTTTGTTAGCATAGCAGTAAATGTAGAGTCGGATGTATCAAACCAAATCCCAAAAATCATGTTGTTGTGATATTCATTCACATTTTTCATTATTTTGGTGTCTTTTTGATATGTTGATGTGTTTGTCATTCTATTGTCAATATTGTTGATTTTAATCCATTCTATTATAAATTACTATATTTATGTATTCTTGTTTTTATAGAAGTTGAAATAGTTCAAAGTGTTAATCTTAGCCAAGCTACTAAATTCAGTAAATTTTTACAAACATTATGTTTCTTGACTCTTGGTATGTTTCAAATATTTACAAAAAAATATTGTGTTTCTAAACATGATATATTTTTATGATGATTAGTATTCTCTTACATTTTTATCAAAGTTTGTAATTCTCAACTCTTTATTGCTTCTATTATTTATATCTATTGTTGATGTTTTCATCAATTTGTAATGGCAGTGAAATTTGAAGTCAAGAGTGAAGAAAAAAATGGGGTACTTGGTTTCAAGTGAATGACTTTTAACTTTCATTAAGCTTATGATCCATTTTTAGGTTGGATGGTAGATTAAAAAAAAATTACATCACATAATAAAATAAAATAATTTTACTTTAATTAGGTTTATCAATACACTTCAACACATTAGATATCAAATTAAATACATTTCATTCCATTAATTGTTGCATAATGTATTATAATAGAACACAATAATTACATAATATATTTTTATTGTATTAGTAATTGTAAAAAATAATGGATTTATTTAAGGTAAATAAAAAATTACATGAACCAATGTGTGAAATATGATGTGTCCTTCGTTCCTTATATTAGGAGAATACAGAGTTTTTGTTGATCCTTCAAAAGCTGTCTTTTATTCTATTTAATGCCATGTTAACAAAAATAGGAGGGATAAAAAATGAACCCTTTTGGGGTAGATGGATAAATAAATTGCTTAAATGCCTTTGCATCTCCAATTATTTTGTGGCCATATCAAATTACCTCTCACTTCTATCATGCTATTTATTTTGATCTTTTTCTTACCTTTGGTATCTTCTCCTGATCCTTGTTTTTCTTTTTGAGTTCATCTACAAGTTTGTGATGTTCCCTTATTTTAATCTTAACCTACATAAGGACTTTATTATGGTCAACTTATTATTTACTCCTTACATTCAATCCCTCAATATCCTATTTTTAGGAGTCTTGTTCCATAAACATTAGGTGATAGTCATTTTATATGATAATTTTTTATTATTGGCTCATCACGAGTGCATTGTTTCTTCATTTATTTACAACCTCTTTTGCTAAAAATTTCAAAAATGTTGATATTGAGGTTTATTGTTCTTTCATTCTATTTTTTCTCTTCAGTCTTGATTTTTGAATATTTTTTTTACTATTTCCTCATTGTTATCTAAATCAACTATTTCATCTTCTATGCTCTATTATCCACTTAGTGTATATTAATGAATTATTTATGATGTGATAGAAGGTGGAAGTGGTACAATTGACATAGAGACATTTAATTCCATTAATTCATAATTGAGGCCAAGATTTGTTGATCCCTCCTAAACACATTCTAGTGGGCTTTCTTGAGTAAGCAAACTTAAATCATCTTGGATGAAATTGGATATTGTATTTGCAGGATCTTCAACACCTTCAACATTAATTGAATTTGTATTTGAATTTTATATTTGACCTAAAACACCTTCAATATTTTATTCTTAACTTCTTCACCTTTAACAACATTATCATGTTGCATTTGATCCATCTTCTACATACTAGCTTCAATGTCTTCCTCAATTAGCCATGCCAACCTCATCATATTTTCAACATAATTAACTTAATTATATTTGACATGAAATTATAAACTTAAATTCAAGTTATTCACTACTACCTTAGTGTTTACGGGCCAAATACCTATCCTTCAAAATTCATTTATTACATTCTTAGGAGTTTGTTCCATCTTCAATATTTTGTTTCCCAAAGTGGCTGATCTATGTTTCTTTATATTCCAACCATGATGAAAATTAATCTATGATATACTCTCTCATAAATTAGGCCTTAAGTGGAATAAACACACTTACATCCAATGGCTATAATATTTGGGTAGTATGTGTAGACAATGTAAGCAGGTCTATCTCAAAAGTTCTAGCCTGTTTAATTAAGTCATGCAATCTTACCAAACTTGTAAGTTAGATTTAATTAAATAATATAAATTTATGATACTTATAGGATGGATTTTATTAAATCATCCACCATTAACACATATATATTATTAGGTTATTAAATTTCTCACACTCACTAGATCATGCACATATCTAGGTTGCAAATTTTTTATGAAACAAACTCAATGGATGTGTTACAACTCACCTTTACACCATGCTTGGGGGAATGTGTCCTTCAATGTATGTATGTATGTATGTATATATATGCATATCCCTTGTAGGTTGATAATTATCTTAATCTCAACTTCAATGTTTCATAATGAGACATCCCTTAAAATCAAATGTCCAAAAATCAAGATGGTTGCATCAACACACATGTGCACTCCTAACATTTTTATTCTTAATTTAAATAATTTCAAGTAATTTCAATTTTATATTTCATATATTGATTATATAATCCAACATGCTCTTGGTTACAAGTCAATCAACAACAAAACACTCAGGTTGGGTTCACAAAAACAAAAGATGTGTTATACCCACCCCAAGTATGCATTTATTTCCTTTAAAGTATAAATTTATTTATTATATTAATTGAGGAGAGGGAATATAGATATTATAATCTGATTTATATAGTACCTCAGTCTTGTGGACTCAGAAAATACATATTGTGATTATACCTTTTAGTTCTACATCTGCCTACTACTAAAAGGCTCATATTCACTATTTATTTATGCCTGATTACTTATCTCTTAGTCAAACCATGATTATTATTATGGATATGAATTATATATTATTAAAAATATATAAGAATTATTTTTATTATTCAATTTCATATATGAACAAGTACCTATTTTCTAGATCCCTAGACAATTGTGTCTTAGACAGACACTTGTATCGATGAAAAGTTCCCAATTTTACTATAAAGTATTAGGTGCCCAAAAGTTACTATTTATTAAAAACAATTATATTATAAATATAAATATAATAATTTTAGAAATTATTTAATTGCATAAATTCTTAATTTAGAACCCAAATTACCATACAATAACACCAAACTAAATGTCAGTGGAGGATGACATTTTATGACACAAAGTAGTGAAAACATGGAATAAATATAGACAAGTTGAAGGAGGTTGATGACATGTAAAAAGGTGTGAATCAGATATATGAGGTTGATATCATGTAACACAAATGTGAAGAGTTCATAGTTATTTATTTTTGTGACATCAGTGTTTAAGTCATCTTCTTTAAATCATCTTGTTGTGTGTTCTATTCTACATGCTCTAATGCTAGCCCCTTAGGTTTTTATTTATAATTAATAATGAAATACATTTTTTGTTGCATAGCATAAACGAGATGTATTTAGTGGTGTAGGTGTAGTTTCCTTTGGATTTATAAATTATGAGTATTTGAAAAAGTGCAAGATTAACAAGCCACTTAATCATTCTTGACTCCACCATTTATGAAATTTTCCTATGCATACAATCATTGATAAGATTACTTCAATTTAACACTATCCAAGTTATTTAATTTAATCTCCTTAATGGTTCATTTTTGTGACCTTTAATTTAATTACAATATCTTAAGCATTTTGTGATATTTAATTTAATTATGTCAACGTTCTAGCATAATAAAATATTGACATTCGTGGCTTTCGACAGTCAACAATTATTTAGAGAATGTCAAGAAAAAGTGATTATTATTTATTTATATAAATTTTTGTGACAATTTTTTTTTTAAATTTTTGGGATCATGCCATGTGATTTGGTATATCCAATATGCTAACCATGTAATGAATTGCTTTGGGTTTGGCCTGAAATAAGGCATTGAAGCAATGGGAGGGAATCAATCAATTGAGATAAATAACAAAACTATGTAGGAATAAATAATAGTATGGTATAAATAGTAAGATTTGAGAGTAAGTAAAAATTATGAGACCATTTGGTGATCCTTCCAAAGTGATATGGTTGGTTTATTTTGGGTCAAGGGCCACATGTTAGCAATTTTAACACAATATGAAATATTTATATTTTAATTTCACCCTCACAGATATGGAAGATGAAAATGTTGCAATGATCATTACTCCCACCAAATCACAATATTGTGTCACTTTGTATTCCATTAATATTTATTATACACCTTTAACTTTGAGGTTTGTAATTCTCAACTAAAGGCGTCATGACTATCATTATAATTCATTAATGTTTGTGGCATATTGAAAAATTGTGGAAATTATAGGTGTAGTAGTAGTCATTTTAGTGGTGTTTTTGGATACCTATAGTATAATAAAAAATAACATTCAACTAGGGGAGATGGAAAATTATTTGGTGTAATGTTTTCTATGTAAATTGTTATATCCCAAATTTTCACCTTAGAGAAGTCAATCAAACTTTCTCAAATTTAGGATAACATAAAACTATCTCTGAGTATAGGCAGATTGGTATAAGAGAAAAATCTCTAGATTATGGGATAGCTCTATTGATCTAATTGTTTAGGATCTCTACTACAATTGTCCAATAACTTAATGGGGTTGAAAAGGGAAGAAAGAAACTGAAAGTAACATACACTAATGGAAGTGATACACAAAGTATATCTCTAGAAACATGATTGAACTTACACTACAAAGGTAGATTACTAAAATTGATCTCAACTCAAAGTTCTTCTAAAAAATTGTTTATGCATGGAGGAATATTGCTATGAATTCTAGAAGGTGAGTGACTAGGAGGTCTAATTTTAGATAGTACTAATCTTTTTCACACTTCAAATACACCTAACTAACAGTTGCACTTCATGAGACCTATTATAAGAAATATTAATTACATAATACATACATGAGTAAAATGGAATTGAGGAGAAACAATCATCATTTATCATCCAAATAAACTACTTGACATACTTAGGTAGTAAATTTTAGAGACTAAACCAACCTGATAACTTTATTCAAAGGAAAAATAAGATGTGAAACTAGTAGAGCTTTTCCATACAAATTTGGATCCCCTATGATTCTAAAATGGCTTCAATATATAGATAAATAGGAAAAGAGAGAGAAAGAGTGAAATTAGAGAGTCACAATGACAAGTGTTAATTATTGAAGACCACTTATAATGCAAGATAAAGAGTATAAAATAGATCATGAGGTTCTATTCAACAAGTGGCAAATCTAAAATATGACATTGTCTTGAAATTGGAATAGGGATACTTCAGTTTCCATATTAGAACTAATTTCTTGATGAGGAATCCACTTAACAATATTTAATTATATTTGAATTCATTGAAAAATGTGTACTAACTTGATAAGTTGTAAACATGATTGGTGTAAGTCATTTTTCACCCCTGTAACTACTGATCTTCTCTTTATCACTTGCTACTTACCCTTTCAACAAGTCACTAGTCCTCTAGGCCTAAACTTTCACACTTTTCAATAGGGTGACTGGAACAAATTCAATAACTTTTGTTGTGGAGATGTAAGACACATATTCCTAAATTTTTTATCCTTTGTTCTATTATATATAATTCAATAAAACTCAAAATCACACTTCTCATCTCCAACTTGGAAATTACCTTGCTTCTCACTATTCTATCCAAGACTTCCTACAATATTCAACATATCATAGGGATATCCATGTATGAATTAGGTTATAATGGGGCTTTAGGAGTCACAATATATCTCTACACACCTTCCACCATGACCTTGACCTATTTATCACTTTTTGCATCTTCAAAACACATTAAATCATATTAAAAAATAAATTGACCCATCTGTACAAGTGATGGTATAAAATAATTGAGTGGTTTTGAGTATAAGAGAGTTCCAAGAAGGCCCAAATCACTTTCAATTCCAATTTACGCCTTTTAAATCAATTATTTTTCATCATTTTATCATTAGGTTCTTATCAGGGTTTTAAGTAGTTAGGTTCTTAGTGATGGTTCATAAAGGTTAAGACCCTAAAATTTGAACCAATTACAATGAGATAAATTACATGTGTATTTTCTATGTATATGGGAGTGAAGAATTTGGCTCTCGAGTAGTTATTATGCACTCTAGACATACCTAAGACAAATTAACGTAAAAAATGGCCAATTAAAATTATTATGTAAAAAACAATGACTATCATAAAATATATATTCTCCCATGAAATATATAACATTTATTTGGAAGATCACATGACCATAGGAGTGATGTTAGAAGCCTAAGGTTCATGTCTAGTTATTAGGCCTAGTAGGCATAGACTGGGTTTTATATATATGTTGTCACTTATGAGTATTTAAAGTGATTATAAAAATTACAAAAAACTAATTCACCTCCAATTAAATCATATTCATCCTCCCATAATAACTCAAGATTTTTCCATTCATACTTTTCCGGTCAATGCACTAGGTCTGCAAGTTGCATTGCTTGTGGAGTGTCTCAGGGATGGGACAAAATAATAAGCACTTCCCATGTTATTTTTACCTAAATGAGACCATTTAGGCCTTATTAAACCCATGATTAACCCATATACCAAATTTAAATCCCTGACCATGCTTTTGGAGCCCTCAACACTTCAAATTCTCAAAGCTAGCTATAGGCATATTACGACTGTATAAGGTTTTTAGGTAGAGTTTGAACTTGTTGTACATTAACTTGAGTAATAATATTTGGATTGATAAATTTATTATTTGATAAATCCATTAAATAATTTAATTATTTACATAACAACCACTTCAATATTTAGATAAGCCTCAAGTCACTTCGGTAGATTGTATACTTGTGTGTATTCCTTTGAGATTAGATTGCCAATGTAGTATTCTAGGAGTCCTATTTGCAATACTAGGAATATATAATCATGATGATTGATATTATATAACATTATTGAAATCCTATAATCTCTGATTTCCTTCCAAATCATAAACCCATTATTGTTTCAAAATTAACTTTCTCAATATTTGACTGTAGGTGTGTATGAAGATTTTTGAGTGCAATGGTTTAGAGTTTTGATGGCTTAGGAACCATATTAAACATTGAACTCTCTCTTATGTCATTATATTTTTTCAAATTAATAGATCATTTAAAGCCTTGGAACCTCTATGTTTCTACATTATCTATATCCAAAATAGATTTTCAACTTGATTGACTATAGGTGTTGCTTGAGGGGTTCTTGACTGTGTTTGATCTTAAGTTGACTCTCACAAACAATCTCCAGTATTTTTCAATGGATCAGTCATATTTATTTTATCTTGACAATATTCTCAAAAACTTTAAACTCCTTACTCTTTGGGAACATCACTACCAAATCACAAATATCTATAACATGTTGTAGGTGGTTGTCTGGATGGGATTTGTATGCCAGTCTTGTGTTTGTATTTAAAAACTATCATTCCATCTTAAAATAATCAATCATAATCTAGAGGAATTTTCAATGTATTCCAATATTCATATTCTTTTTAAGGAACATCATTATACCCTTGTACTTTTAACTACCTACGCACATAACCCTATAGGTCTCTATTAGGTATGTAGGATTTTTTGCACTTATTTGAATCTGAGGTGCTTTGGAGATCTATCAAATACAACCTTTTATGAATAATATAAGCAACCATGCTTTGAGGGGTTCAAAACAAGTGTACTACTCTTGCCTTAAATCCACTCATAGAATTCCAAACTCTGCAACTAACAAACACTATTTTAGAGACCATTATTATTGAATTTTAGCATAATGAGAGGGTTTTACCCATCCTTTCATCATCACACATGTCAAATTAGGTTTAATTCAACATGAAATGGATGGATATGCTTTAAAAGTCTATATACATTACATTTTTCACACAAATCAATATACAAAGTGCAACCAAATGATAAAAATAAGCTATTGGGATTGCATAGGCAGTTTAGAGCTACTAATAATCTTAATGATTATTCATAAAGCACAAGCCACAAATCCTAAAAATATGAAAATTAATTAAAATATCATAGATACCTATAATCTCGACCAAGTTCACTCACTCTAACTCCTCTTCTCTAGTTCATAACAAATTTAAATTGTTGACCCTTTCTAGATTATCCAAAAGAGTGATAGGAGAGATGAAATGGTTTTCATCAATTTTGAATATGTTAAAACCACTTGAGCCGAAAAATTACATGTGGGGATTCCATGAAACCTTCTTGAAGAATTCACCCTTGCATTCGAGTCATTCCAATTTGTACAAACCCCTGAAAATGACTTTTTCTTATAGGTTATCTTCTTTATTTTACATTGAACTATTAACATTTTTTTTTAAAAACTTTCTTTGATCCCTATTTGACATAATAAATGTGAGCTTTCTTCTTTATATTTATCATTTTGGTTATATTCATGTACAATTCCTTAAAAATACCAAAAGGTGGCATAAAAGGTCATTAAGACAAACGAAAAAGTATGACAAAGACTAGAACATATTGTGTGACCCTAAAAGTATGAGTTGACTTCATTTAGGACCATGGTAACCATTTTCGAACCTAGAGTGCTTTATGAAAGCTTGAACATGTAGTGGTTAACCCAATTTGACTTGAGGTACAATTTTGGTCAATAAAAACCATTGATATTAATAAGTTAATGTTTAATGTAGGGTACACTCCAAAACATGTTAATGGAGGAGAAAAATCCAATTAAATAAGGTACATATAAATGTATACTACAAAATCAATAGAAATCTATTGTTTATTCCTTAAAATATAGATGCACTTGACATAATAATTTTCTCAATATAAAGTTATGATATTATTATCATACAAGGTAATATATAAAGTGTAGGAAAACCAATAAAAATAATTAAAAACCTTGGGGGAAACAAGACATAAGAGTGAAAGGTATTTCTAAGAGAGTAGAAGTTAAAGTGTATGACATTATGGAAAGGAGTGAACCAATAATATTTTAAAAATAGGTTTGTTGAAACACTTTAAGAATGTCAACCATTTACTATGAGAATTTTTATAATCATTATATAATAGTTATAATGAGTGTGTGTAAATTCATCGTATCATCCCGTATCATCCTAGAATTTCATTGTAACATTTAAGGTAGCTACATGATATCAATTTTTTTGTCAATATAGTGGAAAAGTATTTTCAACATATGATAAATGAGACAAGAATGTAATATGTACTTATTAATTACATATTTTATTGTCATAGATAATTAGATTTTGTTTCATATATTTTAAATGTATTATTAATGTCTAATTATAATAAATTTATTTGTGATATTACTTTAAATTGGTGAACAACATTTAATGTTTAAAGAAAAGTTAAATTGTTTTTTTTTGTAGTTTTTTTGTGTAAGATGTAAATAACTAGAAAATTCCTTTTAAGCCTTCCAAAAACATCAAGGTTAAATTAAAAAAAAATACTCAGAAAACAATATTTATTTATATATCTTTAGAGGAAACTAATCTATGTATTAAAATCTAACTTTCTACGTTTTATATAATTAATTTTAAAAATATTTGAGAAGACAGTAACTTACGTGAATAAGGAAATACCTAAAAGTAACATTTTTACCAAAAAAATTCACTACAAACATAATTGAATTAAAAAAATGTAAACACATATTTAAATAACATGCCTCTATTGTAAATTAGATATGTTGGTCTAAGCGGTCCTTATGATATTTGATCTGTCAATAGTCTAACTTGATTTACAAGCTTGTAGGCCTCTCTTCTATGTCTATTTGTTCTATTTGAACTATAATGGAATAATATGAATTTTAAAATAATAAAAAAGGTATTAAAACATTCATTTATATGTTATAACAACTCATCATATCCATTTATACCATTATCAAACCTTAATAATGAAAGAGAACACACAACATGGGTTTATAGGCCTAAGAGTTAGGCATACAAAATCTATTTCTAAGATAAATTTATTTAAATAGGTCAAAAAATTATTAAATAACATTTAATTTTTTAAAACCATTTTTACGAACCTATAAAAAAATTTAGGACATTTTCATGGTTATATTTTGAGATATTATGTTTTTTGTACTGCTATAATAGGGTTTTTATCTTTCTTAATATGACTGCACATCTGAGTTTTGCCTATACCTTACTCATTAGGCACATACAAAAATTTAAAACAAATTTCAAATTTATTACACATCATATTAAACATTAATAAAAAGTTTCATCTCATTTTGAATATTCTTTTCAAATTTATGTGCTTTTTAGTCTTCGTAAACCCTTCTAAAACCCTCACCTACAAACTTAGTGACTATATTTTGTCAATATCTTCCTATATAGACCTATAAAATTATTTAAAATAGTTTAAAAACATCATAAAATTCTCAATACATATATATTAAAAACTTTATGTTATTTTAATAACTATTTTTCAAGTACAAGAGTTTTGGTACCATACAAACCCGAGATTATTTTAGCAAGCCAAGTGCACAAAAAAATACTTAATTTGAAATTTAGACACTATATTATAAAATATCACCTGGAGGTGGTTTTCATAACAATTATACTACTTTTTATATCACTTATACCCTTTGAAAAAACCTTTAACATGGATTAAGACACTTTTCTTATTGAATAAACCTTGTTTTGTGTTTTTTATAGTCCTACAACTTCATAAACATCAACATAAAATTTAGTATGATTTAAACTAATAAAAAACACCTAAATTAATGTATGGAAAATCAAGTAATTAAATTAAATAATCTTCTCTTTTTATATATCTTCAAAAACTAATACACATACTTCTACAGTCTACTCCACAAATGAACAAAAACCTCTCCAAACCTATAACATCAAACTTTATCCTTTATTTGATACTTTTAATGTATCCTCCTCTAATTATTATATAAATATAATATTTATATACAATTCATAAACTTAGTTCCTTTTTTAATGTAATAAATACTTCTCAACTGCCTTAAGAATCATCTAGACAATCATAATTTAGCCATATTTTTATGTTTCTTTCACCTTGGTTGGGTTTTAGTGAGGTTTAAGATATGTCGAGAGTTTAAATGCTTTTATTACATATTATTACACTTTAAATAACCATTGAATAAGTACCACGACCTTAATAACTTGACAAAAACCTCAATATTATTATTAACAAATTTAAATTTTTGAATCTTTTGTTTTAATGAGAAACATAAAAACACCACCAAATGATTATAAATGACAAATGAAACATGGAAAATAATTAAAATCAACCAAACATAAAAATTTAATACTAGTCACATCTAAAATTAGACCAATATTTACAATTATTAATGTCTTAATTGAGACACCTGCATCATATTCCCCAAATGAAAAAAATGAGCTCTAGCTCAAATGGAGAAGTTTAGTAGTTCCATTTATTCTTCCTTGTATTCCAATTCTTGACTTTATTACCTTATTTTCTTCCTATTCTACTTATCTACTTATTCATGTTTTCATTTTGTTCATTTTCTCTCTTCCTTGCTTGTTGATCCTCTTCAACTAGTTACTCATATATGTGAACATGTTTAATTGATCCACATTTATGCATTTTATTTTCCAACTTATATTATGTTACACCTGAACATAAAATAATCCATTTAAGCTAATAAACCATTACTTTATAATGACTTTGAGGCATCTTAATTATTTCTTCCCTATTTGAATGTTTTCCATGTTTTTCTTTCACATCATAGGCTCTCCAATGTTCCTTATTAATTATATTTAATATTATATTTTCTTCATTCATGACTATAATTTCCATTATCTCTTGTAGGTGGTACCTTACATTGGTTTAAAATTTCTCACATTCTAAAAATTGTCAAATTTATAAACTTCATTTACTATGTAATGTTACTCGAGCTCCTCCTTTCTCGTCTTGATTTAGTATTCAATTTTATTGTCTCTTCATATTTTTTTATCACAAAATGCCCCTAAATTCCCATTCTTGTTCATTTTTCTTTCTTTTACTTCATAATTTTTTTCCTCTTAATTTTGTTATGGTTTGATCATGTACTTCATACTAATTTGTTCTCTTGGAAATGCTCTCCATACAATATTCATCTAGTCCTCCATCTTATTTTATATTTTGATTTTATTTTTATCTCATTCAAATTTTTTACTTCGTATTTTGACACCTACAAGTTTGTTTCACCTTTGATTCCTTATTTTCTGACACCTTTAGGTCTGTTTCTCCTTGGCCTCTTGAGCCTCAATGGGATATATGCCTATTACCTTCTCTCTCTTGGAATTTTAAGAACCTATTTCAACTTCTATGTAAATTTCACTTATACAAACTATCACCAAGATTTTTAATAACATATATACCAAAATGGTGTAAGGAGTCCTTGAGATATTTGATCCTTCAATAATTTGACTTGATTTACAAGCATGTAGCCTTCTCTTCTAGGTTTATTTTTCCTTTTTACACTATAATAGACTAATTTTAATTTAATAATCATAAAAAAATTCATGAAAAAAATATTTATATATTATGCCAACTCAAAATATCCATGCATACAATTATCCAACCTTAATATTATAAGAAAACACAAAATAAAGATTTCTAAGCCTACGAATTAGACCTATAGACTATGTTTTTGACATAACTTTATATAAAGAGTTTAAAACACATTAAAAAAACTTATAATGATTTATAAATACTTTATCAAACTTATTTACAAATTTTTAGGTCATTTTCATGATTATATTTCTAGATAGTGAGGTTTGTATATACTACTAAAATAAGGATTTTGACTTTCTTAATAGAGATGCAAGTATGATTTTTACCTATAAATTCCTAACTAGGTACCTCTAAAAATTTAAATAAAATTTTAAAGGTCATATACATATTATTAATCATGTATAAAATGTTTCATCTCATTTTAATAATTCATTTCAAAGTTATGCACTTTTTAGTCTTCTTAAAACCTTCTAATACCCTGACCTATAGACCTACTCACTGTATTTTATTAATTTATTACACTATAGACATAAAATATTAATTAAAATTATTTTTAAGTCATCATAAACATATACATATTTCTATCTTAAATAAATTAGGTCATTTTAATTTTTCATTTCCAAGTTATCTGGGTTTTCATACCATAGAAACCCTAAATTAAGTAGTAGGGTAAGAGAACACAAAAATGGATGATTTAAAATTTAGAGATTTAAAAAAGAAATAACCTAGATATGGTATGATCCACCATTATCCTCATATTTATATAACTTATACCCTTTTAAAAATTATTTAAATTGGATTAAGACACTTTTGTTAACTGAATAAGCCATATTATGTGTTTTTACAGTCGCAAAATCAACTTTCATAAACATCTTCATAAAATTGAGTATGGTTTAAAATAATCATAAATAAATAAATTAATATGTGACATAGACAAAATCAAATAAAATTATTCAATAAAATACTATTGTCTTTTTATATATCTTCAAAAACTAATACATAAACTTTTACAGACTACTCTACACACAAATAACGTCTCCAAACCTATAACTTTAGATTTTATCTTTCATTTCATATTTTTTTCACTAATAATTTCATGATTAAAGACTTATAATTTTGTTATACAGTAGCTAAAAAAAATTCATTTTTTTAATGCAATCGATACTTATCAACGACCTTAAGACTCGTCTAGACAAACTTAATTTAGCCATTATCTTATATTACTTTCATTTTGATTGGGTTTCAGTCAGGATTAAGTCAAGTTGAGGGTTTAAATACATTTTTAAAATTTTAAATACCCTTAAATAAGGATTAGGACTGTCATAACATTATAAAATATTTAACACTCTTATTAACATATTCAAAATTTTGAATTTCTAGTTTTGACAAGAAACCTAAAAACACCACCAGATGATGTAGAAATGACAAATGAAACCTAGAAAAGTATTATTATTGACTAAACATGAAATTTAAAGAGTAATCTAATCTAAAATTATATTAATATTTGAAAACATATATTTATTAGTTGATGCACTTTCATCAGATGCTTATTTATAAAGAAGTGTGGAGTTCATGCCTTTTTAAAATGACTCCACTAATATGAGCCCCCATTGAGGTGAGGGAAAATATAAAATAGTAGTCACCTTATCTCAAAAGAATAATATAATTTTAGAAAATATGTTTGGATCTTGTAACATATAGGAGTAACATGTCTAGGTAGATATAGTATCGAGTCACGTAATTTGTCATCCCATCAAGTCCTAAGATGCATGATGTAGATAATGGAAGAATATAAGGAGTAATATTATAAATTAATCAATAAATAAAGCACACATAAAATAACACTCAAAAGGAAATAAGAAGACAAAAATGGTCGAAGGAGATATCATAAAAAGAACATGTTCAAATTCAACACAATCAAAGGGACATGACTTAGTCAAATGTCAATACAAAAAATAGTGACATATTCAAATGTAAGCGTAGGAATGTAAAGGAATAAGAGCCACAATAAATAGAGAATATTTAAATGATAAAAAAATAAATACAATAAAAAATAATATTAATAAATTAATAACCTCAAGGAAGTTCATAAATGGAAGCTTAGAATATAAGAAACCAATACGAACATAACATACTAGTTCCTAAAATATGTGTTTATAAAACATTATGTACACAACATATAAAGTACATTGTGAAAGGTATAAGCATGGATATAGGCATGTGTAAGTATATAAAATAAAATATGATAATGGAAAGTGATTATAGAATAATATAACCTGGGTGTATCTTCATCAAAGAATCATATGCCCCCCAACGTAATTATGACATGAGTAGAAGGAAAAATCAACATATGTATTTATAAATATCATGTAATTGAATATGCATGTATCACACTCAAATAAATATATGTATAAAAGAAAGGAAAGATATGACATCTACTAACATATAGCAAACAACATATGTATAAGAAATAATACAACTAAGAATATGTTGAAAATTTTGGTATTTTTTAGTTTATTTGAATGCTTAGAATATCTTGTTTTTTTTCTATTTTTTGAATTTTTTAATAAGGTGAAGTCAAGACAATTATCCTATCTAAGGGACGCTCACTTATAAATGTTCAAAAAAATAATATGGTATATCAAGATGGTGGTGCTACTGAGGAGCATGAATAGGTGTAATAAATGCAATGTACATTATGTGATGCTTTGGATATATATGTTAGGATAATGTGGTCTTGAAGAGGTAATAGAAGGAGTAGGAGTTTTTGGAATCCATTATTTTGTGATCTGTAGTGTATTTTAAGTAGCATTATTAGGAACATGTTTATTTTTTATTGATATATGATTTTTTGTGTAATAGGAGATAAGGATTCCATGGAATCCACTATGTATATTTGATGTAATTATCTCTCAAGTATGGGTTGCCTAGTAAATGGGATTTACTATTTATTATGCTTCCATAGAGGATTAATCATAATATTTTTAATAATTATCTGACTTGGAATATACTATTTGTTCAAGTGGATGTTTATATGGAATTATAATAAATTTGACTACCCTATTAGTATGAACATATTTAATACACCCATATACTGTGGAAGGTACAATTCAGAGTTTATGTATCCAAGGTCACTCAATAACATATCAATGACTCTTGTGTATGGTATACTAGAGCAAGTAGTGACCACATGTGTTGGTCCAACATATAATGGTAAGTTAATATCACTAAGAACATGTTGTAAGGTTCCATCAAAATATTTAACCATTTTGATTGAATGATATAAATCATCACGCATATATCCTAAATTTTCAAGTAATGTCAGGGCCCACATATTTTTGATATCATCATTATCAATCATAGAGTTTTGAATAGGGTGGTGATAAAGTTATGCATGAATATATAATGAATGAAAATATGAGTCATCATCCACAATCTCAATATCATCAAAAGTAATAGATGGTCTCTGAATCATATGAGGTATATGTACCTATAATATCATCTAATGGGTGCCCATAATGTGATTGATGAGGATGTGCATTTTATGTCATTTCCACTTCTGGAATTTTTTGAGAGTGATCTTGTAATGGATCACTAAACATGTTTAGATTTTGATGGTAACTAGATTTTGACCCTAAATATTTGGGAGAATAATCAAAACTAATATGTTGGTTATTGATATTTCTTGAATATTATGATTGAGATATATAAGATGAAAATCTAAAAACTTATTAATTAGTGAAGTTAGAGACTCGAGTGATCAAGAAAATTATATCCTTGGTGCATTGGATAAGACAGGTAGATTAGGTTGATGTGACACTACATTAACAATTTTGGTTTCTTCCTTTTTAGGTAAGATATGTTTTACCTTGGATCTTTGTTTGATATAAAACTTTATACTTGATGTAGTTGGTTTGTTTTATAAATACATAAGTTTTTTCAATGAATAAGTTTTATTTCATGATCTCTAATAATATGGTATAAGTCATCAAAATATTTGAAAATTTTGGAAACAATGGACTCATGTAATGGGGCACACAAACTTTGCTTGAAAATGTCTTGAATCTCTTTATCTACCATTTTATTTTTCATTTTATCCAATATTGTCTTGTACCTCAAGACATATTCATTGAAAGGTTCCTTGTTTGATCTTTAAAATTTTTGAATATGATACCTTTTTCGTAATGCTCATAAAAAAAATATGTTAAAAACTAATCTACAAGAGGTTTGAATTCTTTTAATTATTGGATAGGTAAATCATAGAGCCACCCTC
This sequence comes from Torreya grandis, assembly GCA_037957365.1. Classification (NCBI taxonomy): domain Eukaryota; kingdom Viridiplantae; phylum Streptophyta; class Pinopsida; order Cupressales; family Taxaceae; genus Torreya; species Torreya grandis. Next base: position 717,420 of record JARHVA010003219.1, on the reverse strand, counting down.
AAGCATAGTCCTTGAGGCTCTTTGGAAATAGTTTACTCAAAAGATTATCATTAGAGGCATAATCAAGGTATGCTACATAAAAATGTTGAAGATGTTATTCAAGATCACCCTTACCATTATAAAATGTGAACATAGGTGAAAAAAACTAGTTGACAAGGGGCACAAATATATTTCACATGTAAGAGGGTTATGAAACACCTTTTATGATTCAAGAGCATAAGGTGACTTCATAAAATTTTGGTTAATATTAATAACCCTATATTTTAAAAAATTTATAGCTTTTAAAATATGTTTCACATTTTGGTCACTAAGATTTGAGGTTTTATAAGTCAGTAAAGGAGTTGTACCCATGGTTTGAGTTGATAAGGTAGTGACACTAGTAAATGTGTTAAATTGTCAATGTTTCCCATTGAGGATGTAGCAATAGTAGGATTTGGTTCATGGAACAAAGGTGTAAACACATAAACCATGTCCCCATTAGATGTATGAATTATTGATTTGTTCAATGGGAGAGTTATAGGAATATGGGAATGTCTCATAGCTTTAATAACATGATAAATAAATGCACCTAGTTATTCATCCATGGTTATTTTCATTAGTTTCCAATATGGTTTTTAAGATCTCATCAAGATATTTAGGGTTTTGATGGATTCTATCTTGAAATAGAGAAATAACTTGCACATTCTCTTTGTCTCTTTTCTCATATAAATTATTTTCGTTAGATTCATTATTTTCATTATTAGAATCTTATTCTATGATAACATCTTCAACATTTTCATCATTGACACTTGTATTAGGCATAGAGTTTGATATGCCATGATTTGGAGCCATCTTAGGTGGTGTAAGAGGAAGATATAAGTGTTAAATATAAACACCATGTAATGTAGGGATATGCCTAGGTTGCATATAGATTATAGAATAAATTTGAGAAACAAATAATTAAAAAATTCATGATGTTGAAAAAACTAATGAAAGCTAGGGTTTGCATAAAAAGACATTGAGTTCAGGTTCACCAAATGTTCAACTCTAATTTTGAAATATTCAAGGTATATAGGATTAATGAAATTACATTAGCTTTTACACAAAGATGGTGAACTAATTTAATAAGCATGCTAATTAATATAAAGCCTAGATAAATAATATTTTGAATTTATATAACTTAGATTGCTAAAAATAATAAACTACAACTATTGATAGAGTAAAAGTTATCAGAATAGTGAATACACTAATCAAAGTAATTATGTGAAGATTAAATAATATCAAACACTTAATGATTAAATTTGAATGTCCACAGTCTATAACATTAAATCTTAAGCTTTAATAAAAGGTATATTGACTACTTCATATCTACAGATGGTTTTAAAAAAATAATATATTCTTGGAAGAAATAAAAAAATTCTATAAATTTCATTTGATTTCTATTAAATATTTTATAATCACTATTTATTTAAACAAACTAAGATGTTTGTATGTATTTATAGATGACTTGAATTTGTTTTAATATTTTATTGTGCACAGAGTAATATCCAGCATTCAAAATAATAAAATAATAAAATAAATATCAGAAAGGATGAGAGGTGGGAGTACCCAAACATACCTTACAAAAATTAAATACTTTACACTTCCACCAAATTAAAACACATGACAAAATTTTAAAAAAATGAAGATAACATAAATTTTTTTGTGAAGATATAAAAAACAACCACTAAAAAATAAGAATTATGTCAACACTTCTTAATTTTAATAAGCAGAAATAACAAAAAATCAGCACGCAACTCTCCTAAAGAAGGTAATTTAAAAACTAAGAAGTACCTAGTTAATTGTATATAATTTAAGTCTATGTATTTATAAACTTGTGATCCTTAAAAAAAACCAATATTATTTAAAAAAATTAATAATTTATATTTTTAATGCAATTTTTGCAACCCACGATTTTGATGATATAGATATAGATATAGATATAGATATTTTTATGTTATTAGAGATATTATTAGAAATCAACAATTTTAAAAATAAAAAAATTATAGGTTGAAATTAATAACAAAAATATTAAAATATTAAAATTAATTAAATATTGTGTATGATTTTTATTTATATATAATTTTCATTATTTAAATAATTTTGAAAAAAAAATAACAACAACAAAAGTATTTATTATTCAATAATTTTGCCTTACAAATAAATATTTAAGGTCATTTAATTAATGATTATAAGTTATACACATAAAAATTTCATAAAAAATAATATATAATTAAAATAGATCACAATTTTTTTTATTTTACTATCAAAATTAATATAATATATTAAAAGGTTATTAGATTATTGATATCCATCTTTTCTAGCCATCAAAGAGAAAAATTATGTTGTTTGATTAGAAAAAGGCCCTAACCAAAGGATATTTCCAACATAGTAATACATAGATAAGTCAAGAAGATAGAGACATATAATGGTTGGGATATTATCCATGAATTATTATTATTATTATTATTATTATTATTATTATTATTATTATTATTATTATTATTATTATTATTATTATTATTATTATTATTATTATTATAGATAGGATTCTACCCCCAATCTACAGTAAAGATAACAAACTATTAATTAAGGAGAACAAAACAAATAACAAACCCCTCTTTGTCCAAAAAAATAATTAGAGCATAATTTACAAAGGAAACATCTTAAATATTCACCAAAAATCTATCAATAGTAAATAAAATAACTAGCATTTACCTAAAATTTTACCTACATTTAGCAAATGAATAGTCAATAACAAAAAAAAAATAGAAAACCGGTCACAAATCCAAGTACAACCAATACAACAATTGAAGTTGATGGTACTAAAAGAACATTCGTCCACCTAAAGATAAATGCAAAGGTACCATTCTCCTTCCACAATGGGAGAGAAAGCCTTCCATTTTACACTGAGTTGTATACTTCACCATTTGTTCAATATCTCATCTCACCTTTTGAGCATTTGATATTCAAATTTTTTTTTAGATGAGTTGAAAATATCTTTGGGTTTTTCCACTAGAAGAAGAGAAGGAGAATCAACAACAGTTTTCATTGGTGGAAGAGGACTTGAAGACACTCCCACATAAGGTTCCACACTCGAAAATACCCCCCTCCTAAAAGAGGGATCGCTATCGATTCCTTGATAGAGGGGAAAGAGATCCAGATTTGTGATAGAAAATGTTGTGATTGTGTCAAATGAAATATTGATCCAAATCCATGTCTTTGTTCCTAAAACTGAACGGAGAATAAGAAGCTGATCACTAAGGTCTCTTAGAGGAACACCCCATGACATGATGCCTAGTGAGATTACAATGAAAGCATCCAAATGATAACCATTTGAAATTGATAAACTAAATCCATGATATGTGAGAAGAAACAAGTTTAACAGAATGACAGAGAGGTTTGGAAAGATCAAAAATAGAAAAAGCTCTCATGAATCTCTTTCCTATAAAATATTTATTCAATTTAACAAAAAATTACATTTGATTAACCAGTTATTTAATGTACTCCTCCTCTTCTAAAATGAATAAGATATTATGTAATCTGATCTGAAAAAAAACAACTAAAATTACCATTTTTTCAAAGTCAATATCATTTTTATGTTACATATATTTTATAATAATTACAAATGCAACTATTGAAATACATTATTCCTACAATGGTTTAATTATGCATTGTCTTATCATCATAGAAAATATCTAAACAAAATCATTGAATGAATTTTGTAGAAGATTTAAAAATATTGTACAAAAAACATTGTATTAAATTTAAATTATTAATTTTCATAAAATACCTATAGAGTTCTCTATGCTAGTTCATGTTACTTTTTTAGAATTTACATTTTTTAAAATTTATTAATTAATATTTTTCATATATTTTTAAATTAATATATTAATTATAGAATTTGAAATAAATTTTATATTTAAATAAAATTTAAATAAATATATTATTTTTTTGATGTAAAAAATGAATTTATGAAAAAAAACATGAAACAACATTATTTTCATTTTAAATCAAAAACCTATAAATATTAAAATAAATATTAATTTAATATCCAAAAAGTTTTAAAAGGTTACAAGACAATATCAAATTTGGATGTTTAGTGAATTATTTCGATGTTACAAACCACACTCAAATTTGCACATTAATTAATGTTCTTTACTTTTGACAAGTTTTATTTTTGATTTTAAAATATCTTTAAATTAAGGTAATGACACAAGACTATGGTAAGCTATAAAATTATGGAGAATAGAACATAGAGGAGAAAACCTAGATCGATGTGGTTTATTAGACTATGGAAACTTATAAATAAATCTTAATATATGTTTTTATCAATTATTGACCAGTTCAACTTAGACGTATTGGTAAATTTTTCATTTTCTAATGTTTTTTTTGGGTAAGAAGTATACACTATGCATTTGTATCCTTATCTTCTTTTTCCACCATTTGCTTCGGGATTTTCAATAATATGTTAATTTAAATTAAAAATATTTATAAATATAAATATACATTAATATATCAAGATTAGGAGTGAAAGCAATCTAGATCAATCGATGATGATGATGATGATGATGACGACGACGACGACGACGATGACGACGATGACAATGATGATGATGATGATGATGATGATGATGATGATGATGATGATGATGATGATGATGATGATGGCGATGACGATGATGATGACGACGATGATGATAATGATGATGATGATGATGATGATGATGATGATGATGATGATGTTGATGATGATGATCATATTAATTTTTTATTTTAAAATTTGATTTTTAAATAAAATATATTTCTATATTTAATTTTATTATAAAAGTTATTATTAATACATTTTCCAAGATTTTTTTTAGTTTTGTATACATGTTCTCTTTTTTATAGTCTCCTCTAAATCAGTTATTTTTTTATTTTTCTCTTATCATATAACATATGATCCTAGGTACCCAAAAATTAAGACATGTTAATTTCAAATTTTAAATATAGTCAAAGTTTAAATTTCAAATGTTTAAAAATATATTGGTTATACATTATTGCATGAATAATTATAAAATTAAAAAGGGCATGTAATGTCAAGTTTGGATACTATACTTGTTTCTTAAAAAAGATAGCACTTTATCGTGGTATGATTGTCTATATTTTATTTTTTTAAATATATATTTTTTATTATAAAACATATTGTTTTTTATTTTTTAGGTCCATAATTTATTTTTATATATATTAAAATAATTTTTTGATATTAATTTTATTGTAAATAGATTTCTTTTTAGATGATAATCCATAATTATCATAGAGATATTCTACACATTTTTATTTTAGAATTTTATTGGTATTATGAATGGTTTTCTTGCATGGAGTTAAAGGGTTTCTTTGAAAGTGATAAAGTATTAGGTAAAGAAGGCATGCATAATATGCTTAATGGCTAACAATTTTTTTTTTGAAAGTGATAATGTATAAAGTAAAGTAGGCATGTATAATATGTTTAATTGTATTTTTTATTTTTTATTGTTGGGTTGGTAATTTATATGTAAATTAATTCAATCTTTTTGAAATTTATTAATTTTATGAGAGAGAAAATCTTTACGATCCTCTAATAATTGATCAAATAAAAAATTGATGATAACTTATAACCATCATGCACATAATTTATAAATTCCTTTTCAAATTTTTTGTTGTTGTTATGAATACTTTTGTCATATAGAGTTAACAATTTAATTTAAAATTAATAATGTAAATGGTAACTTAGGCAGATTTACTTAATGATATTTCATATTTTCTATTGTGCAGTTGGTAGCTTATGTATAAATGTATTAAAAGTTTACTAATATTTTTTTTGGTGGACGAAGGACCCCTTACAACCATCTATTCAGTCACCAAAGCAAAAATGTATGATAACCTATAACCATCACACATACTCTACACTTTCAATTTCATAATTTTATTATTTTTATAAAAAAAAATTCTCACATGAAATTCATAATTTTATTTGAAACTGATAATGTATAAATCGAAGTAAGAAAGTTTAATATGTTTAATGGTATTTTTTATTTTCTAGTATTTAATTTGGTATTTTATATGTTAATATATTAAAGCATTTTTTATATTAATTTTATGAGTGTGGGATTTGTTACAAATTTATATTTAATGATCAAATTAAAAAAAAGACGGTAACCCATAACTACCACATATATATTCTATGCATTTTATTTCAAATTTTATTGTTATAAATAGTTTTATGGTATAGAGTTAATCGTTTTCTTTGAAAATGATAATATAAAATAATTTTATTACATTATTGTTTTTATCCATAAAGAGTGGAAGGGAAGCAAAGAAAATAAATATATTCACAACCAATTAAATATTATGTTAGTAGGAGGGTCACTTCTATTATAACATCACATCTATTGATAGAACTATCATGTTCTATTAAATTTATATATTGTTATGGACCAATCTTTCCAAATAATACAAGATTATTTTTATTATAAATATTTTAAGTTTGTATAAAAAAATTTAAAATACTTAAATTAACATATACAATTAAAAGTAATACATACTCTTTTATATAATTTTTTCTTTGGAAGGAGATGTCTTATATTTTTAAAATATAAAAAAAATTACCAAAAGTGAAATAAATAAATATATATATTCCAAACTAATTAATTATATACACGAAATATACATACTTTGACGCGTGTGAAGAACAAGAGGGCACTTAATCCCTTAGAATTCACCATTTATAATGAAAACGTCCTGATTTCAGGCAAAGGATGTAAGTTTTGTGTCGCGCGGAGCTGTAATGGACATGTTAACATATTCTTGTATTGCATTGTATTTGTAGTCTGGATACAGCTTTGAAGCCTCCAACTCCTCCTTTTCTAATTCAAAGTTTGTCTGCTCACCTTTCACAAATATATTGTGCAAAACACATATCGGAATGTTGTCTGGATGAGGCAGAGCTGCATACACAAAGGTTATATTTTAGTAATTCAGATTTTGGATTAACAAATCAGAGGCCGAAAATAACAAGGTAAACCAAATCACTGTCATCTTACTTTCTGAAAGTTTGATCATCTCAGATTCTGGCAAGAATACTCTCTTAAAAGTGGCTCCTGTTTTTTTTTCCCACATTGATACAAGCTCACATTGACTAATAAACATCTAAATCCATGTCTTTTTAAGTACCTACTCCTCCCCCAAATCAACCATGGAACCCACCTAAAAGTTCTCAGGCATACAACATTTCATATAGTAATTTATAAAGATGAAATCGAAGGATGAAAATTAATTTTGTTGTGCTTTCTAAGTTCATGGTTTATTTTACATGACTTCACACATGACTAAGAATTTAATGGTATTGTAATGGACCAATAAAACATTACACAAGGGTGTATTACCTGTAAGTAAACCCATAATGTTGTTATTTTTATGTTTTGTTTGCCTAGAATTTTTATTGAGCTTTCTATGCTCATGGTGTTTTTGCAAGCCTTCACTTCTAATTCCACATGTACTGGTATGTTCATGGTGGGTATTAACATATTCATTCACATAACAATAAATGTTATTATTTTTGTTTTAGCCCATATTGCCATCTAAATTCTATGGCCATGTTGGAAGATGCATATGTAATTAACATGGAAGGAAGTGCCATGTTGGAAGATGGTAGCGTTCTTAAAATGCAATGACCATTTGTGAAGACCCTTGGTGGCCTTTTTTCCATTAATATGTGTGTTAATCCCAACATGAATACCATCTTTAACTTTTTCACCATGTTAGAGGGATGAAACATTTTCCATAGTTAAACCCATATGGTCAACATGTTTTCACTCATATTTGACTCCAAATTTGATGGCATTTTAAAAGAATACCCTAAGGTTTTCTAAATGCTTGTCATTGTGTGCTTTATATATATGTTGAATTTTCATTTCTTTGCACAACATGGGTTGGAATACATAACATTTACTAGTATGTGGATGGAATCCTTGAATATTTAATGTGTTACTAAACATTTACAACTACGTGGATTGAATTCTTGTATATTTTCATTCACATATGAGTAAACATTAATGATTTTTTTAATCAAAATTTATACTTTCATTCTCATTCCACTAAATGTTGATTCATATGTATTAAACCAAACCCTTTTCTAAATTATTTTTACAATGTTATTGCTATGTTATTGTCAATTAATTATGTTGTGTTATTCATTCACATTTTCAAAAATAAAAAGATTTTTTGCCATAGCCATTATTGATAAATTATTGAACATTTTTTACTATGTGGATGAAAACCCTTAAAGTTATTGAAATATTACAATCAATTAATGTTGTTACATTATTCATTCACATTTTAAAAATTACAAATATTATTTTTTATAATTGATGTTGATATGTTTTCTATTCATGTTATTGTATTATTTATATCTATGACTCGTTTCTATATCTCTGTCTCCAAATTTTTATGGAAAGCGATTTGAAATTGTAATGTAATACTAAACATTTACTACTATACACACAAATGCATGTTTAGGTGGAAAGGGATTTGAACTTGGGATCGGAGTGAAATTTTTTAATACTATGTGGATGGAAGCCCTAAAGTTTCTCATTCACATACTAGTAAATTTTATAATCTTTGTATCAAAATGTTAATGTTATTTTATTTGTATAGAATGAAGACTCAAACCGAGTGGTTTAAAAATTTGACCAATAATTATTTTCAAATAAATGCATTATTTTATTATTGGCTTGAAATTTTGTAATGTAAGGCTTGGCATGAAATTAATATGGATCATTAATATAAAATAAAATGCCATTTTATAGGACAAATGTGTCGATAAGATAGAACATTTACTACTATGTAGATGGAATCCATGAAGGTTTTTATTCACATACTTGTAACTGCTAATGTATTTCTACAATAATAAAAAATTCATTAGCATAGCATTAAACGTAGAGTCGGATGTCTCAAACCAAATCCCAAAAATCATGTTTTTGTGTTGCTGATATATGTTGTTGTGATATTCATTCACATTTTTTATTATTTTGGTGTCTTTTTGATATGTTGATGTGTTTGTCATTTTATTGTCAATATTATTGATTTTATTCCATTCTATTATAAATTACTATATTTATGTATTCTTGTTTTTATAGAAGCTGAAATAATTTAAACTGTGAATCTTAGCTAGGCTACTAAATTCAATAAATTTTTACAAACATTATATTTCTTGACTCTTGGTATGTTTCAAATATTTACATTATTTCCATTGTGTTTCTAAACATGATATATTTTTATGATGATTAGTATTCTCTTACATTTTTATCAAAGTTTGTAATTCTCAACTCTTAATTGCTTCTATTATTTATCTCTATTGTTGATGTTTTCATCTATGGGTAATGGCAGTGAAATTTGAAGTCAAGAGTGAAGAAAAAATGGGGTACTCAATTTCAAGTGAATGATTTTTAACTTTCATTAAGCTTATGATCCATTTTAAGGTTGGATGGTAGGTTAAAAAAATACAATACAATAAAATAAAATAATTTTACTTTAGTTAGGTTTATCAATACACTTCAACACATTAGATATCAAACTAAATACATTTCATTCCATTAATTGTTGCATAATGTATTATAATAGAACACAATAATTACATAATATATTTTTATTGTATTAGTACTTGTAAAAAATAATGGATTTATTTAAGGTAAATCAAATATTACATGAACTGATGTTTCAAAATAAGTCACGGATGATGGCTGCGAGTGGAGGGAAGGCAACGAACGACCCAGGTGAGGGCTCGGCTAAAGCACGACTATATCAGGAGGAGGCACGTCAAGCAAAGGAGGTCTTTTATTCCAGCGATCGGCCCAAGGTGACCAAGGTCAATGGCTGCTTCCCACGCAGCCAAGAGAGGCCTGTATTGGTGGTTTCACAGGATTCAGTAAGGGAGGATGTAGAATATCTATCAGCCCGTGCCCTAATCTATAAGTTTATGGGCATTAGGATATCCCAAACCGCCCTTGAAGTATGGATGAGGTGTACCTGGCAAGTGGAAGGAGATTTAGACATTATGTTAGCTGCCAATAGTTATTTCATGGTAAATTTTTCCTCAGTATCTGACAGGAACATAATTTTTGAAGGGGGACCTTATTTTTATGACCATATTGGTCTGTTTATTAAACCATGGCACCCAAGCTTCAATTTGGTAGAGGAATTGCCTGCCCAAGTCCCTGTGTGGATGCGCCTCCCAAGACTCCCCTAGGAATTCTGGGGAGAAGATATCCTCAGGCAGATAGTTGCTTTACTGGGAACACTAATTGTTGTTACGCACCAGTCCTTAGACAAGAAGCTAATTTCCTATGCCAAAATTTGTGTGAAAATCAATCTCAACAATCCTCTTCTGAAATCTTTGGAAATTTGTCTGGGGGCTTCATCTTGGGTCCAACAGATAGATTATGAGTCTATTCCTTTTTGTTGAAAAATCTGCCATGTCTATGGCCACTTGCACCGTCAATGTCCTCAGGGGTTGAGATTCAGAGGGACTGAGTCATATGCAGGGAAGGAGTCAGGCCATATGGCTCACATGGAAACATCAACTGGCCCGCTTGGGAATGCTGCTACTATGAAAGATCAGTCAAACTCAGTTTTTGCAAGTTTGGGGGCAAATGAAGTGAATGGCCTTGATAAGGAAGGTTTTGCCCAAGTCTGGCGCCGGGGTAAAGGGCGTGGTCAAAAGCATAGAAACCAAGAACGATCCATTGAATTGAGCTTTAACCATTTCAAAGCATTGGATAGTATGGTCATAGAAGATGAAATACCACCTGATGAGATGGGAGGTTCCTCAGGGGGAGCAGAGAAAGCTTCTCTTCTCAATGAATCCTAGGATATGGTGATTCAACCAAGCCAGGAGATTGTGTGTGTACTAGAGGATAGGAATCTGGTGATTTCTATAGCACAGCAGGATAAGGAAGGCAGCTGGGCCGAGATGGTTAAGGATTTAGAGGCTGCCAAGAAAGATAAGGGAGCATCGGAAGAATTAGGATTACTACAAATACCTTTTAAGAAAGCCTCCTTCTCCTCGCAGGCTAGACCAGGGTGCAAGATGGACCAAGAAAAATTAAAACTCACAGGGGATTTGTTGGTAGAGTCTAGAGTGGTTAAGACCCTGGATCAAATCTTCACCCAACCTACCCAATGATTTTGCTGTCATGGAATGTAAGGGGGCTGCCTAGTTTCCCCCAGCAAAAAGCTATGCAGAAGTTGATCATTGAGCACTCTCCAGATATCATCTATATCTAGAAGACTAAGTTGTCTGTTAAAGCTATGTTTAATTGCTAGCATAAATTTTGGGCTATGGGACAGTGTCAGTGTGTGGGGGTGATTGGTACTGCAGGGGGCTTAGCAATATGTTGGGACCCCGAGAAGATCACCCCACTACAATGGATGGCTGATATCTTAGTTCTATCCATGATGGCAGCTACTTCGGAGATTGGGAAGTGGATTCTTGTTACCAATGTCTATGCAATTGGGGATTACCATGGACACCTCAGGCTTTGGAATCACTTTTGCTATGTTCAGAGCTGCTTTCCTTATCTGTCGTGGATCTTGAGTGGAGACTTCAATGCTGTCCTCAGTCTTGAGGAGAAAAGGGGTGGGCTAACTCATTTGGACCCCTCGTCTGATCTCTAAGACATAACATAGAGTGGCTGTGCCTATCTGATGTTAAGCCCATCAATGGAATTTTCACTTGGAGTAATCGAAGAGTTGGTAAAGATGCTATCTCTGAGCGCTTAGATAGATTTTTAGTTTCTTGCTTTTGGTTATCTAGTGCTTTTTCTATTGCGTCTGAGATTCTTGCCTGGAATGGGTCTAACCATTGGCCCATTAAGCTCACAACCAATTTCATTGAAGGGCCCAAGAAACCACCTTTTATGTTTCAGCTTATGTGGCTTCGAGACTCTTCTTTGCACCCCCTCGTTACCCACTGGTGGAAGTAGGGAGGGCCAAAATATGGTACAGCAATGTTTTGCTTTGCTACGAAGCTCTAGTTTGTTAAAATAAAGCTACAGGTATGGAACATGAATAGTTTTGGCAACCTTAATGCTATGAATAAAAATTCTCAAGAAAAGTTGGACAGCACTACCAGGTAGATTCTTGATTTTGGATTGACTGAGGATCTTCGAAAGGCAGAATTTATGGCTTTGAGTGAGCTTCAGGAGTGGGAACTTCGGGAAGAAATATTTTGGAAGCAGAAAGCCCGGATTGATTGGCTTTAGGAAGGGGATAGGAATACTTCTTTCTTTCACAATTTAGTGCAGGCAAGGTGCAACAAAAATTATATTGCTTCTCTGGTGCTATCGGATGGTACTTGGGTTGCCTCCTCTTCTGCTATTTTTGAGGAGGCTGTTCGATTTTTTTAGAGCTTTTGTCTGATAATGCACCCTCTACTGAGTTGGAGGAGAATCTGGTTTTGTCTTACATTCCACCTATCATCATGCCTGATATGAATGCTGAGCTCTTGAAGCCAATAGGCAAGGAGGAAGTTGTGAAAATTGTCTTCTCCATATGTAGAGGTAAAGCATCGGGCCCAAATGGTTTCCCTGCAAAATTCTTTCAAGAATTCTGGGATATCATTAGTCAAGATCTGGTGGAAGTGATACAGGAATCCTTTCGTAGCAAAGAGATGCTCAGAGTGTTTAATGTGACCTTTCTGGTGTTGATCCTGAAGTAGGAGCAGGTGAATCATTTGGATCAGTTTAGGCCCATTACTCTCTGAAATACGGTGTATAAAATTATCACCAAGTTGTTAGCTAAAAGACTTAATGTGTGCCTCATTATGATCATTTTTGAGGAGCAGGGGGGTTTTGTGGTAGGGAAATAGATTTTGGATGGAGTGGTGATTGCCTCGGAAGCAATCCATTCCATGAGCAAATAACAAGAGAAGGCTATGTTTATCAAGCTCTATTTGGCTAAGGCGTATGATAGGGTAGACTAGAGCTTCCTGCAGAAAATAATTTTGGCTTTTGGTTTCAGTCAAGATTGGGTTAGGTGGGTACTAAGATATGTCACTACGCCATCTTATTCTGTCTTCATTAATGGGGTGCCTTCTAGACTGTTCAGGGCCTCTAGGGGGATTCGCCAGGGTGATCTGATCTCCCCATATTTGTTTATTATCTTAGCTAAGGGGCTGGGGCATCTTATAAAATCTTAGGCATCTCAAAACCAGATTCATGGATGGTAGTGGGGAAATGGGATTCCCAACATGACCCATCTCCAATTTGTGGACGACACTATACTGATTGGAAAAGCCCATATGAGGGAAGCGCAAGCCTTTTGAAATACTTTGGACACATATTTATTGGCTTTTGGTCAAAAATTAAATGAACACAAATCATCTATCTATTTCTTCAATACACCTATTCCAATCCAACAAAGAATTGTGGCCGTCCTCAGATTTCAGACACAGGTTCTTCTGGTGACTTATTTGGGAGTCCCCATAGTGGTTGGAAGGCAACCCAAGCTATTTTGGTAGAATGTTCTGGATAAATTAAGGCAAAGAGTGAATCACTGGACACACCGGTGGCTGACGATGGCTAGGTGGGTGACTCTTCTACAATCTGTAATTCAAGCTCTACCCATTTACCGCAGCATGGTCTAGGCTACCCCGATGTATTTTCTTCATGAGTATGATGCCCTGTCTTGGCAATTTATTTGGAGTGGTAATTTGCGGCATTCTAAATGGATTCTGGTGAATTGGACCACTGTGTGTAGACCCAAGAAGGAGGGGGGGCTTGGGCTCTGATTTGCTATCCTGGCTAGACAAGCTCTTGTGGTGAAGTTATATTGGCGTTGGTGCTCTAATCAATCTCAGCTTTAGGCCCAGATCTTGTCGGTGAAGTATTTCCCCAGGGCTATTTCAATGAATATTCCCAAGTTTCCCATGGAGGGAAGAGGGTCGATGGTGTGGGACACCCTCAAGGTGGGGGCACAGTTAATCCAGTCCAGGCTGTTTTGGATTTGTAATAGTGGTGCTAAAATGCTTTTTTGGGAGGATTCTTGGAATGGAGCTCCTCCCCTCCTCTCCTCTCATCCCCATTTGCAAGCCCTGTGTGGTGCTTTTCATGTGGCTAGATGGGACACTGTTGAGCATTATAAAGAAGCTTTCAATATTGGGAGAACTATTGCTTATAAATGGAAGAATATGATGGACTGGCCTCTGAGAGGAACAATGGAAAATAGGCAGGAATTATCCCAGCTCTTGGCTGCTAGAGGGTGTAGCTCCTTGCATGAGTGTGATGAACTGGCGTGGGTGGGGTGCCTTAACTGGGAAGTATTCAGTCTTGTCTGGATATCTGGAGCTGACGAAAGACTATTTTGGCATGGCTGATTTTTAATGGGGTAAGAGAATTTGGAATTCAGTCTGTTGGCTGAAATGCAATTTCTTTGTGTGGACACTCACCTATAATCATTTCCTGACTTGGGAAAACCTCTACAAAAGAGGTTTTTAGGGTCCGTCAAAGGGCATTTTGTGCTGTGAAAATGTTGAAACTGGGGAGCACCTTTTCTTCCAATGCTCTGTTGCCAGAAGATTGTGGCATATGTGGTGGGAAGCCTGGGAACGCCCCTGTTGGCACTTGATCTCCTTGGTGGACTTCTGGTAGCACCTGGAGTGACCTCTGCATACTTTGCAAAAGGCCTAGTCCGTTGGGCCTATTTTCATTCTGTGGAACCTCTGGATTTAGAGGAACAAAAGAATTTTTCAGGAGTGCTCGCTGAGTTTAAGGGAGTTATGGCTGAGGAATATCATGGCACTACGGGAGACAATATAGGGTAATTCAAGTGGAAGTGCTGACCTGGAACTATTGGATGCCAGAGTGTTGGGGTGACTATCCCCTGCTATGCCCCCCACCATCACCCTTGGGCAGCACACTCACCCCTCGACCTCCACCAGACAAAGGGCGCGATCGATCAACCACTTGGGGAGGTGGATGCCATCTAAGGAGGGACTTCTGAAAGTTAATGTGGATGGCTCCTCGAGAGGAAATCTTGGGGTGGTTGGGATAGGCGGCATTGGGAGAAATAGTTTCGGTGATCTTTGTTTTTTGTTTTTGGTTCATAAAGGTCAATTTACCAATTATTTTATGGAGGTGTCGGCTATCCTGGAGGCCTTGAAAATCTGCTACCAGTAGGGGTGGCTAAATATCATCTGTGAGTTGGACTCATTAGTTGTGGTTAATTTGCCAAGGAATTTAAATTTTGATGGTGTGGATTGGCAGTTGGCTACCGTTATTAAGTGGATTCATCAGATTAGTCTAGCTTTTGAGGTGATCTCCTTCAGGCACATCCCCCAGGAGTGGAATGGTGTGGCTGACCGTTTGGCTAAATGGGCCATGGAACATGGGCCAGATTGGTCTATTTATGACCAGGATGGGCTACCTGCTGGGTTAGCCCCCATCCTGTCACAACTTCTGGATCAGGATATGTTGTTGTAATCTCCCCAGTTTTGGGTTTCTTTGAATAAATTTTTACCCCTTTTTAGTTGAAAATATTACATGAACCAAGGTGTGAAATATGATGTGTCCTTCATTCCCTATATTAGGAGAATATAGAGTTTTTGTTGATCCTTTAAGAGCTATCCTTAATGGTATTTAATGCCATGTTAACAAAAATAGGAGTGATAAAAAATGAACCATTTTGGAGTAGATGGATAAATACACTATTTAAATGCATTTGCATCTCCAATTATTTTGTGGCCATATCAAATTACCTATCCCTTCTATCATGTTATTTATTTTGATCTTTTTCTTACCTTTGGTATCTTCTCCTGATTCTTATTTTGCTTTTTGAGTTCATCTACAATTTTGTGATGTTCCCTTATTTTAATCTTAACCTACATAAGGACTATATTGTGATCAAATTATTATTTATTCCTTGCATTCAATCCCTTAATATCCTAATTTTAGGAGTTTTGTTCCATAAACATTAGGTGATAGTCATTTTATATGATAATTTTTTATTATTGGCTCATTATGAGTGCACTGTTTCTTCATTTCTTCGCAACATTTTTTGCTAAAAATTTAAAAAATGTTGATATTGAGGTTTGTTATTCTTTCATTCTATTTTTTCTTCAATCTTGATTTTTAAATAGATTTTTTACTATTTCCTCATTGTTATCTAAATCAACTATTTCATCTTCTATGCTTTATTATCCACTTAGTGCATAGTAATGAAATATTTATGATGCGATAGAAGGTGGAAGTGGTACCATTGACATAGAGACATTTATTTCCATTAATTCATAATTGAGGCCAAGATTTGTTGATCCCTCCTAAACCCATTCTAGTGGGCTTTCTTGAGTAAGAAAACTTAAATCATCTAGGTTGAAATTGGATATTATATTTGCCGGATCTTCAACACCTTCAAAATTAATTGAATTTGTATTTGAATTTTATATTTTACCTAAAACACCTTAAAAATTTTATTCTTAACTTCTTTACCTTTCAAAACATTATCATGTTGCATTTGATCCATCTTCTAAATACTAGCTTCAATGTCTTCCTCAATTATCCATGCCAACCTCATCATATTTTCAACATAATTAACTTAATTATAGTTAACATGAAATTATACACTTAAATTCATAGTATTCACTACTACCTTAGGGTTTTAAGGCCAAATACATATCCTTCAAAACTCATTTATTATATTCATAGGAGTTTGTTCCATCTTCAATATTTTGTTTCCCAAAGTGGCCGATCTATGTATCTTTCTATCCCAACCATGATGAACATTCATCTATGATATAATCTCTCCTGAATTAGGCCTCAAATGGAATAAACACACTTACATCCGATGGTTATAATATTTGGGTAGTGTGTGTAGACAATGTAAGCAAGTCTATCTCCAAAGTTCTAGCCTATTTAATTAAGTCGTGCAATCTTACCAAACTTGTATGTTAGATTTAATTAAATCATCTAAATTTATGATACTTATAGGATGTATTTCAATTAAATCATCCACCATCAACACATATATATTATTAGGTTATTAAATTTCTCACACTCCCTAGATCATGCACATATATAGGTTGTAAAATTTTGATGAAACAAACTCAATGGATGTGTTACAACTCACCTTTGCACCATGCTTGGGGGAATGTGTCCTTTAATTAAGTTAAGTGTGTAAAGTCTTAATTTAGAACCCAAATTTCCATACAATAACACCAAACTAAATGTCAGTGGAGGATGACATTTTATGACACAAAGTAGTGAACACATGGAATAAATATAGACAAGTTGAAGGAGGTTGATGACATTTAAAAATATTTTGAATAAGATATATGAGGTTGATATCATGTAACACATATGTGAAGAGTTCATAGTTATTTATTTTTGTGACATCAGTGTTTAAGTCATCTTCTTTTAATCATCTCATTGTGTGTTCTATTCTATATGCTCTAATGCTAACACCTTAGGTTTTTATTTATAATTAATAATGCAATACATTTTGTGTTGCAGAGCATAAATAGGGTGTATTTAGTGGTGTAGGTGTAGTTTCCTTTGGATTTATAAATTATGAGTATTTGAAAAAGTACAAGATTAACAAGCCACTAGATCATTCTCGACTCTACCATTTATGAAATTTTCCTATGCATGCAGTCATTGATAAGATTACTTCAATATAACACTATCCAAATTATTTAATTTAATCTCCTTAATGGTTCATTTTTGTGACCTTTAATTGAATTATAATAGCTTAAGCATTTTGTGATATTTAACTTAATTATATCAACGTTCTAGCATTAATAAAATATTAATATTCATGGCTTTCTGCACTTAAATATTATTTAGAGAATGTTGAAAAAGTGATTATTATTTATTTATATATTTTTCATGACAATAATTTATTGTTTTATATTTTTGAGATCACACCATGTGATTTGGTAAATCTAATATGCTAACCATGTAATAAATTGCTTTGGGTTTGGTCTGAAATATGGCATTGAAGTGATGGGAGGGAGTGAATAAAAGGAGATGAAGAACAAAAATATGTAGGAATAAATAATAATATGGTATAAATAGTAAAATTTGAGAGTAATAGGTATGAGACTAGTTGGTGATCCTTCCAAAGTGATACAGTTGGTTTATTTTGGGTTAACTGCCACATGTTAGCAATTTTAACACAATATGAAATGTTTATATTTTAAATTCACATTCAAAGATGTGGATGATGAAAATGTTTTAATGAGAATTACTCCCACCTAATCAAAATATTATGTCACTTTTTATGCCAGTGATATTTATTATACACCTTTAACTTTGAGGTTGGTCATGCTAATCTAAAGGCCTCATGACTATCATTGTAATTCATTGATGTTTGTGGCATATTGAAAAATTATGGAAATTATAGGAGCATTATTAGTCATTTTAGTGGTGTTTTTTGATACCTATAGTATACTAAAAAAATCTCATTCATCTATGGGAGATGGAAAATTATTTGGTGTAATGTTTTCTATGTAAATTGTTATATCCCAAATTTTCACCCTAGAGAAGTCAATCAAACTTTCGCAAATTTAGGATAACATAGAACTATCTCTGAGTATAGGTATATTGGTATAAGAGATAAATCTCTAGATTATGGGATAGCTCTATTGATATAATTATTTAGGATCTCAACAAAAATTATCCAATAACTTATTGGGGTTGAAAAGGGAAGAAAGAAAATGAAAGTAACCTACACTAATGGAGGTGATACACCAAGGATATCTCCAAAAAAATGCTTTAACTTACATTATGAAGGTAGATTACTAGAAATTATCTCAACTCAAAGTTATTCTAGAAAAAATGTTTCTGCATGGAGGAATATTGCTATGAATTTCAGAAGGTGAGTGAATAGGAGGTCTAGTCTTAGACAATACTAATATTTTTCACACTTCAAATACACATAACTAACACTTGCACTTCATGAGACATATTATAAGAAATATTAATTACATAATGAATACATGAGTAAAATGGAAGTGAGGAGAAACAATCATCACTTATCATCCAAATAGACTACTTGACATACTTAGGCAAGAAATTTTAGAGCCTAAACTAGCCTGATAACTTTATTCAAAGGAAAAATAAGATGTGAAACTAGTAGAGCTTTGCCATATCAATTTGGATCCCATATGATGCTAAAATGGATTCAATATATAGAGAAATAGGGAAAAGATAGAAAGAGTGGCATTAGAGAGTCACAATGCCAAGTGTCAAGTCTTGAAGACCATTTATAATTCAAGAGAAAGAGTTATAAAATAGATCATGAGGTTCTATTAAACAAGTGTCAAATCTAAAATATGATATCCTCTTGAAGTTGGTATAGGGATACTTCATTTTTTTTTATTGAAACTATTTTCTTGGTTAGGAATCCACTTAACTATATTTAATTATTTTTGAATTCATTGACACATGTGTACTAACTTGAGAAGTTGTAAACATGATTGGTGCAAGTCATTTTTCACCCCTGCAACTGATGATCTTCTCTTTGCCACTTGTTGCTTACCCTTTCAGCAAGTCACTAGTCCTTTAGGACTAAAATTTCATCTTGTCACTAGGGTGACTTGAAAAAAATCAATAATTTTTGTTGTGGAGATGTAAGACACATATTCATAATTTTTTTGTCTTCTGTTCTATTATATAGAATTCAATAAAACTCAAAATCACACTTCTCATCTCAAACTTTGCATTTACCTATTTTCTCACTATTCTATCCAAGATTCCTACAATATTCAACTTATAATAGGGATATCCATACATGAATTAGGTTATAATTTGGTTTGAGTAGTCATAATACATCTCCACACACCTTTCACCATGACCTTGACTTGTTTATCAATTTTTGCATCTTATAAACAAAACATAAAATTTGACCCATCTGTACAAGTGATGGTACAAAATAATTGAGTGGTGGTGAGTCTAAGAGAGTTTCAAGTAGGTCCAAATCATTTTCAAGTCTAATTTACCCCTTTTTAATCAATTATTCATCATCATTTTCTCATTAGGCTCTTATGAGGGTCTGAAGTAGTTTAGGTTCTCAGTGATGGTTCATAAAGGTTAGGACCCTAACCTTTGAACAAATTACACTAAGATAAATTACATGAACACCCTAAACTATCCCAAAGTTCTCAATAACACATGCGTATATTCCATGTAGATTGGATTGAAAGAAGTTGGCTCTCGAGTAGTTGTTATGCACTCTAGACACACCTAAGATAAATTAATGTAAAAAATGGCCAATTCAAATTATTATCTACAAAAAAATTAATCTCATAAACTATATATTCTCCCATTAAATCTATAACATTTCTTGGGAAGATCACATGACCATAGGAGTGATGTTGGAAGCCTAAGGTACTAGTTATTAGGCGTAGTAGGCATATACTAGGTTTTATAAGTATGTGGTCACTTATGAGTATTGAAAGTGATTATAATAATTCCAAAACACTTATTCACCTCCAATTAAATCATATAAATCATCCCATAATTATTCAAGAATTTTCCATTTATTCTTTCCATCAATGTACTAGGTCTGCAAGTTGCATTGCATATGGAGTGTCTCAGGGATGGGACAAAAGAATAAGCAATTACCATGTTATTTTTACCTAAATGAGACCATGTAAGACTTATTAAAACCAAAATGGACCCATGTACCAAATTTCAATCCCTAGCCATGCTTTTGGAGCCCTCAACACTTCAAATTCTCAAAACTAGCTATAGGCATATTATGACTGTATAGGGTTTTTAGGCAGAGTTTAAACTTATTGTACATTCAATTGAGTAATAATGTTTGGATTTATAAATTTATTATTTAATAAATACATTAAATAATTTAATTATTTACATAACAACCACTTCAATATTTAGATAAGCCTTAAGTCACTTTGGTATATTGTATACTTGTGTGTATTCCCTTGAGATTAGAATGCCAATGTAATATTCTAGGAGTCCTATTTGTAATACTAGGAATATATAATCATGATGATTGATATTATATAACATTATTAAAATCTTATAATCTCTAATTTCCTTCCAAATCATAAACCCATTATTGTTTCAAAACTAAGTTTCTCAATATTTGACTGTAGGTGTGTATGAAGATTTTTGAGTGCATTGGTTTGGAGTTTTGATGGTTTAGGAACCTTATTAAACAATGAATTCTATATTCAATAATTATATTTTGATAAATTAATATATCATTTAAATCCTTGGAGCCTCTATGTTTCTTCATTAACTGTATCCAAAATAAATTTTCAACTTGATTGACTATAGGTATTGCTTGAGGGGGTCTTGACTATTTTTGATCTTGAATTGAATATCACAAAAAAGCTCCAATATTTTTCAATGGCTCAGTCATATTTATTTAATTTTGAGAATATTCTCAAAACCTTGAAACTCCTTACTCTTTCGGAACATCACTACCAAATCACACTTATCCACAACATGTTATAGGTGGTTGTTTGGATGGCCTTTGTATGCTAGTCTTGAGTTCATATTTCAAACCTAATATTCCATCTTAAAATCCCAAATCATAATCAAGAGTAATTATGAACGTATTCCAAGATTCATAGTCTCTTTAAAGCACATCATTAGACCCCTATACTTTTAACTACCTACACATAAAAGCCTATAGGTCTCTATTAGGTATGTAGACTTATTTGCACTTATTTGATTTTGAGGTGACTTGGAGATATATCAAATACAAAATTTTATCAATAATATAAACCACCATGCTTTGTGGGGTTTAAAATAAGTGTACTACTCTTGCCTTGAAGCTACTCATAGAATGTGAAACTCTGTGACTAACAATCACTATTCTACATACCATTAATATTGAATTCTAGCAAAAAGAGAGGGTTTTTCACATAATTTCATGACCACACATGTAAAATTAGGTTTAATTCAACATAAAATGGATGGATATGCTCTTCAAGTCTACATACATTACTTTTTTTTCACATAAGTCAATATACAAAGTGCAACCAAATGATAAAAATGAGCTATTGGTATTATACAGGCAGTTTAGAGATACTAATAATCTTAATGAATGTTCATAAAGCACATGAAACCAATCCTAAAAATATTAAAATGAATTAAAATCTCATAAAGAGCTATAACCTCGACCTAGTTCACTCACTCTAACTCCTCTTCTCTAAACTCGTTGACCCTTTCTAGGTTATCTAAAAGAGTGATAGGAGAGATGAAATGGTTTTCATCAATTTTGAATATGTTGAAACTACTTGAGCCTAAAAATTATGTGTGGGGATTCCATGAAACCTTCCTAAAGCATTCACACTTGTAGTCAAGTCACTCTAATCTGTACAAACACTCGAAAATGACTTTTTTTTTAATAAATTATCTTCTTTTTTTTACATTGAACTTGTAACATTTTAGTTTAAAAACTTTATTTGATCCATATTTGACATAATAAATGTGATCTTGATTCTTGAAATTTATCATTTTGATTAGATTCATGTATAATTCCTTAAAAAGACCATAAGGTGGCATAAAAGGGCATTGAGACAAATAGATAAGTATGCAAAAGAACCAAACATATTGCGTGAACCTAAAAGTATGACTTGACTTCATTTAGGACCATAGTAACAAATTTCAAACCTAGAGGGCCTTATGAAAGTTTGAACATGTAAGGGTTGACCCAATTTTACTTGGGGTACAATTTTCATCAACAAAACCACTTATACTAATAAGTTAATGTTTAATGTAGTGTACACTCAAAAACATGTTAATTAAGGAGAAAAATCCAATAAAATAAGGTACATATAAATGTATATTACAAAATCAATAAAAATCTATTGTTTGTTCCTTAAAATATAGATGCATTCGATATAATAATTTTCTCAAAATAAAGTTATGATATTATTAACATACAAGGTGATATAAAAAGGGTAGGAAAACCAATAAAGATAATTAAAAACCTTGTGGGAAACAAGACATAAGAGTGAAAGGTATTTATAAGGGAGTATAAGTTAAATTGTATGACATTATGGAAAAGAGTGAAGCAATAATATTTTTAAAATAGGTTTGTTGAAACACTTTAAGAATGTCAACCATTTACTATGAGAATTTTTACAATCATTATATAAAGTTATAATGAGCGTGTGTAAATTCATCATATCATCCCATATCATCTTATAATTTCATTGTAACATTTAAGGTAGCTACATGATATCATTTTTTTGTCAATATAGTGGAAAACTATTTTCAACATATGATAAATGAGACAAGAATGTAATATGTACTTATTATTTACATATTCTATTGTCATAGATAATTATGTTTTGTTTGATATATTTTAAATGTATTATTAATGTATAATTATAATAAATTTATTTGTGATATTACTTTAAATTTATGAACAACATTTAATGTTTAAAGAAAATTTAAATTGTTTTTTTTTGGTAGTTTTTTTGGGTAAGATGTAAATAACTAAAAAATTCCTTTTAAGCCTTCCAAAATAATCAACCTTAAATTGAAAACAAGAATACTCAAAAAACAAAATTTATTTATATCAATTTAGAGGAAAATACCCTATAAATTAAAATCTAACTTTCTACCCTTTATATAATTAATTTTAAAAGTATTTGAGAAGGCAATAACTTATGTGAATAAGGAAATACCTAAAAGTAACTTTTTTAACAAAAAATAAAAATAAAAACATAATTTAATAAAAAAAAAATATGCACATATTTGAATAACAGGCCTCTATTGTAAATTAAATATGTTGGTGTAAGCAGTCCTTATGATATTTGATCTATCAATAGTCTAACTTGATTTACAAGCTTATAGCCTTCTCTTCTATGTCTATTTGTTCTATTTAAACTATAACAAAATAATATGAATTTTATAATAATAAAAAGGTCTTAAAGCATTAATTTATATGTTATAACAACTCATCATATCCATTTATACCATTATCAAACCATAATATTGAAAGAGAACAGACAACATGGGTGTCTAGGCCTAGGAGTTAGGCATACAAAAACTATTTTTAAGATAAATTTATTTAAATAGGTTAAAACATTATCAAACCACATGTAATTTTTCAAAACCATTTTTACCAACCTATACAAAATTTTAGGACATTTTCACGATTATATTTTGAGATATTAAGGTTTTTATACTGCTATAACAAGGTTTTTGTCTTTCCTAATATTATTGCATGTCTGAGTTTTACCTATACCTTCCTCATTAGGCACATAAAAAAATTTAAAACAAATTTTAATTTTCTTACACATCATATCAAACATTCTTAAAAAGTTTCATCTCATTTTAATTATTCATTTCAAATTTATGCACTTTTTAGTCTTCATAAACCCTTTTAAAACCCTCGCCTACAAACTTAGTGACTATATTTTATCAATATCTTCTTCTATATACATATAAAACAATTAAAAATAGTTTAAAAACATCATAAAAGTCTCAATACATATATATTAAATACTTTATGTCATTTTAATAATTATTTTGCAAGTATGAGGGTTTTGGTACCATAGAAACCCAAGATTATTTTAGCAAGCTAAGTGCACAAAAAAATAGTTAATTTTAAATTTAGAGACTATATTTATAAAATATCCCATAGATGTGGTTTTCATAACAATTATACTCCTTTTTATATCACTTATACCATTTAAAAAAACCTTCAACATGGATTAAGACACTTTTCTTATTAAATAAGCCTTGTTTGGTGTTTTTTATAGTCCTACAACTTCATAAACATCAACATAAAATTTAGTATGATTTAAAATAATAAAAAAACACTTAAATTAATGTATGTAAACTCAAATAATTGAATTAAATAATATTATATTTTCATATATCTTCAAAAACTAATACACATACTTCTACTATGTACTCCACAAACGAACAAAAAACTTTTCGAACCTGTAACTTCAAACTTTATCCTTTTTTTAATAATTTTATTATATCCTCATATAATGATTATATACCTATAATATTTATATAAAATTCATACACTTATTTCCTTTTTTAATGCAATAAATACTTCTCAACTTTGTTAAGAATCATCTAGACAATCTTAATTTAGCCATTTTTCTTTGTTTATTTCACCTTGGTTGGGTTTTAGTGAGGTTTAAGCTAAGTTGAGGGTTTAAATACTTCTATTACATATTATTACACTTTAAATAAACATTTAATAAGTACCATGACATTAATAACATGATAAAACCCTCAATACTATCATCAACAAATTTAAATTTTTGAATTTTTAGTTTTGATGAGAAACCCAAAAACACCACAAAATGATTATAAATGAAAAATGAAATGTGGAAAATTCTTATAATTAACCAAACATTAAATTTTAATACGATTGACATCCAAAATTAGACCAATATTTACAATCATTAATCTCTTAATTGATGTACCTGCATCATACTCCCCAAATGAAAAAAAAAGAGCTTTAGCTCAAATGGAGAAGTTTAATAGTTCCATTTATTCTTCCTTGTATTCCAATTCTTGAATTTATTACCTTGTTTTATTCCTATTCTAATTATCTACTTATTCATGTTTTCATTTGGTTTATTTACTTTCTTCCTTGCTTATTGATCTTCTTCAACTAGTTACTCATATTTGTGGACATATTTAATTGATCCACATTTATGCAATTTATTTTCTACCTTATCTTATGTTACCCCTGAACATAAAACAATATATTTAAGCTAGTAAACCATTACTTCATCATGAATTTGAGGCATCTTAATTATTTCTTCCATATTTGAATGTTTCCCATGTTTTTCTTTCACATCATAGACTCTCCAATATTTCTTATTAATTATCTTTAATATTGTCTTTTCTTCATTCATGAATCTAATTTCCATTGTCTCTTGTAGGCAGTACTTTACATTGGTTTAAAATTTCTCACATTCTACAAATTGTCAAATTTATAAACTTCATTTACCATGTAATGTTATTGAAGCTCCTCCTTTCTCATATTGATTTTATTTCTTTATGTCTCACATTGCATTGTTATGAGATCTATACTCCTTAGTAGCTCTTTTTCTTCTTTATTCTTCTATTTTATTGTCTTTTCATCCTTTTTATCACAACATGCCCCTAAATTCCTTTTATCATTCATTTCTCCTTCTCTTACTTCATAATTTTTTCCTTTTAATTTTTTCATGGTTTGATCATGTACTTCATACTAATTTTCTCTCTTGGCAATGCTCTCCATTAAATATTCATCTATCCCTCCATCTTATTTTATATTTTGATTCTATTTTTATCTCATCTAAAGTTTTTACTTCATATTTTGACACCTACAAGTTTGATTCAACTTGGATTACTTATTTTTTGACACCTCTAGGTCTATTTCACCTTGACCTTTTGAGCCTAAATAATCTCTTATTTTCACCTTATTAAGCCTCAATGGGATATATGACTATTACCTTCTCTTTCTTAGAATTTAAAGAACCTATTTCAACTTCTATGTAACTTTAAATTTTACAAAATATCCCCAACATTTTGTAATAAGCTCTAATACCAAAATGGTGTAAGCAGTTCTTAAGATATTTGATCCTTCAATAGTTTGACTTGATTTACAAGCATGTAGCCTTCTTTTCTAGGTTTTTTTTAGTATTTACACTATAATGGACTAAATTAACTTGTATAATCATAAAAAAATGTCTTGAAAAAATTATTTATATATTATACCAACTCAACATATCTATGTATACCTTTATCGTACCTTAATATTATAATAAAACACAAAACAAGGATTTTTAAGCCTACGAATTAGACCTATAGACTATGTTTTTGACATAAATTAATTTTAAGAGTTTTAAATAGACTAAAAAACTTATAATTATTTATAAATACTTTATCCAACTTATTTACAATGTTTTCAGGGCATTATCATGATTATATTTTGAGATATTAAGGTTTGTACATACTACTAAAATAAGGATTCAGACTTTCTTAACAGAGATGCAAGTCTGAGTTTTACCTATAAATTCCTCACCAAGTTCCTCCAAACATTTAAATAAAATTTTAAAGGTTATATAGATACTATTAAACATGTCTACAAAGTTGCATCTCATTTTAATTATTCATTTCAAAGTTATGGACTTTTTAGTCTTCCTAAGACCTTTTAAAACCTTCACTTATAGACATACTCACTATATTTTATTAATTTATTACAATATAGACCTAAAAATTAATTAAACATATTTTTAAATCATCACACACACACACACACACACACACACACACACACACACACACACACACACACACACACACACATCCTAAAAAATTTAGGTCATTTTAATCTTTTGTTTCCAAGTTATCAGGGTTTTCATACCATAGAAACCCTAAATTAATGTAGTAGGGTAAGAACACACAAAAATGGATGATTTAAAATTTAGAGATTTAAAAAAAACATATAACCTAGATATGGAATGATCTAAAATTATCCTCATATTTATATAACTTATACCCTTTTAAAATTTCTTAAAATTTGATTAAGACACTTTTCTTAACTAAATAAGGCATATTATGTGTTTTTATAATCACAAATGCAACATTCATAAACATCTTCATAAAATTGAGTATGATTTAAAATAATAAAATAAACATAAATTAATTTGTGATATAGGTATATTAAAATAAAATAATTCAATAAAATAGTATTTTCTTTTTATATCTCTTCAAAAACTAATACATAAACTTTTATAGACTACTCTACACACCAATAACAACCTCTCAAAACCTGTAACTTTATATCTTATCCTTTATTTGATAATTTTTTTCACTCATAATTTCATGATTAAAGGCTTATAATTTTGTTATATAATACCTAAAAAAATTTCATTTTTGTTTTATGCAATCAATACTTCTCAACCACCTTAAGACTAATCTAGACAAACTTAATATAGCCATTATCTTATGTTGCTTTCATTTTGATTGGTTTTCAGTCAGGATTAAGTTGAGTTGAGGGTTTAAAAACATTTTAAAAATTTTAAATACCCATTAAATAAGGATTAGGACTGTCATAACATTATAAAACCTTTAATACTCTTATTAACATATTCCAAATTTTGAATTTCTAGTTTTGACAAGGAACCTAAAAATAGCACCAGATGATTCAGAAATGACAAATGAAACCTAGAAAAGGATTATTATTAACAAAACATGATATTTATAGACTAATCTCATCCAGAATTATATTAATATTTAAAAACATATATTTACTAGTTGATTCACATTCATCAGATGTTTATTTCTAATGAAGTGTGGAGTTCATGCCTTTCTAAAATTACCTCACTGATATGAACCCCCCTTGAGGTGAGGTAAGGTATAAAATAGTAGTCAAATTATCTCAAAAGGACAGTATAATTTTATAAAATATGTTTGGATCATGTAACATATAGGATTAACATGTCTAGGTAGATATAGTATCGAGTCACATAATTTGTGATCTCATCAAGTCCTAAGATACATGATGTAGATAATGGAAGAATATAAAGAGTAACAGTAAAAATTCATCAATCAATCCAGCACACATAAAATTTTAATCAAAATCAAATAAAAAGGAAAAAATGGTCGAAGGATATATCATAAAAGGAACATGTTCAAATTGAACACAATCAAAGGGACATGACATAGTCAAATGTCAATACAAAAAATAGTGACATATTCAGATGTAATCATAGGAAAATCAAGGCATAAGAGCCACAATCAATAGAGAATATTGAAATGATCAAAAAATAAATACAATGCAAAAAAATATTAATCAAGGAATAACCTCAAGGAATTTCATAAATGAAACCTTAGAATACAAAAAACCAATATGAACATAACATACTAGCTCCTAAAATATGTGTTTGTAAAACATTATATACACAAAATATAAAAAACATTATGAAAGGTATAAGAATGGATATAGGCATGTGTAAGTATATAAGATAAAATATGATAATGGAATGTGATTATAGAATAATGTAACATAGGTGTATCTTGATCAAAGAAGCATATGCCCCCCAACGTACTTATGATATGAGTC
This sequence comes from Torreya grandis, assembly GCA_037957365.1. Taxonomy (NCBI): domain Eukaryota; kingdom Viridiplantae; phylum Streptophyta; class Pinopsida; order Cupressales; family Taxaceae; genus Torreya; species Torreya grandis. The sequence continues at coordinate 688,320 of JARHVA010003219.1, read as the reverse complement.
GAAGGAAAACTCAACATATGTATCTATATATATCATGTATCTAACTATGCATGTATCACAATCAAATAAACATATGTATATAACAGAGCAAAGATATGACATCTACTAACATATAGAAAATAACATATGTATATTAAATAATACAATTTGGAATATGTTGAAAATTTTAGTATTTTTTAGTTTTATTTGAATGCTTAGAATATTTTATTTTTTTAATGTATTCTTTGAATATTTTAATAAGGTAAACTCAAGACAATTATCCCGTCTAAGTGATGCTCACTTATAAATTTTCAAAAAAATGAGCATGGTATATCAAGATGGTCGTGCTATGGAGGAGCATGAATAAGTGTAATATATGCACTGTACATTATGTGATGATTTGGATATATATGTTAGGATAATGTGGTCTCAAATAGGTAATATAAGGAGTAGGGTTTTGTGGAATCCATTGTTTTGTGATCTGTAGTGTATTTTAAGTAACATTACTAGGAACATGTTTAGTTTTTATTGATATATGAATTTGTTTTGTAGTAGGAGATAAGAATTCCATGAAATCAACTGTGTATATTTGATGTAATTATCTCTCGAGTATGGGCTACCTAGTAAATGGGATTTACTATTTATTATGCTTCCATAAATGATTAATTATAATAGGTTTAATAATTATCTGACTTAGAATATACTATTTTTTCAAGTGGATGTTTATATGGAATTATAAGAAATTTGACTACCTTATTGGTATGAATGTATTTAATACACCCATGTACTATGGAAGGTACAATGCATAGTTTATTTAACCAAGGTCACTCAATAACATATCAAATAATCTTGTGTATGGTATATTAGAGCAAGTAGTGACCACATGTGTTGATCTAACCTATTAGGGTAAGTTAATATCACTAAGAAGATGTTGTAAGGTTCCATCAAAATATCTAACCAATTTGATTGAAGGGTATAAATCATCATGCATATATCTTAAATTTTTAAGTAATGTCATGGTCCACATATTTTTGATATCATCATTATCAATCATAGAATTGTGAATAGGGTGGTGATCAAGTTATACATGAATAAATAATGAAAATATGTGTTATCATCCAAAATATCAATATCATCAAAAGTAATAGATGGTATTTGAGCCATATGAGGTATATGTACCCATAATATCATCTAATGGGTGCCTATAATTTGGTTGATGAGGATGCATATTATATGTCATTTCCCCTTCTATAATATTTTGAGAGTGATCTTTTAATGGATCACTAAACATGTTTAGATTCTGATGGTCACTAGCTTTTGACCTTAAATATTTGGGAGAATAATCAATTCTAATGTGTTGGTTATCGATAAGGTCATGAATATTATGATTGAGATATATGAGATGAAAATCTAAAAACTTATTAATTAGTGATGTTGGAGACTCGAGTAATCAATAAAATTATATCCTTGGTGCATTGGATAAGAAAAGCAGATTAGGTTGATGTGACACTGCATTAACAATTTTGGTTACTTCCTTTTTAGGTACAATATGTTTTACCTTGGATCTTTATTTGATATAAAAATTGATATTGGATGTATTTGGTGTGTTTTATACATAAAATTTTTCAATAAATAAGTTTTATATTATGATCTCTAATAATATGGTATAAGTCATCAAAAAATTTGAAAATTTTGGAAATAATGGACTCATGTAATGGGACACACAAAATTTTATTGAAAATGTCTCGAAGCTCAATATCTAATATTTTAATTTTCATTTTAGCCAATATTATCTTGTACCTCTAGACATATTCATTGAAAGGTTCCTTGTTTGATCTTTAAAATTTGGGAATATGATAACATTTTCATAATACTGATAGAAAATTATGTTAAAAGCTAATCCGTAAGAGGTTTGAATGCTTTTAATGATTGGATTGGTAAATCATAGAGCCACCCTAGAGCATAGTCCTTGAGGATGTTTGGAAATAGTTTACTCAAAATATTATCATTAGTGGCATAATCAAGGTATGCTACATAATATGCTAGAACTTTGGAGATAGACCTGCTTACATTGTCTACACACACTACCCACATATTATAACCATTGGATGTAAGTGTTTTTATTCCATTTAAGGCATAATTTCGGAGAGAGTATATCATAGATGAATGTTCATCATGGTTGGGATAGAAAGATACATAGATCTCCCACTTTGGGAAATAAAATATTGAAGATGGAACAATCTCCTAAGAATATAATAAATGAATTTTGAAGGATAGGTATTTGGCCCTTAGACCCTAAGGTAGTAGTGAATAACTTGAACTTAAGTGTATAATTTCATGTCAAATATAATTAATTTAATTATGTTGAAAATATGATGAGGTTTGCATGGCTAATTGAGGAAGACATTGAAACTAGTATGTAGAAGTTGGATGAAATGCAACATGATAATGTTGTGAAAGGAGAATAAGTTAAGAATAAAATATTGATGGTGTTTTAGGTCAAATAAAAAATTCAAATACAAATTAAATTAATTTTGAAGGTGTTGAAGATCCTGCAAATACAATATCCAATTTCAACCAAGATGATTTAAGTTTTCTTACTCAATAAAGCCCACTAGAATGGGTTTAGGAGGGATCAAAAAATAATAGCCTCAATTATGAATTAATGGAAATACATGTCTCTATTTCAATGGTACCAATTCCACCTTCTATCACATCGTAAATATTTCATTATTATGCACTAAGTGGATAATAGAGCATGGAAGATGAAATAGTTGATTTAGATAACAATGAGGAAATAGTAAAAAAAGTTATTCAAAAATCAAGATTGAAGAAAAAATAGAATGAAAGAACAATAAACCTCAATATCAGCATTTTTTAAATTTTTAGCAAAAAAGGTTGCAAATAAATGAAGAAACAATGCACTCATGATGAGCCAATAATAAAAAATTATCATGTAAAATGACTATCACCTAATGTTTATGGAACAAGACTCCTAAAATTAGGATATTGAGGGATTGAATGTAAGGAATAAATAATAAGTTGATCACAATAAAGTCCTTATGTAGGTTAAGATTAAAATATGGGAACATCACAAAATTGTAGATGAACTCAAAAAGCAAAACAAGGATCAGGAGAAGATACCACAGGTAAGAAAAAGATCAAAATAAATAGCATGATAGAAGGGATAGGTAATTTGATATGGCCACAAAATAATTAGAGATGAAAAGGCATTTAAACAGTGTATTTATCCATCTACCCCAAAATGGTTCATTTTTTATCCCTCCTATTTTTGTTAAAATGGCATTAAATACCATTAAGGACAGCTCTTGAAGGATCAACAAAAACTCTATATTCTCCTAATATAGGGAGTGAAGGACACATCATATTTCACACCTTGGTTCATGTAATTTTTTATGTACCTTAAATAAATCCATTATTTTTTACAAGTACTAATACAATAAAGATATATTATGTAATTAATGTGTTCTATTATAATACCTTATGCAACAATTAATGGAATGAAATGTATTTAGTTTTATATCTAATGTGTTAAAGTGTATTGATAAACCTAATTAAAGTAAAATTATTTTATTTTATTATCTGTTGTAATTTTTTTTAATCTACCATCCAACATAAAAATGGATCATAAGCTTAATGAAGTTAAAAATCATTCACTCAAAATCGAGTACCCCATTTTTTTCTTCACTCTTGACTTCAAATTTCACTGCCATTACCCATAGATGAAAACATCAACAATAGAGATAAATAATAGAAGCAATAAAGAGTTGATAATTACAAACATTGATAAAAATGTAAGAGAATACTAATCATCATAAAAATATGTCATGTTTAGAAACACAATAATTTTTTTATAAATAATTGAAACATACCAAGGGTCAAGAAACATAATGTTTGTAAAAATTTATTGAATTTAGTAGCCTAGCTAAGATTCACACTTTAAATTATTTCAAATTCTATAAAAACAAGAATACATAAATATAGTAATTTATAATAGAATGGAATAAAATCAACAATATTGACAATAGAATGACAAACACATCAACATATCAAAAAGACACCAAAATAATGAAATTTTTTGAATGAATATCACAACAACATATATCAGCAACACAACAACATGATTTTTGGTATATCGAGTATGGGCTACCTAGTAAATGTGATTTACTATTTATTATGCTTCCATAGAGGATTAAATATAATAGGTTTAATAATTATCCTACTTGGAATATACAATTTTTTTAAGTGGATGTTTATATGGAATTATAAGAAATTTGACTACCTTGTTGATATGAATGTATTTAATACACCCATGTACTATGGAAGGTACAATGCATAGTTTATGTATCCAAGGTCACTCAATAACATATCAAAGACTCTTGTGTATGGTATACTAGAGCAAGTAGTGACCACATGTGTTGGTATAACGTATTATGGTAAGTTAATATCACTAAGAAGATGTTGTAAGGTTCCATCAAAATCTCTAACCAATTTGATTGAAGGGTATAAATCATCATGCATAAATATTAAATTTTCAAATAATGTCATGGTTCACATATTTTTTATATCATCAATATCAATCATAGAATTGTGAATAGGGTGGTGATAAAGTTATGCATGAATAAATAATGAAAATATGTGTCATCATCCAAAATCTCAGTATCATCAAAAGTAATAGATGGTATTTGAACCATATGAGGTATATGTACCCATAATATCATATAATGGGTGCCCACAATTTGGTTGATGAGGATGCATATTATATGTCATTTCCACTTCTATATTATTTTGAGAGTGATCTTTTAATGGATGTCTAAACATGTTTAGATTCTGATGGTCACTTGCTTTTGACCCTGAATATTTGGGAGAATAATCAATTCTAATATGTTGGTTATTGATAAGGTCTTGAATATTATGATTGAGATATATGAGATGACAATCTAAAAACTTATTAATTAGTGAAGTTGGAGACTCGGGTAATCAAGAAAATTATATCCTTGGTGCATTGGATAAGAAAAGCACATTAGGTTGATGTGACACTGCATTAACAATTTTGGTTACTTCCTTTTTAGGTACAATATGTTTTACCTTGGATCTTTATTTGATATAAAACTTGGTATTGGATGTAGTTGGTGTGTTTTATACATAAGTTTTTTCAATGAATAAGTTTTATTTTATGATCTCTAATAATAAGGTATAAGTCATCAAAATATTGGGAAATTTTGGAAATAATGGACTCATGTAATGGGGCATACAAAATTTTATTGAAAATATCTTGAAGCTCAATATCTACTATTTTATTTGTCATTTTAGCCAATATTATCTTGTACCTCTAGACATATTCATTGAAAGGTTATTTGTTTGATCTTTAAAATTTGGGAATATGATACCATTTTCATAATGTTGATATAAAAGTATGTTAAATAGCTAATCCAAAAGAGGTTTGAATGCATTTAATTATTAGATTGGTAAATCATAGAGCCACCCTAGAGCATAGTCCTTGAGGATCTTTGGAAATAGTTTACTCAAAAGATTATCATTAGAGGCATAATCAAGGTATGCTATATAAAAATGTTGAAGATGCTATTTGGGATCACCCTTACCATTATAAAATGCGAACTTAGGTAAAAAAATTAGTTCACAAGTGGCACAAATATATCCCATGTGTAAGAGGGTTATGAAACACCTTTTATGAATCAAGAGCATAAGGTGACTTCATAAAATTTTGCTTAATATTAGTAGCACTATATTTAAAAAGTTTTATAGATTTTAAAATATGTTTCACATTTTGATCACTAAGATTTGATGTTTTATAAGTCACTAAACGAGTTGTACCCATGGTTTGAGTTGATAAGGTAGTGACACCAGTAATTGTGTTAAATTGTCAATGTTTCCCATTGGGGATGTTGCAATAGAAGGATTTGCTTCATGGAACAAAGGTGTAAACACATAAACCATTCCCCCATTATATGTATGAATTATTGATGTGTTTAATGGGAGATTTATAGGAATATGGGAATGTCTCATAGATTTAATGACATTATTAATAAATGCACCTAGTTATTCATCCATGGTTTTTTTTTCATTAGTTTCCAATATGGTTTATAAGATCTCATCAAGATATTTAGGGTTTTGATGGATTGTATCTTGAAACAGAGAAATAACTTGTAAATTCTCTTTATCTCTTTTCACATATAAATTATTTTCATTATTTTCATTATTAGAATCTTATTCTATGATAACATCTTCAACATTTTCTTCATTTTCATCATTGACACTTGTATTAGGCATAGGGTTTGATATGCCATGATTTGGAGCCATCTTAGGTGGTGTAAAAGGAAGATCTAAGTGTTCAATAGAAACACCATGTAATCTAGGGCTACGCCTAAGTTGCATACAAATTATAGAATAAATTTGAGAAACAAATAATTACAAACTTCATGAGGTTGAATAAACTAAGGAAAGCTAGGGTTTGCATAAAGAGACATTGATTTCGGGTTCACCAAATGTTTAACTCTAAATTTAACATATGCAAGGTATATAGGATTAAGGAAATTGCATTAGATTTTACACAAAGATGGTGAACTAATTTAATAAACATGCCAATTAATAAAAAGCCTAGATAAATAATATTTTGAATTTATACAACTTAGATTGCTAAAAATAATAAACTACAACTATTGATAGAGTACAAGTTATGAAAATAGTGAATACACTAAGCAAAGTAATTATGTGAAGATTAAATAGAATCAAACAGTTAATGATTAAATTTGAATGTCTATAGTCTATAACATTAAATATTAAACTTTAATAAAAGGTATATTGACTATTTGATATCTACAAATGGTTTTAAAAGCATAATATATTCTTGAAAGAAATAAAAAGATTTTATAAATTTTATTTGATTTTTATTAAATGTCTTATAATCAATAGTTATTTAAATAAACTAAGATGTTTGTATGTATTTATAAATGACTTGAATTTGTTTTAAGACTTTATTGTGCACAAACTAATATCCAACGTTCGGAATAATAAAATAAAGATCCGAAAGGATGAGGGGTGGGAGAACCCAGACATACCTTACCAAAATCAAATAGTTTACACTTCCACCAAATTAAAAAACATGACAAAATTAAAAAAAAAGGAAGATAACATAAAAAATTTTGTGAAGATATTAAAAAACAACCACTAAGAAATTAAGAATTATGTCAACACTTCTTTATTTTAACAAGCAAAAATAAGAAAAAATTGGCTCCTATAAAAGGTAATTTAAAAACTAATAAATACCTAGTTAATTGTCTACAATTTAAGCCTCTGTATTTATAAACTTGCGATACTTCGAAAAACCAATATTATTTAAAAACTTTAATAATTTATGTTTTTAGGGCACTTTTTGCATCCCACGATTTTGATGATATAGATATAGATGTTTTTATTTTTAACTTACTAGAGATAATATTAGAATTCAACAGTTTTAAAAAGTAAAAAATTAAAGGTGAAAATAATTATAATAATAATAATAATATTAAAATTAATTAAATATTGTGTATAATGATGATGATGATGATGATGATGATGATGATGATGAATTTATTAGTCAATAATTTTGTCTTGCAAATAAATAATTAAGGTCATTTATTTAATGATTACAAATTATACACTCATAAAAATTTCATAAAAAGTAATATATAAGTAAAATAGATCCTACTTTTTTTATTTTACTATCAAAATTAATATAATATATTAAAAGATTGTTAGATTATTTATATCCATCTTGTCAAGCCATCAAAGAGAAAACTTATGTCATTTGATTAGAAAAATGCTCTAACCAAAGGATATTTCCAGCATAATAATACATAGATAAGTCAATAAGATAGAGACATATAATGGTTGCGATATTATCTGCAAAATGTATTATTATTATTGTTATTATTATTATTATTATTATTATTATTATTATTATTATTATTATTATTATTATTATTATTATTATTATTATTATTATTATTATTATTATTATTATTATTATTATTAAAAAAGAAGATAGGATTCTACCTCCAATCTAAGGTAAAGGTAACAAACTACTAATTAAGGAGGACAAAACAAATAACAAAACCCTCTTTCTCTAAAAAAATAATTATAACACAATTTACAAAGAAAAAATCTTAAATATTCACCAAAAATCTATCAATAGTAAGTAAAATAACTGGTCTTTAGCCAAAATTTGACCTACATTTAGCAAATGAATAGTCAATAATGAAAAAAATGGAGAACCAGTCACAATTCCAAGTACAACCGATACAACAACTGAAGTTGACACTACTAAAAGAACATCCTTCCACATAAAGATAAATGCAAAGGTTAGAGAAAATTAGCTAATGATTAAGACCATTCTCCTTCCACGATGGGAGAGAAAGCCTTTCATTTTCCACTGAGTTGTATCCTTCACCATTTGTTCAATATCTCATCTCACCTTTTTAGCATTTGATATTCAAACTTTTTTTTATAAATGAGTTGAAAATATCTTTGGGTTTTTCCACCAAAAAAAGAGAAGGGGAATCAACAATAGTTTTCATTGGTGAAAGAGGACTCGAATCCACTCCCAAATAAGGTTCCACACTTGAAAAGACCTCCCTCCTTAAGGAGGGATCCCTATCAATTCCTTGATAGATGGGAAAGAGATCTAGATTAGTAATATAAAATGTTGTGATTGTGTAAAATGAAATATTGACCCAAATCCATGTCTTTATTTCTAAAATTAAACTGAGAATAAGAATTTGATTGCTCAGGTCTCTTAGAGGAACACTCCATGACATGATGCCTAGTGAGATTACAATGTAGGTATTCGAATGATAGCCATTTCAAGTTGATAAACTGAATCCATGATATACGAGAAGAAACAAGTTTCACTAAATGACAAAGAGGTTTGGAAAGATCAATAATAGCAAAAGCTCTCACAGATCTGTTTCCTATAAAATATTTGTTTAATTTAACAAAAAATTCCATGCAATTAACTAGTTATTTAATGTACTCCTCTTCTAAAATGAAATAAGATATTATGTAATCTGATCTGAAAATAAATAAATAAATAAAATTACCATCTTTTCAAAGTCAATGTCATTTTTATGTTACATATATTTTATAATATTTTTTATCAAATGCAACTATGGAATTACATTATTCCTACAATGGTTTAATTATGCATTGTCTTATCATTATAGAAGATATCTAAACAAAATCATTGACTGAACTTTGTATAAGATTTAGAAATCTTAGGAAAAAAAGAAAACATTCTCTTAAACTCAAATTATTAATTTTCATAAAAGACCTATAGGGTTCTCTGATGCTAGTTCATGTTAATTTTCTCGAGTTTAATTTTTATTAAATTTATTAATTAATATTTTTCATATATTTTTAAACTAATATATTAATTATAGAATTTGAAATAAATTTTAATTTAAATAAAATTTAAATAAATATATTATTTTTTAAATGTGAAAATGAATTTATGAAAAAAAATATAAAAAAATATTATTTTCATTTTAAACAAAAACCTATAAATATTAGTTTAATGTCCAAAAAGTTTTAAAAGGTTATAAGACAATATCAAAATTGGATGTTTAGTGAATTGTTTCAATGTTACAAACCACACTCAAAATTGCACATTGATTAATATTCTCTACTTTTTACAAGTTTTAGATTTGATTTTAAAATATCCTTAAATTCAGGTAAAGACACAAGACTATGGTAAGCTATAAAATCATGGAGAATAGAGTGGGAAACCTAGATCGATGTGGTTTATTAGACTGTGGAAACTTACAAATAACTCTTAATATATGTTTTTATCAATTATTGACCAATTCAACTTAGAGGTATTTGTACATTTTCCATTTTCTAATATTTTCTTAAGAAATATACACTGTGCTTTTGTATCCTTGTCTTCTTTTTCCACCGTTTGTATTGGGATTTTCAATCATCTTTTAATTTAAATTAAAAAGATTTATAAACATAAATATACATTACTACATTAAGATTAGGTGCGAAAGCAATCCAGATCAAATTGATTTTTAGTTTTAAATTTTACTTTTATATAAAATATATTTATATATTTAATTTTATTATATCAAATTCTTATTATAAAAATATATTTAGATATTTAATTTTATTATATCAAATTCTTACTAATACATTTCTCAAGATTTTTTTAGTTTTGTATATGTGTTATTGTTTTAATAGTCTCCTCTCCTCTAAGTCATTTATTTTCTGATTTTTCTCTCATCATATAACATATGATCTTAGGTACCCAAAAATTAAAACGCGTTAATTTTCAAATTTTAAATATAGTTCAATTTTAAATTTCAAATGTTTATAAATATATTGGTTATACATTATTGCATGAAGAATAATAAAATTAAAAAGGGCATGGAATGTCAATTTTGGATATTATATTTGTTTGTTTAAAAAAAGATAACATTTTATCATGGTATGATTGTCTATGTTTTATTTTTTTTAAATATATATGTTTTATATTGTATTTTTTTAATTATAAAATATATTATTTTTTAGTTTATGGTTTCATAATTTATTTTTATATATATTAAAATATTTTTTGATATTAATTTTATTGTAAATGGATTTCTTATAAAATGGAGAAGATGATAATCCATAATCATCATAGAGATATTCTACACATTTTTGTTTTATAATTTTATTGGTGTCATGAATGGTTTTCTTGAATAGAGTAAAGGTTTTTATTTGAAAGTGATAAAGTATCAGGTAAAGAAGGCATGCATAATATGCTCAACGTCTAAAAAGTTTCTTTGAAAGTGATAATGTATAAGGTAAAGTAGGTATGTATAATATGTTTAAATGTATTTTATATTTTTTATTGTTGGGTTGGTAATTTATATGTAAATTTATTCAATATTTTAAAAATTTACTAATTTTATCAGAGAGGGAACCTTTGTGATCCTCTAATAATTGATCGAATAAAAAATTGATGATAATCCATAACCATCATACATATTTTTTATACATTCCTTTTCAAAATTTTGTTTTTGTTATGAATAATTTTCTCACATAGAGTTAACAACTTTATTTAAAAGTAATAACGTAAATGATAAAGTAGGTGGGTTTAATATAATTAAAGATATTTTTCATTTTCTATTGTGCAGTTGGTAGCTTATGTATAAATGTATTAAAAGTTTAATAATTTTTTTTTTTGTGGACGAAGGACCCCTTACAACCATCTATTCACTCACCAAAGCAAAAATGTATGATAACCTATAACCATCACACATATACTCTACACTTTCAATTTCATAATTTTATTATTTTTATAAAAAAAAATTCTCACATGAAATTCACAATTTTATTTGAAACTGATAATGTATAAATCGAAGTAAGAAATTTTAATATGTTTAATGGTATTTTTTATTTTCTGGTATTTAATTTGGTATTTTATATGTTAATATATTAAATAATTTTTAATATTAATTTTATGAGTGTGAAACTTGATACAAACTTATATTTAATGATCAAAGAAAAAAAAAGATGGTAACCCATAACTATCACATATATAATTTCATGTTATCTAACCAACTTATCAATCATCATATGCCAAATTTTCAAACAATAGCTTTCAGATAGCCATAAAAGCATGAAATATAAGTTTATATATTGGTTAAGTATATTTCTCCCCTCTCCACAAAGGCCTTCTTACCCGAATATGCAAACATTTTCCAGAGGGTGTGGCACTCTGTGTTGATCCATTCTTCCTACAAATTGATTGGATATGTATCATAAATTTGATTGATGGAATCGATGAAGTAGCATGCAAAAAAGGCATATGGCAACTTCAGCCATGTTTAATGTTCTCTTGAAGGATTCATTCGAATGTGCACTAGGGAGTAGTGTTATTTTATAATGAATTTTGCTTGGTCTACGGTCAAGGGGAAAATCCTTTGGAATGCACCATTCATTATTAAAATCCCCCTTCATCATGTCAAACTAGTACCTCATCTTCATCTTGTAAGATGGGGTAATGTGTTGAGGGCAAGTGAAGGCTTTGAAACACTCTGTGGGGGATCTGTGAGTGAGAGGTTACACCCACTTCAATGAACTTGAGTTGTATTCAAGCACCCTGATCTCATCAAAAATAAATAATAATAGGATTTCTCCCCATAGAAACCTCTACTTAGGAATTGTGTGCACCTTCTCCCATTATACTTGTATACTTTCATAGGGATTCATTCGAATGAATCCTTTAAGAGAACTTTAAACATGGAGACTTTCTGATCAATCTTTATGGTATAGTTTACCATAAAGAACTTTCTGATCATGATTTCAAAATTTTATTGTTGTTATAAATAGTTTTATGGTATAGAGTTAATATTTTTCTTTGAAAATAATAATATAAAATAATTTTCTCACTTTATTATTTTTATTCATGAAGAAAGGAAGGGAAGAAAAGACGATAAATATATTCGCAGTCAATTAAATGTTATGTTAATAGAAGGGCCACTTCTATTAAAACATCACATCTATTGATAGAACTATCATGTTCTATTAAATTTATATATTGTTATGGACAAATCTTTCCAAATAATAAAAGTTTAATTTTTTTTTTAATATAATATAAATATAAATATTTTAAGTTTGTATAAAAAATTCTAAAATACATAATTTAACATATACAATTAAAAATAATACATACTCTTTTATATAATTTTTTATTGGAAGGAGATGTCTTTATATTTTTAAAATATAAAAAAAATAACCAAAAATAAAATAAATAAACATATATATTCCCAACGAATTAATTATAAGCCTTCCAACAAATTTATTCTTTATTGAATTTTATTTTTTTAATTAAATTTATATTTTTAAATTAAACTTATAATAATACCATAACTTAAAAATACCATCAATTTCTAAATATAAAAAATCTTTCAAAATTATCAATAAATTTATGTAGAAATTATTTCTAATAATTATTTGTTAATTAAATATATTTAATAATATTTGAAAAACATTTAATTATTTTTTAAAATTTCTTTATTTATAATTTTCACATTTACAACTCGGATGATAACATTTATATCTTATAATTCATTAAACTTCATAAATCCGATCTGACAGAATGCGTAAGGCAGAAGTAACATAATTTAATACACGAAATATATATACTTTGACGCGTGAGAAGAACAAGAGGGCACTTATTCCCTTAGACTTCACCATTTATAATGAAAACGTCTTGATTTCAGGCAAAGGATGTAAGTTTTGTGTCGCGCGGAGCTGTAATGGACATGTTAACATATTCTTGTATTGCAGTGTATTTGTAGTCTGGATACAACTTTGAAGCCTCCAACTCCTCCTTTTCTAATTCAAAGTTTGTGTGCTCACCTTTCACAAATATATTGTGCAAAACACATATCGGAATGTTGTCTGGATGAGGCAGAGCTGCATACACAAAGGTTATATTTTAGTAATTCGGATTTTTGATTAACATATCAGAGGCTGAAAATAACAAGGTAAACCAAATCAATGTCATCTTACTTTCTGAATGTTTGATCATCTCAGATTCTGGCAAGAATACTCTCTTAAAAGTGGCTCCTATTTTTTTTCCCCACATTGATACAAGCTCACTTTGACTAATTATGTTACCTGGAGGCCTATAAATTACCACTTTGTTAAGTGTCCTTGGGTCATTCACTACCATAGTTGTGAAAGCTGCAACATCATCTTCCAAATTCAAAACCGTTGCATTGCTTACGAACATCATGCCAATTCAATATTTGTGCACAAATTGTTGAGTTGTGGAGCCAAAAGCTTCACTGATATGCAAATGTGGATGTTGTTGGGTTACATAGTAACCGACGTCGGTCAGGACCTGCCGACATCGGTCAGGCAGGAACCGAAATCTTCTGACATCGGTTATGCATCGGCCGACATCGGTCATCTCCAGACAGACAGAGACCAGCATCAGTCATTTGTGCATTCCAAAACTGTTCTAATTTTAGAAGAATAGTTAGTTTGCATGTAAAGACTAATTTTAGTCTTGAGTCTACATTTCTAATTATTATCTGGTTTGGGATCTATTTAAGAGACCCATGGGACTGTATCATAATGTAAGCAAGATCAATTAGATCTGCAGGGTGCAAGATCAAGTAGATCTGCAGGGTGCAAGATCAAGAAGATCTGTGGACAGAGTAGGCAACAACAATTGAGTTGATTGTCACTTAGAAGGTAGGCAACAACAACCATTGGGTTGATTGTCACTGGAGGGAACAACAATTCGGTATTGAGTTGATTGTTGATTGTAATTGAGAGAGAGAGAACTCTTGAGGGAGAATTACTATACACCCAAGAGGTGTGGGAAGAGTGAGATTTCTTCATTGTATTTCTTTCTGGAAGAGTGTTAATACAGATTGTATTGTTTCTCATATCTCCTATTCTTTGTTGATTCTATATTCTAGTTACTTATTACTTTTGGTTTAATTCCGTGTTTAGTTGCTTATACAAAGGTAATCAATTGTACTCTAAGGAGGATCCTAACAATTGGTATCAGAGCTAGGATCACTAACAACTGGTAGAGTGGGTTAGTGTTTTTTGATTACAGGTTCACTCACAGGGGTTTCTGTTTGAGTGGGAGTAAAACAATGGTAGAAGAAAGTAAACTAAAAATAGAGAAATTCAATGGCAAGAATTATCAATTAAGGAGGATGCAGATAGAAGATTATCTATATTAAAAAGATCTCTACTTACCGTTGGGTGGGGTTTCAAGAAAGCCCACAAATATGCAAGATGAATAATGGAATGTTCTTGATAGAAAGACTCTAGGATCTAGAAGGTTGAGCTTGACATCGTCTATGATTTCCAACTTATCACATGCAAAGACAATGGTAGAGTTAATGGGATTTTTGACAAATTTATGAAGAAAAACCCTCAGCTTCGAATAAGGTATTTCTTATGAAGCAATTATTTAATTTGCAAATGGAAGAAGGTCGATTGGTATATAGTCATCTTAGTGATTTCCATGGTTTAGTAAATCAGTTAATTTTAGTCAAAATAGTTTTTGATGATGAAATTAAGGCTCTCTTAATCTTATGCTCTTTACCTGAAAGTTGGAATAGCTTGGTAATGTCAGTTAGTAATACTGCGTCTACTTCAAATATCTTGAAAGTTGATGATGTTGTTAGTATAATCTTGAATGAAAAAATTTGCAAGAAAAACATAAGAGAAACATCAGGTAATGCTTTAAGTCTTGAAAGTAGGGGAAAGCAAAAAGAGAAGAGCAAGCAAGAAAAATCAAGGTCAAAGATAGATAGTACATCCAAATCCAAAAATGGAAGTATCACCTGCTAGAATTGTGGAAAGAAAAGACATGTAAAGAAAGATTGTTGGTTGAAAGAAGATCAACATAAAGGTAATAAAGAAGCAAATGATGTAGGTATTGTTGCACAGGATGCTCTTATTTTTTCTTTGGATAGTCAGGTAGAATCATGGGTTTTAGATTCTAGTGCTTCTTTCCATGCAACCCTAAATAGAGAATTTTTTCATGATTATGTCCATAGAGACTTTCAAAAAAATTATCTAGGGGATGGTGAGTCTTGTCAAATTGTTGGCAAAGAGAAAGTGCAGCTGAAATTGCAGAATGGAAACACATGGGTGTTGAAGGATGTCATGCATGTACCCATCCTAAAGTGAAATCGGATTTCTGCAAGAAAGTTGGGTGATGAGAGTTGCACAGTAACTCTCACAGTAGAATCTTGAAAAGTTTTTAAGGGTGCACTTGTATTAGGAAGAGGTAAGAAAGTAGGTACACTTTATCTATCTACTTGTATTATTGATTCCCCTCTATTTTATATACCTTAGATATAGATGCAAAGATGTGGCTCTGTAGGCTTGGTCACATGAGTGAGAAGGGAATGCATGTTATTAAGTCAAAAGGTAAGCTTTCAGATTTGATAGATCTAGATTTCTGTGAGCATTCTATGTTTGGGAAATAAGAGAAAGTGAGGTTTCTCAAGACTGGATCAACAAAGAAGAAGCACAAGTTAGAGCTTGTTCATGCAGACGTGTGGGGACCAGCTCAGAGAGCTTCTATTAGAAGATCACAGTATTATGTTTCTTTCATTGATGATGCTACAAGAAAGGTATGGGTTTATTGCATAAAGTGGAAATCTGATCTTTTTGATACATTTAAAAAATGGAAAGCCTTAGTTTTCAAGGAGAAGGTGATGGACAGTGATCAGCTCAAGAGGCTGAATAATTTTGAGTAGGGTAATATTGATTTGAACAAGGTTATGATCTAAAATGGGCTCACAGGTAAAAATCATCACTCATAAGAAAACACAGATATCGACGTTGGTCAGGTGAGAACTGATGTCGATGATGTAGGAACCGATGTCGGTCCAGTGGAGACCAAAGTCAGTGATGTCAGGCAGGTGAAAATTGACGTCGATCAGATGAGAACCGATGGCAGTCAGGTCGGTTAGGAGGAACCAATATTGGTCGAGTGCAGACTGAGAGATGATTGGGATCTGTCACTGTTAGAATGAAATTTGGGTGGACAGCAAGCTGTCAATGAGTTTCAAACGCCCATGAGGAGGTCCGAAAGGGTAAGTAAACCTAAAATTCATTATTCCCCTTCTTTATACTTGTTGCTCATTGATGGTAGAAAACCAAAAAGTTTTGAAGAGGCAATGCAGGTAGAATCTAGGAAACAGTGGGGGCATGACATGAATGAGGAAATCGATTCCTTGAAAAAGAACCAAATATGGGATTTGGTTGAGTTACCAGTCAGAAAGAAAGCACTGAAATACGAATAGATTTATAGGTTAAAGAAAGGAGATAATGGACATGTGAGACAAAAGGCCAGGTTATATGGTCTTGAGCAAGCTGCAAGATAGTGGTATTTGAGGTTTGAAACGTTTATGACAAAGCATGGCTTGAGTCCATGTCAATGTGACCATTATGTTTATTTTACCAGGTTAGATAATAGTAGTTACATTATCCTATTACTGTATGCAGATGATATGTTTGTTGTAGGTTCATACATGTAGGGAATTACTGAGATAAAGGTAAAATTAGCTCAGACATTTGCCATGAAGGATTTAGGAGCAGCAATCCTTAGCATGAGTATTTCTAGAGATAAGAAAAATCACAGGTTGATTTTGTCTCAAGAGGATTATGTGAATAAGGTAGTGGAGAGGTTCAATTTGCAGGATGCAAAATCGGTAAGCACACCTATGGCTAGACAGTTCAAGTTAAGCACAGAATAGTGTCCTAAATCACATAATGAAGTTGAGTACATGGTATGTACTAGACTTGATATTGCCAAAGTAGTGGGAGTTGTCAGCAAGTTTATGGCCAATCTAGGAAAGGAGCACTGGAAAGTAGTTCAGTGGATTCTTAGATATCTGAGAGGGACCAACAGCAGGTATTTATGCGATGCAGGGTCAAGCACTTCTCTACATGGGTATGTAGAATCAGATATGGCAGGTGACTTGGATGGCAAGAGAAGCACGACATGATATGTGTTCACTATTGGTGGAATGATGGTTAGCTAGATTTTAGAGTTGCAAAAGGTTGTTGAAGTCACAGAGGCTAGCAAGGAAATGATATGGATGACTTGGTTCATGGAAGAGTTGGGAAAGGAGCAAGAGAGTTGTAGATTGTATAGTGATAGTCAGAGAGCAATTCATTTGGCAAAAGATTCAGCCTTTCTCAAGAACCAAATATATATAGCTTAGGTACTTCTTTATTAGACAAGTATTGGAGGATGGACAGTTGAAGCTGGAAAAGATCTATACGGATAACAACCCTGTAGATATGTTAACAAAGCTAGGAACAAAAGATAAGTTGAATCTTCATTCAACTTTCGTTGGTCTTCAAGATTAAACTTGAAGATGAAGAAACAAGCCAGAAACAAATTAGAGGATGTCACTGTATAGGTATAGGTGCAACTATTTTATCTCCAAGTGGGATATTATTGATTTGTGGAGCTAAAAGCTTCACTGATATGCAAATATGGAGGTTGCTGGGTTACATAGTAACTGACGTCGGTCAAAACCTGTCGACATCGGTCAGGCAGGAACCGAAATCTACCAACATCGGTTACGCATCGGCTGACATCGATCATCTCTAGACACACAGAGACCGGTATCAATCATCTGTGCGTTCTAGAACTGTTCTAATTTTAGATGAACAATTAATTTGCATGTAAAGACTAATTTTAGTCTTGAATATGTGTTTTTAATTATTGTTTGGTTTGGGATCTATTTAAGAGACCCATGGGGCTGAATTGTAATAAAAGCAAGATCAATTAGATCTATAGGGTGCAAGATCAAGAAGATCTACAAGGTTCAAGATGAAGAAGATTTTTGGACATAGTAGGAAATAATGGTTGAGTTGATTGTCACTTGGAAGGTAGGCAACAACAACCATTGGGTTGATTGTCACTAGAGGGAATAACAACTCAGTATTGAGTTGATTGTTGATTTTAATTGAGAGAGAGAGAACTCTTGAGGGAGAATTACTGTACACCCAAGGGTGTGGGAAGAGTGATATTTATTCATTGTATTTCCTTCTAGAAGAGTGTTAATACAGATTGTATTGTTTCTCGTATCTCCTATTCTTTGTTGATTCTGAATTCTAGTTACTTATTACTTCTGGTTTAATTCCATTTTAGTTGCTTATACAAAGGTAATCAATTGTACTCTAATGAGGATCCTATCCAAATATTGTAGGAACACATTTAGTTTTGATATTTGGTCATTGTATTTCTGAGTTCTATCATCTATGGAAAACAAACTTTAAGTAAAAAAAACCAATGCATATACCTTTAGTGAGACCATCCCCATATATGATGACTTCTTTTGGTTGTGGTTTCTGATGAGGATGAAGAAAATAATCGACAAAATAAGCCCCAAAAGAGTTGGCAGAAATTAATGAATGAGGAACATCTGCTTCTTCAATAGCCCTACAGATTTTCTTTTTCATATCGCATAGCCTCTGAAAGGAAGGGAGAGCTTTCACCCTATCTACATCCTTACCAAACTCTGACAGGAGGAACCTCTGTTTATACAACATTTTAATTACTAATCGTTATGATATTGAACTGATCAATACGTGAAAAAATAAAACATAAATATATACCTTGATGTTGCCAACTTCTTGAATAGCTTTTATGATATTGAGCAGATCAATATGTTGAGGAACAACAAGTGTGGAAATTATTATATCGACTTGCTTGAATGCATCTGTAAAATTGTAGTGGAATCTACAATTTAAATTATAGATCTTGTTGGAAAAGCAGTATTAGATTGAAAACTTATAGATTGAAAAAGAGAGAAGAGAAAAAATAGAGCAGCTTCTTGAAAAAAAAACATAGAATTTTTCATTGACTTGAAAGATGCATTAATCTTACATTATCTAAACCTCTTTTGTTAGCTTAACTCATGCACATGAGCTTAACTCACGCACATGCAACAGTTAGAGAGCATTTGTTAGCAGAAGCATGCAATTGTTAGCGCTACTTATTCCAAGATCATCCGTTATTCATGTGCAACAGAGTTAACCAGCGTAAGAGGCAGAGATAACTGGGAATAAGTAGCGTTAACACCCCCCTTAAGTCTAACTAAGGAGACAAAAAAAAGAGGAAAGAGGGAAAACCCTGTGGGAATAAACCCCTCCCTCAAAAGTACACTAAGTGTGCATGGCAGCTACTATGTTTCAGTGTTCTTCACACCAAGAAGGTCTCGTAGAAAATGAAACTTTTGCTCAATGAATGTCTTCGTGAAGATGTCGGTAATCTGTTCAGAAGTGGCATAGTACTGCAAGTCGATGACTCCATCATGTATCAATTTGCGGATGAAGTGCATGTGGATCTCGATGTGTTTGGTCCATTGCTGTTGTATGGGATCTCTACAAACCTTTAGTGTACTTTGATTGTCACACCAAATGACAGTCGGATGATGAAAGAGGATACCAAGCTCAGTTAGGAAGTGTTGCATCCAAATGACTTGAATGGTAGTGTTGAGTGCACCTCTATATTCAGCCTCTATTGATGATAAAGCAACGGTAGATTACTTCTTACTTGACCAACAAATGGGCCTTGATCCCAAAATAAGAACATATCTTGAAGTGGACTTGTGATCAATGTTATCACCAGCCCAGTCAAAATCAGTGTAGCCAATGAGATCCAAAGCACAACTTGCTGAATAATGAATCCCATATAAAATGGTTCCTTGGACATAGCGAAGTATACACTTGGCAGCCTTCCAATGTAGCTCATGCAGCTCTTGCATGTATCTAGAAACAACCCCCACTGAATATGAGAGATCTGGACGAGTGTGAGTGAGATAAAGAAGACTCCCCACAAGTTGACGGTAGCGTGTGCAATCAACCAATGGTGTATCCTTGCCATCTTCAAGCTTGACCCCTTATAGGAAAGGTGTGACAGCTGACTTGTAGTCAGTCATGTGAAACTGAACCAAGAGATCTCGTGCATACTTGGATTGACCAACTGTGATTCCTGATTGATTCTGGCTAATTTCAAGGCCAAGAAAAAAATGTAGGAGACCCATGTCTGTCATAAAAAATCTATCATGCAAAATGGTATTAATTACAACAATGGCGGTGGGTGAATCACCTATTATTAGTAGATCATCTACATAGAGTACTATGAGCAACAAAGAATCAGATGTTCTTAGCATATAAACATTTGGATCAGATTTACATCGTATGAAATTTTGAGACAGAAGATAAGAATCCATTTTAGCATACCAAGCTCTAGGTGCCTACTTGAGGCCATAGAGTGACTTCTTGAGTTTACATATCAATGAGGAATTTTGAAATACCCTTGTGGCTGCTCCATGTAGATCTCCTCCTCAAGATCACCATGAAGAAATGCATTCTCCACATCCATATGATGAACCTCCCACCTTCTTGATGCTGCAATGGCAAGAACCAATCGAATGGAGTCCATTTTTGCCACTGGAGCAAAAGTCTCATCATAGTCAATGTCATGAACTTGTTGAAAACCTTTGGCGACCAACCGTGCTTTGTATTTGCTCACATGTCCATCTACTGATTTCTTTGTCCTGTAGACCCATTTACATCTGACAAGCTTGCGATTAGAAGGAAGTGGAACCAAATCCCAAGTTTGGTTTGCAATGAGGGAGTTGTACTCCTCATCCATGGCTACTTCCCAAACAGGATTCCCTGTAGCTTCTGCATAAGTCTGAGGGTCAAATGATAGAACCACATAGGCATGCATTGGCATGATGGGCTCGGTAGCTGAGAGTGCATGAGGGACTTCATATATATCAGCTAAGCTCCTTATTCTTTGATTTTCCACATGGGATACTGAATCATCACTCGAATCCAAATCAAGGATTGGTTTTGGATCAACATATGCATGCTCATGTTCCTCTGAATCAGATTCAAAAATATCTGAAATAAGATCAGAATGATTGCATGTATCTCTGAGATTTGTAAGATGAGGAAGCATAGAGGTGGTGGCTTGTTGTACCTGAGATGCATGTGGAAGATTTTCATCAAAGTAGACACTCCTTTCAATGAAGAGTGTTTTTGTGGAAAGATCTAGTAGTCTGTATCCCTTTACACCAACTGGATATCCAACAAAGATGCATTCTTTGCTTTGAGGCTCCAAAGCCTTCCTCTTATCTGCAGGAATGTGTGCCCAAGCACGGGATCCAAAGATGCAAAAATGTGTGACTTCTGGTTGCTTGCCTCTCCATGCTTTAAAAGGTGTTTGTCCTGTGACAGATTTGTGAAAAGATCTATTTTGTATGTACGAAGCACAGTTGATTGCTTCAGCCCACAATTTGGAGGGAAGGGACCTAGCATGCAACATGCAGCTAGCCATCTCTTTCAAAGATCGGTTCTTTCTCTCAGCTACCCCATTTTGCTATGGAGTGTATGGAACTATGTTCTGCAATTGTATTCCTGCTTCATCACAAAGATGTTGGACATCATTGTTGACATACTCCCCTCCATTATCTATGTGGAGGATCTTGATCATTTTCCTAGACTGCTTCTCTACATGGGCTTTGAAAATCTTGAGATTCTCAAACACCTCAGATTTGAATTTGAGAAAATACACCCATGTGTATCTTGTGTAATCATCAATGAATGTTAACACATATCTAGCTTTGCTCATGGAAGGTTCAGGAAATGGACCCATAATATTGCTGTGAATAAGCTCTAAAGGAGAGGAGGCTCTCCATACATTCCGCTTTGGAAACTTTTCTTGTGGATGCTTTCCAAGAGCACATCCTTCACAAATTCCATCAGAAAAGTCTATGGCTAGCAAGCCTTTAACCATTCCCTGTTTGTTAAGTTGCTTCATGTATCTAAAATTTAAATGACCAAATCTTTCATGCCAAATTCTACTTTCATCATTTGCATGTGTTAGAAGTAAAGTAGAATCTGATTTAGCAACAAAATCAGAAAAAGTGTACAGATGAGATTGATGATTTGCCTTACCAACAACAATTTTTGGAGTTGTCTTGCATGTCAAATATGGTCACCGAATCAGGGGTGAATTCAACTCTCCTACCAGTTCCAATATGTGTCATTTGATACACAGAAAGAAGATTAATAGAAAGCTTTGGATTATGTAAGACATTCTCAAAAGTTCCATTTCCAACCTCTACCCTCCCTATTCCAGTTGCCTCTACAGGAGAACTGTCTCCCATGAGAATAGGAGAACCAGAATATGGTTTCAAAGAAGAAAGAGCTTCTTTTGTGGCTGCCATGTGGTGTGAAGCTCCAGAGTCTATGATCCATGCATCTGAAGAAGAATGAATAGCAATCAATGCATGAGCAATATCTCTTGTTTCAGGTGCTTTTTCTTCCTACTTCTTCTTGGCACTCTCAGGGATAAGGCTACCAAGATTATGTTGTTGAAGTGTCTGAGCCATGAGATCAATGGTCTTCTTCATGCATGATGATTCTTTATGGTACCCATGGTTGTAATAGCTACACTTTGATTTGTCCTTTTTGTCCTTTTCTTTTGAGCCAGTAGATCCATCTGGAGGTTTGGGATTGCCTTCCTTTCTTGGATATGAATCCTTTTTTTCTTTGCCTTTGAATTGCTGGTTGGATTTGGAATTGTTCTTCCCACTTGCATGCACAACAAGTGCATGAGCTTTGGAATTCTTCAATGTGCCCATCTTTATAAGCTTATCCTGCTCATGTACTAGAGACTCAATGAAGGTATCCAGTGTGGGCATCTTCCAAGTTGCTCCTGTTGTGAGCCTAACTGTGTGGAAGCAGAGACAAATACTGCAAATTCTGGACCCAACTTTGATATAATAGAAATGATTAATTTGCTTTCTTCCTTGGATTTGTCAAAACCAGATCCTTTGAGCTAAAGCAATAAGGCCTTGAACTTTGTGAAGAAATCTTGAATATTATCAAAAATCCTTGGATCTAATGAGTTGAGCTCATTTTCAAGGATATGACCCTGCATTTCATCTTGCTTTCCAAAAAGAGTCTCCAATGTATTCCAAACTTGGTTTGTTGTTGTACATGCCTCAACATGAAACAACAATTCTGGAGAGATGGATAAGCATAGAAAACCAAATCCTTCATCCATGCGGTTGAATTATTTGATTTTTCAACTGCTGGATTGGGTTCAACCTCTGTATTCATAACTATCTGATAGAGGCCTCTACTTCTGAGCTGAAGTAGAATCTTTTGCTTCCAATCAAAATAGTTGTATGGTGTGAGAATGGCAGAGGGTGAACATTCCATTTTTCAGCTCTGATCTTCTATATCTGCAATTTAAATACTGTACTTCTTCTTTCTAGCAACCAAGCTCTGATACCATGTAAAATTGCAGTGGAATCTGCAATTTAAATTATAGATCTTGCTGGAAAAGCAGTATTAGATTGAAAACTTACAGATTGAAAAACAGAGAAGAGAAAAAACAGAGCAGCTTCTTGAAAAAAAACTTAGAAGTTTTCATTGACTTGAAAGATGCGTTAATCTTACATTATCTAAACCTCCTTTGTTAGCTTAACTCACACACATGAGCTTAACTCACGCACATGCAACAGTTAGAGAGCATTCCTTAGCAGAAGCATGCAATTGTTAGATCCAAGATCATCCGTTATTCATGCGCAACAGAGCTAACTGGCGTAAGAGAAGGAGATAACTGGGAATAAGCGGAGATAATCGGGAATAAGTAGCGCTAACAGCATCCACCAAACTATTGTGATCATCTAAATATCCCTGTATATAAGACCGTAAAATTTAATGAATGTTCTTAATCCAAGCAAGTACAGAGAAAATTATAATCTACGTTAATGTAAAAGCTCACTCACTTGAAGAATCTGAATACCAATATTGGCGAATTCTTGAAGTAGGAGGCAATTGGACGAATTGGGAGCTAGAGAAGCTGGCGTTACAAAGACATAGGTGGGATAGCCAAAGGAAACACTGGCTTTTGCCATATATTTTCCAAGGTATCCTGTACCTCCGATTATCAATATCCTGTTCCTTCTCTCCTCACATTTTTCAGCTGCTAATGGCATTTTGAAACTCTGGAGTGACTGACAAATCATTGGACTTTGAGGAAGAACATATATCAGTTATTTCATATTGAAATTAAAAATTCATGGAGACGACAACTCTTAATGGTAGAGGTTCCTAAAAGCGTATATACTTAAAGGAGATTTGACCCCGTATCTTTCAGTGAACGGTCACATTGAAAACGTGTGAAAATATAGCCAAGAAAATATCACTATCATAATATATGAATATTACAAGAACACTACTTTAGAGACACAGGTGGTTTGAAGTTTTCTCTATTGAAAATATCACTATCATGAGAGATGAATATTAAAAGAACACTATTTTATCATAATGTTGACACAGTAGATGAATATTAGAAGAACACTATTTTAAAAACAGGTCTGAAGTTTCTTGAAGAGAAAATATCACCATCACAATTGACGAATATTAAAAGAACACTACGTTAGAGATAGGTTGTCTGAAGTTTCCTTGAGAGAGGAGGTCTTCTTGTCTTCTTATTAGATGCTTTGCACCGACCAAAGAAATGCTTATTCCTGGTCGGCCGTAACGTATGATTACAAATATACGACAAAAATGATTACAAATGTGAATTACGGTTCAAAAGCATATTTCGGGGATAAATCTATTTATTGGATAATTGTTTGGACTGCTAGTCTCTGTTAATTGAGATCATGCACCTAAAATGTCGCGGGTCGCTTTCGGTGAAGCCCACACGTAGTGATTTTTTGCCGAGTCCTTACGGTTTAACCATCTTCCACCAAATTAATGAACATCTATTAAGAAATATTTGCACTAGAAAATTGTAATTGACCATAAAAGAAATCTCATCGTTATTCATTATTCTATTTTAAATGTAGTAGAGAAAGGAGATTATTTTGTTGGGATTTTTAATTTTGAGGTTTTATATTTTTAATATTATGTCATTTTTGAGTATAAAATTTTGGATTTATGTTGTTTAACATTTTTTAAGTTTAAATATATTATGGAGGAGGTAAATTTATATTGTGAGAAGTATATGATGATGTTTTCATCAATATATTATTTTTTCGCCATTTTTTACTACGATTTATTGTTTAGATCAATTAACTTATAAAAAATGATCAAGAATAATTTTCAGACGAATATATTATTTTCTCATTGGCTTAAATTTTTATGAAATAAGGTACAAATTGAAATTAAAATGGGTCATTAATATGAAATGAAATGTCATACTAGAAGACACACGGATTATTAATGTCAAAGCCAACGCCATTTTTCAAATGTTTTGTCAAGCTTTGCTCCATTAATGTGGCAAGTTAATGTTATTCTACATACTGCCAACAAATGTCTCTCCCTACCTTTTCGTGTACTTGATCCCACCAAATGGCCATGGAACTTACTCGAAATTTATCAACATCTCTTGTTTTGTAGATGAATTTCCATCATCATAATAGAGGGATGAAATGTTATGTACAGATGTGTTACTTGTAATTGAACCCAAAGTTGGGTTCCTTTTAGTTTTGCATGGCTATTATTGTCATTTTGCATTATACGTTCATGTATCATTTTTTGCATGCCTTCATATTTGAGTAGATGTTTATTGGTATGTTAACGGATGGATGCAACATTACATGATGTGTGTTGCTTATAACTGAACCCATAATTGAGTTATTTTTATTTTCACATTGATATTGTGCCTTTAATGTTCATGGGTTTTATAGTGTGCCTTCAATGTTCAAGGTTTTTTAGTGTAACTTCACATCTAAGTAAAAATTTAGTGGTATATTAATGGAGTGATGAAACATTACACTAACAAACATCTCTCTCTGCGTTTTTTAGTACCTACTCCTAACTTCCAAAATAGCTATGGAACCTACCTGAAAGTTCTCACTCATACAATAATTTATAGAGGAATTTATGTGAACATAATGAAAGGATGAAAATTGATGGTGTTGTGCATATATATATATATATATATATATATATATATATATATATATATATATACTTTGACATGAATAAGCATGTAGTGTTATGTTAATAGAGAGGTGAAACATTACATAAAGGTGTATTTCCTGTAAGTAAACCCACAATGGTGATATTTTGATTTTCACATGCCTATAATTTTTATTGTGCCTTCTAAGATCATGACATTTTCGCATGCCTTCACATATGATTCAATGTTTACTAATATGTTCGTGATGACCATCAAGATATTCAATCGCATACCAGTAAATGTTATTGTTTTTGTATCAACCCATAACACCATCATAATTTTATGGCCATGTTGGAAGATGTATGTGACATTAATATGTAAAGAAGTGCCATGTTTAAGAAGATGGTAGTGTTATTAATATGAAACAACCATTTTTTAAGACCTTTGAGGGCAATTTTTCCTTTAATGTGGATTGTTAATGCTTCCATACACACAATATTTACCCTGTCCACCATGTTGGAGGGATGAAATATTACCCACAGTTGAACCCACAATGTCAACATGTTTTCATTCATATTTAACTCTAAATTTGTTAGTATTTTAATGGAAACCCTATAGGTTTTCTAAATGCATGTCTTTTATGTGCTTTAAATATATCTATTGAATTTTCTATTTTCTTATTTTAATGTTATTGATATATTCTTGTCAATTAATGTTGTTGAGTTCTTCATTCATATTTTCAAAATTAAAAATATATTTTGTAGTCAAGATAGACAACAAAAATGATCATGAATGTGAATTATGGTTTAAAATATTATTTAGTGGATAACTCTATTTGTCAGATAATTTTTTGGACTACTAATCTCTTCTAATTGAGATAATGCACCTAAAATGTGATCCATCTCTTTCGATTCATTTACTGTTGAATCCATTTATATTTTTTGGGTGCAGCGTAGTCGGCTTAGAACTAGTGATTTATTGGCTAAATTTTATTAATAAATAGAAAATGCTTCAATGAGTCCTTAAGGCTTATTATTTTCTACTAAATTAAATAATATATATATATTAATAAATATTTAGACCATAAAATTGTAACTGATCATAAGAAATTTCTTTATTAACTATTAAAGTTTTAATATTATATTTGTAATAGAAGTAATAATTAGCAAAGTATATGTAGTAGTGACATATTTGGAAAAATAATGTTTTCATTTCAAATTTCAAGATATCCAAGAACATTCTAGCCAACTCAATGATTTATCATTTAATTATTCTTGTAAAGTTCAGGGTATTTTCACTCTTTATCTCCTTACTTTTCCAAATGATAACTATGTTGCATAGGTTTCTATGCATGGTAAATTCTTTCTTTGGTAAGAATATGTATCCATTCTTTGCACTTCAATATTTTATACAACATGCAATTTTGTTTATAAATATTTTTGGAATGCAATAATTATGCCTCTCCTCCAAAATATAGATATTGATATAGAAATACTACCTCCCCTTAAATACAACCCATATGGCTGAATAGTTAATTCTTACAGTTTACTATGTTCCACAAAATTAAAGAAAACATATATATTAAAAAATATTCACACTATAAAATTGTAATAGACCATAATAAATATCATTATTGACTCTTCTATTTTTAATTTATTAGCAGAAAGGAATTACTTAGTTGGGACCCTTACCTTTAGGGTTTCACAATTTTATAGTACGCCACTTCCTAATATAATTTTTTAAACATTTTCAAGTTTAAATATGTCATGCGGGAGACAAATCTACAATGTGGGAAGTCATATGATGATGTCTTCATCGACATATCATTTTCATATCATTTTCTTGGTGATATCAATTATTGGAGTTCTGATTAATTTATAAAAAATGACCAATAATAATTTAAAAAAAACACATTATTTTATCATTCTCTATTTGTTTTATGAAGTAAGGAATAAATAAAAATTAATATAGGTCATTAATACGAAACAAAGAGCCATGTTGGAAGACACATGGATTTTTAATGTCAAAGACAACACCATTTTCCACATGGTTTGGCATGCTCTACTCCATTAATGTGGTAATTTAATTTTTCCCTATGTACTACCAAGAAATGTCTCTCCCTACCTTTTCACATACCTCCTCTACCCAAATGTCCATGAAACCTACCCAAAATTTCTCAACATTTTGTATTTTTTTAGATGAATTTCCATCAATAGAATATAGGGATGAAACTTTATGCATAGGTGTGTTGTTTGTAACTGAACCAAACGTTACATTTTTTTTATTTTTATGTGGCTATTATTGTTATTACATCTTCCATGTTAATGGTTATTTTTTCATGCCTTCACATCTAAGTAAACATTTAGTGGTATGTTAATGGAGGGATGAAATGTTACATGATTTGTGTTGCTTGTAATTGAACCCATAATTATGTTTCTTTTATTTTCACATTGTTGTTATTTTTACTATTCTTTCAATGTTCATGGTTTTTTTGTGTGCCTTCACATCTAACTAAACATTGAGTGGTATGGTAATGGAGTGATAAAACATTACACTAATAAACATCTAAATCCATGCCCTTTTAAGTACCTACTCCTCCCCCAAATCAACCATGGAACCTACATAAAATTTCTCAGGCATACAACATTTGATAGAGTAGTTTATAAAGATGAAATCGAAGGATGAAAATTAATTTTATTCTGCCTTCTAAGTTCATGGTTTATTTTACATGACTTCACACATGAATAAGAATTTAATGGTATTTTAATGGACCAATAAAACATTACACAAGGGTGTATTACCTATAATTAAACCCATAATGTTGTTATTTTTATTTTTTATTTGCCTATAATTTTTATTGAGCTTCTTATGCTCATGGTGTTTTTGCACGCCTTCACTTCTAATTCCACATGTACTAGTATGTTCATGGTGGGTGTTAACATATTCATTCACATAACAATAAATGTTATTATTTTTGTCTTAACCCATATTGCCATCAAAATTCTATGGCCATGTTGGAAGATGCATATGTCATAAATATGCAATGAAGTGCCATGTTGGAGGATGGTAGTGTTCTTAAAATGTAATGACCATTTGTGAAGACCCTTGGTGGCCTTTTTTCCATTAATATGTGTGTTAATCCTACCATGCATACCATCTTTAACTTTTTCACCATGTTAGAGGGATGAAACATTATCCATAGTTAAACCCATATGGTCAACATGTTTTCACTCATATTTGACTCCAAATTTTATGGCATTTTAAAATACTACCCAAAGGTTTTCTAAATGCTTGTTGTTATGTGCTTTATATATATGTTAAATTTTTATTTATTTACACAACATGGGTTGGATTACATAACATTTACTAGTATGTGGATGGAATCCTTGAATATTTAATGTGTTACTAAACATTTACAACTATGTGGATTGAAATCTTGTAGATTTTCATTCACATATGAGTAAACATTAATGGTTTTTTTAATCAAAATTTATACTTTCATTCTCATTCCACTAAATGTTGATTCAGATGTATTAAACCAAACCCTTTTCTAAATTATTTGTACAATGTTATTGCTATGTTTTGTTCAATTAATTTTGTTGTGTTATTCATTCACATTTTCAAAAATAAAAATATTTTTTGCCATAGCCATTATTGATAAATTACTGAACATTTTTTACTATGTGGATGAAAACCCTTAAAGTTATCGATATATTACAATCAATTAATGTTGTTACATTATTCATTCACATTTTAAAAATTACAAATATTATTTTTGATAATTGATGTTGATATGTTTTCTATTCATGTTACTATATTATTTATATCTGTGGTTCCAAATTTCTATGGATTTATAAGAATCTACTATGAATTCCCACACAAAAATTCTTGATTGTATGGAAAGGGATTTGAACTTGTAATGTAATACTAAACATTTACTACTATACACAGAAATGCATGTTTGGGTGGAAAGGGATTTGAACTTGGGAAGGGAGAGAAAATTTTTAATACTATGTGGATGGAATCCTTAAAGTTTTTCATTCACATACTAGTAAATGTTATTATCTTTGTATCAAAATGTTAATGCTATTTTATTTGTATAGAATGAAGATTCAAACCGACTAGTTTAAAAATTTGACCAATAATTATTTTCAAACAAATGCATTATTTTATTATTGGCTTAAAATTTTGTGATGTAAGGCATGGTTGTGATGTAAGGCATGGCATGTAATTTAATATGGATCATTAATATAAAATAAAATGTCATTTTAAAATAGAAATGTGTCGATAAGATAGAACATTTACTACTATGTAGATGGAATCCATGAAGGTTTTTATTCACATACTTGTAACTGTTAATGTCTTTCTACACATAATAAGAATTTTATTAGCATACCAGTAAATGTAGAGTCGGATGTATCAAACCAAATCCCAAAAATCATGTTGTTGTGTTGCTGATATATGTTGTTGTGATATTCATTCACATTTTTCATTATTTTGGTGTCTTTTTGATATGTTGATGTGTTTGTCATTCTTTTGTCAATATTGTTGATTTTAATCCATTCTATTATATATTAGTATATTTATGTATTCTTGTTTTTATAGAAGTTGAAATAGTTCAAAGTGTTAATCTTAGCCAAGCTACTAAATTCAGTAAATTTTTACAAACATTATGTTTCTTGACTCTTGGTATGTTTCAATTATTTACAAAAAAAATTATTGTGTTTCTAAACATGATATATTTTTATGATGATTAGTATTCTCTTACATTTTTATAAATGTTTGTAATTCTCAACTCTTTATTGCTTTTATTATTTATCTCTATTGTTGATGTTTTCATCTATGGGTAATGGCAGTGAAATTTGAAGTCAAGAGTGAAGAAAAAAATGGGGTACTTGGTGTCAAGTGAATGATTTTTAACTTTCATTAAGGTTATGATCCATTTTTAGGTTGGATGGTAGATTAAAAAAAAATTACATCACATAATAAAATAAAATAATTTTACTTTAATTAGGTTTATCAATACACTTCAACACATCAGATATAAAATTAAATACATTTCAATCCATTAATTGTTGCATAATGTATTATAATAGAACACAATAATTACATAATATATTTTTATTGTATTAGTAATTGTAAAAAATAATGGATTTATTTAAGGTAAATAAAAAATTACATGAAC
This sequence comes from Torreya grandis, assembly GCA_037957365.1. Lineage (NCBI taxonomy): Eukaryota > Viridiplantae > Streptophyta > Pinopsida > Cupressales > Taxaceae > Torreya > Torreya grandis. The sequence continues at coordinate 656,650 of JARHVA010003219.1, read as the reverse complement.
CAAGGTGTGAAATATGATGTGTCCTTCATTCCCTATATTAGGAGAATACAAATTTTTTGTTGATCCTTCAAAAGCTGTCCTTAATTCTATTTAATGCCATGTTAACAAAAATAGGAGGGATAAAAAATGAACCATTTTGGGGTCGATGGATAAATACACTGTTTAAATGCCTTTGCATCTCCAATTATTTTGTGGCCATATCAAATTACCTCTCCCTTCTATCATGCTATTTATTTTGATCTTTTTCTTACCTTTGGTATCTTCTCCTAATCCTTGTTTTTTTTTTGAGTTCATCTACAATTTTGTGATGTTCCCTTATTTTAATCTTAACCTACATAAGGACTTTATTGTGATCAACTTATTATTTACTCATTACATTCAATCCCTCAATATCCTAATTTTAGGAGTCTTGTTCCATAAACATTAGGTGATAGTCATTTTATATGATAATTTTTTATTATTGGCTCATCATGAGTGCATTGTTTCTTCATTTATTTGCAACCTCTTTTTCTAAAAATTTCAAAAATGTTGATATTGAGGTTTATTGTTCTTTCATTCTATTTTTTCTTCGGTCTTGATTTTTGAATAATTTTTTTACTATTTCCTCATTGTTATCTAAATCAACTATTTCATCTTATATGCTCTATTATCCACTTAGTGCATAGTAATGAATTATTTATGATGTGATATAAGGTGGAAGTGGTACCATTGACATAGAGACATTTAATTCCACTAATTCATAATTGAGGCCAAGATTTGTTGATCCCTCCTAAACACATTCTAGTGGGCTTTCTTGAGTAAGCAAACTTAAATCATCTTGGTTGAAATTGGATATTGTATTTTCAAGATCTTCAACACCTTCAACATTAATTGAATTTGTATTTTAATTTTATATTTGACCTAAAACACCTTCAATATTTTATTCTTAACTTCTTCACCTTTCAAAACATTATCATGTTGCATTTGATCCATCTTCTACATACTAGCTTCAATGTCTTCCTCAATTAGCCATGCCAACCTCATCATATTTTCAACATAATTAACTTAATTATATTTGACATGAAATTATACACTTAAATTCAAGTTATTCACTAATACCTTAGGGTTTAAGGGCCAAATACCTATCCTTAAAAATTCATTTATTACATTCTTAGGAGTTTGTTCCATCTTCAATATTTTGTTTCCCAAAGTGGCCGATCTATGTATCTTTCTATCCCAACCATGATGAACATTAATCTATGCTATACTCTCTCCTAAATTAGGCCTTAAATGGAATAAACACACTTACATCCAATCGCTATAATATTTGGGTAGTATGTGTAGACAATGTAAGGAGGTATATCTCCAAAGTTCTAGCCTGTTTAATTAAGTCATGCAATCTTACCAAACTTGTAAGTTAGATTTAATTAAATCATATAAATTTATGATACTGTTAGGATGGATTTTATTAAATCATCCACCATCAACACATATATATTATTAGGTTATTAAATTTCTCACACTCACTAGATCATGCACATATCTAGGTTGCAAAATTTTGATGAAACAAACTCAATGGATGTCTTACAACTCACCTTTGCACCATGCTTGGGGGAATGTGTCCTTTAATGTATGTATGTATGTATGTATGTATGGATGTATGGATGTATGTATGTATGTATGTATGTATGTATGTATGTATGTATGTATGTATGTATGTATGTATGTATGTATGTATGTATATGCATATGCCCATGTAGGTTGATAATTATCTTAATCTCAACTTCAATGTTTCATAATGAGACATCCCTTAAAATCAAATGTCAAAAAATCAAGATGGTTGCATCAACACACATGTGCACTCCTAATATTTTTATTCTTAATTTAAATAATTTCAAATTATTTCAATTTTAGATTTCATATATTGATTATATAATCCAACATGCTCTTGGTTGCAAGTCAATTAACAACAAAACACTCAGGTTGGGTTCACAAAAATAAAAGATGTGTTATACCCACCCCAAGTTTGCATTTATTTCCTTTAAAGTATAAATTTATTTATTATATTAATGGAGGAGAGGGAATATAGATACTATAATCTGATTTATATAGTACCTCAGTCTTGTGCACTCAGAAAATAAATATTGTGATTATACCTTTTAGTTATGCATCTGCCTACTACTAAAAGACTCATGTTCCCTATTTATTTATGCCTGATTACTTATCTCTTAGTCAAACCATGATTATTATTATGGATATGATTTATATATTATTAAAAATATATAAGAATTATTATTATTATTCAATTTCATATATGAACAAGTACCTATTTTCTAGATCCCTAGACAATTGTATCCTAGACAAACACTTGTGTAGATGAAAAGTTCCCAATTTTACTATAAAGTATTAGGTGCCCAAAAGTCACTATTTATTAAAAACAATTATATTATAAATATAGATATAGTAATTTTAGAAATTATTTAAATGCATAAATTCTCAATATAGAACCCAAATTACCATACAATAACACCAAACTAAATGTCAGTGGAGGATGACATTTTATGACACAAAGTAGTGAACACATGGAATAAATATAGACAAGTTGAATGAGGTTGATGACATGTAAAAAGGTGTGAATCAGATATATGAGGTTGATATCATGTAACACAAATGTGAAGAGTTCATAGTTATTTATTTTTGTGACATTAGTGTTTAAATCATCTTCTTTAAATCATCTTGTTGTGTGTTTTATTCTATATGTTCTAATGCTAGTCCCTTAGGTTTTTATTTATAATTAATAATGAAATACATTTTTTGTTGTAGAGCATAAACAGGCTGTATTTAGTGGTGTATGTGTAGTTTCCTTTGGATTTATAAATTATGAGTATTTGAAAAAGTGAAAGATTAACAAGCCACTTGATCATTCTCGACTCCACCATTTATGAAATTTTCCTATGCATGCAATCATTGATAAGATTACTTCAATTTAACACTATCCAAGTTATTTAATTTAATCTCCTTAATGGTTCATTTTTGTGACCTTTAATTTAATTACAATATCTTAAGCATTTTGTGATATTTAATTTAATTATCTCAACATTCTAGCATAATAAAATATTGATATTCATGGCTTTCGACAGTCAACAATTATTTAGAGAATGTCAAGAAAAAGTGATTATTATTTATTTATATAAATTTTTGAGACAAATTTTTTTTTAAATTTTTGGGATTATGCCATGTGATTTGGTATCTCCAATATGCTAACCATGTAATGAATTGCTTTGGGTTTGGCTTGAAATAGGGCATTGAAGCGATGGGAGGGAATCAATCAATTGAGATAAATAATAAAAATATGTAGGAATAAATAATAGTATGGTATAAATAGTAACATTTTAGAGTAAGTAACAATTATGAGACCATTTGGTGATCCTTCCAAAGTGATACAGTTGGTTTATTTTGGGTTAAGTGCCACATGCTAGCAATTTTAACACAATATGAAATGTTTATATTTTAATTTGACCCTCACAGATATGGAAGATGAAAATGTTGCAAAGATCATTACTCCCACCTAATCACAATATTGTGTCACTTTGTATTCCATTAATATTTATTATACACCTTTAACTTTGAGGCTGGTCATTCTAAACTAAAGGCCTCATGACTATCACTATAATTCATTAATGTTTGTGGCATATTGAAAAATTGTGGAAATTATAGGCATAGTAGTATTCATTTTAGTGGTGTTTGTGGATACCTATAGTATAATAAAAAATATCATTTAACGAGGGGAGATGGAATATTATTTGGTGTAATGTTTTCTATGTAAATTGTTATATCCCAAATTTTCACCTTAGAGAAGTCAATCAAACTTTCTCAAATTTAGGATAACATAGAACTATCTCCGAGTATAGGCAAATTGCTATAAGAGATAAATCTCTAGATTATGGGATAGCTCTATTGATCTAATTGTTTAGGATCTCTACTACAATTGTCTAATAACTTAATGGGGTTGAAAAGGGAAGAAAGAAACTGAAAGTAACATACACTAATGGAAGTGATACACCAAGTATATCTCCAGAAACATGCTTGAACTTACACTACAAAGGCAGATTACTAAAATTGATCTCAACTCAAAGTTCTTCTAAAAAATTGTTTATGCATGGAGGAATATTGCTATGAATTCTAGAAGGTGAGTGACTAGGATGTCTAGTTTTAGATAGTACTAATCTTTTTCAAACTTAAAATACACCTAACTAACAGTTACACTTCATGAGACCTAATATAAGAAACAATAATTACATAATACATACATGAGTAAAATGGAATCGAGGAGAAACAATCATCATTTTTCATCCAAATAGACTACTTGACATACTTAGGTAAGAAATTTTAGAGAATAAACAAACTAGATAACTATATTCAAAGGAAAAATAAGATGTGAAACTAGTAGAGCTTTTCCATACAAATTTGGATCCCCTATGATGCTAAAATGGCTTCAATATATAGAGAAATAGGAAAAGAGAGAGAAAGAGTGACATTAAAGAGTCACAATGACAAGTGTTAAGTATTGAAGACCACTTATAATGCAAGATAAAGAGTTATAAAATAGATCATGAGGTTCTATTGAACAAGTGGCAAATCTGAAATATGACATTGTCTTGAAATTGGAATAGGGATACTTCAGTTTCCATATTAGAACTATTTTATTGATGAGGAATCCACTTAACTATATTTAATGATATTTGAAGTCATTGTGTACTAACTTGAGAAGTTGTAAACATGATTGGTGTAAGTCATTTTTCACCCCTGCTACTACTGATCTTCTCTTTATCACTTGCTACTTACCCTTTCAACAAGTCACTAGTCCTCTAGGCCTAAACTTTCACACTTTTCACTAGGGTGACTTGAGAAAATTCAATAAATTTTATTGTGGAGATTTAAGACACAAATTCATAACTTTTTTATCCTTTTTTTTATTATATATAATTCAATAAAACTCAAAATCACACTTCTCATCTCCAACTTGGAAATTACCTTGCTTCTCACTATTCTATCCAAGACTTCCTACAATAGTCAACCTATCATAGGGATATCCATGTATGAATTAGGTTATAATGGGGCTTGAGGAGTCATCTTATATTTATACACACCTTCCACCATGACCTTGACCTATTTATCACTTTTTGCATCTTCAAAACACATTAAATCTTATAAAAAAACATAAAATTTGACCCATCTGTACAAGTGATGGTATAAAATAATTGAGTGGTTTTGAGTATAAGAGAGTTCCAATAAGTTCTAAATCACTTTCAACTCCAATTTACGCCTTTTAAATCAATTATTTTTCATCATTTTCTCATCAGGTTCTTATGAGGGTTTTAAGTAGTTAGGTTCTTAGTGATGGTTCATAAAGGTTAGGACCCTAAAATTTGAACCAATTCCAATGAGATAAATTACATGAGCACCCTAAAATATCCCAAATTAATAAATAACACATGTGTATTTTCCATGTAGATGGGAGTGAAAGAATTTGGCTCTCGAGTAGTTATTATGCACTCTAGACATACCTAAGACAAATTAATGTAAAAAATGGCCAATTAAAATTATTATGTAAAAAAAATGACTCTCATAAAATATATATTCTTCCATGAAATCTATAACATTTATTTTGAAGATCACATGACCATAGGAGTGATGTTGGAAGCCTAAGGTTCTTGTCTAGTTATTAGGCCTAGTAGGCATAGGCTGGGTTTTCTATATATGTTGTCACTTATGAGTATTTAAAGTGATTATAACAATTCCGAAAAACTTACTCACCTCCAATTAAATCATATTCATCCTCCCATAATAACTCAAGATTTTTCCTTTCATACTTTTCCCATCAATGCACTAGGTCTGCAAGTTGCATTGCTTGTGGAGTGTCTCAGGGATGGGACAACATAATAAGCACTTCCCATGTTATTTTTACCTAAATGGGATGATGTAAGTCTTATTAAACCCATGATTAACCCATATTCCAAATTTCAATTCCTGACTATGCTTTTGGAGCCCTCAACACTTCAAATTCTCAAAGCTAGCTATAGGCATATTACGAATGTATAAGGTTTTTAGGTAGAGTTTGAACGTGTTGTACATTCACTTGAGTAATAATGTTTGGATTGATAAATTTATTATTTGATAAATCCATTAAATAATTTAATTATTTACATAACAACCACTTCAATATTTAGATAAGCCTTAAGTCACTTCGGTAGATTGTATACTTGTGTGTATTCCTTTGAGATTAGAATGCCAATGTAGTATTCTAGGAGTCCTATTTACAATACTAGGAATATATAATCATGATGATTGATATTATATAACATTATTAAAATCCTATAATTTCTAATTTCCTTCCAAATCATAAACACATTATTGTTTCAAAATTAACTTTCTCAATATTTAACTGTAGGTGTGTATGAAGGTTTTTGAGTGCAATGGTTTGGAGTTTTGATGGCTTAGGAACCATATTAAACATTGAACTCTCTCTTCTGTCATTATTGTTTTTCAAATTAATAGATCATTTAAAGCCTTGGAACCTCTATGTTTCTTCATTATCTATATCCAAAATAGATTTTCAACTTGATTGACTATAGGTATTGTTTGAGGGGTTCTTGACTGTGTTTGATCTTGAATTGACTCTCAAAAACAATCTCCATTATTTTTCAATGGATCAGTCATATTTATTTTATCTTGAGAATATTCTCAAAAACTTTTAATTCCTTACTCTTTGGGAACATCACTACCAAATCACAAATATCCATAACATGTTGTAGGTGGCTGTCTGGATGGGATTTGTATGCCAGTATTGAGTTTGTATTTAGAAACTATCATTCCATCTTAAAATAATCAATCATAATCAAGAGTAATTTTCAATGTATTCCAATTTTCATATTGTCTTTAAGGAACATCATTATACCCTTGTACTTTTAACTACCTATGCACATAACCCTATAGGTCTGTATTAGGTATGTAGGCTTTTTTACACTTATTTGAATTTGAGGTGCTTCAGAGATCTATCAAATACAACCTTTTATGAAGAATATAAGCAACCATGCTTTGAGGGATTCAAAGTAAGTGTACTACTCTTGCCTTAAAGCCACTCATAGAATTCCAAACTCTGCAACTAACAAACACTATTCTAGAGACCATTAGTAATGAATTTTAGCATAATGAGAGGGTTTTACCCATCCTTTCATCACCGCACAAGTAAAATTAGGTTTAATTCAACATGAAATGGATGTATATGCTTTGAAAGTCTATATACATTACTTTTTTTCAAACAAATCAATATACAAAGTGCAACCAAATGATAAAAATGAGCTATTGGGGTTGCATATGCAGTTTAGAGCTACTAATAATCTTAATGATTATTCATAAAGCACAGGCCACCAATCCTAAAAATATGAAAATTAATTAAAATCTCATAGATACCTATAACCTCGACCAAGTTCACTCACTCTAACTCCTCTTCTCTAGTTCATAACAAATTTAAATTGTTGACCCTTTCTAGATTATCCAAAAGAGTGATAGGAGAGATGAAATGGTTTTCATCAATTTTGAATATGTTAAAACCACTTGAGCCTAAAAATTACATGTGGGGATTCCATGAAACCTTCTTGAAGAATTCACACTTGCAGTCGAGTCACTCCAATTTGTACAAACACCTGAAAATGACTTTTTTTATAGGTTATCTTCTTTATTTTACATTGAACCTGTAACATTTTTTTTCAAAACTTTCTTTGATCCCTATTTGACATAATAAATGTGAGCTTTATTCTTTATATTTAGAATTTTGGTTATATTCATGTACAATTCCTTAAAAATATTAAAAGGTGGCATAAAAGGTCATTAAGACAAACAAAAATGTATGACAAAGACTAGAACATATTGTGTGACCCTAAAAGTATGAGGTGACTTCATTCAGGACCATGGTAACCATTTTCGAACCTAGAGGGCCTTATGAAAGTTTGAACATGTAGGGGTTGACCCAATTTGACTTGGGGTACAATATTGGTCAATAAAAACCATTGATATTAATAATTTAATGCTTAATGTAGGGTACACTCCAAAACATGTTAATGGAGGAGAAAAATCCAATAAAATATGGTACATATAAATGTATATTACAAAATCAATAAAAATCTATTGTTTATTCCTTAAAATATAGATGCACTTGACATAAGAATTTTCTCAATATAAAGTTATGATATTATTATCATACAAGGTAATATATAAAGTGTAGGAAAACCAATAAAAATAATTAAAAACCATCGGGGAAACAAGACATAAGAGTGAAAGGTATTTCTAAGAGAGTAGAAGTTAAATTGTATGACATTATGGAAAGGAGTGAACCAATAATATTTTAAAAATAGGTTTGTTGAAACACTTTAAGAATGTCAACCGTTTACTATGAGAATTTTTATAATCATTATATAATAGTTATAATGAGTGTGTGTAAATTCATCGTATCATCCCGTATCATCCTATAATTTCATTGTAACATTTAAGGTAGCTACATGATATCAATTTTTTTGTCAATATAGTGGAAAAGTATTTTAAACATATGATAAATGAGATAAGAATGTAATATGTGCTTATTATTTACATATTTTATTGTCATAGATAATAATATTTTGTTTCATTTTTTTTAAATTTATTATTAATGTCTAATTATAATAAATTTATTTGTGATATTACTTTAAATTGGTGAACAACATTTAATGTTTAAAGAAAAGTTAAATTGTTTTTTTTTTTTTTTTTTTTTTGTAGTTTTTTTTGTGTAAGATGTAAATAACTAGAAAATTCCTTTTAAGCCTTCCAAGAACATCAAGGTTAAATTAAAAAAAAATACTCAGAAAACAATATTTATCTATATATCTTTCGAGGAAACTAATCTATAAATTAAAATCTAACTTTCTACCTTTTATATAATTAATTTTAAAAATATTTGAGAAGACAGTAACTTATGTGAATAAGGAAATACCTAAAAGTAACATTTTTACCAAAAAAATTCACTACAAACATAATTGACTAAAAAAAAATATAAACCCATATTTAAATAACATGCCTCTATAGTAAATTAGATATGTTGGTGTAAGCGGTCCTTATGATATTTGATCTGTCAATAGTCTAACTTGATTTACAAGCTTGTAGCCCTCTCTTCTATGTCTATTTGTTCTATTTGAACTATAATGGAATAATATGAATTTTAAAATAATAAAAAGGTATTAAAACATTCATTTATATTTTATAATAACTCATCATATCCATTTATACCATTATCAAACCTTAATATTGAAAGAGAACACACAACATGGGTTCATAGGCCTAGGAGTTAGGCATACAAAATCTATTTCTAAGATAAATTTATTTAAATAGGTCAAAAAATTATTAAATAAAATTTAATTTTTTAAAACCATTTTTATGAACCTATAAAAAATTTTAGGACATTTTCATGGTTATATTTTGAGATATTATGTTTTTTGTACTGCTATAATAGGGTTTTTATCTTTCTTAATATGACTGCGCATCTGAGTTTTGCCTATACCTTACTCATTAGGTACATAAAAAATTTAAAACAAATTTGAAATTTATTACACATCATATTAAACATTATTAAAAAGTTTCATCTCATTTTAATTATTCATTTCAAATTTATGCACTTTTTAGTTTTCGTAAACCCTTCTAAAACCCTCACCTACAAACTTAGTGACTATATTTTGTCAATATCTTCCTCTATAGACCTATAAAATTATTTAAAATAGTTTAAAAACATCATAAAATTCACAATACATATATATTAAAAACTTTATGTTATTTTAATAACTATTTTTCAAGTACGAGAGTTTTGGTATCATAGAAACCCGAGATTATTTTAGCAGGCCAAGTGCACAAAAAAATACTTAATTTTAAATTTAGACACTATATTATAAAATATCACCTGAAGGTGGTTTTCATAACAATTATACTACTTTTTATATCACTTATACCCTTTGAAAAAGCCTTTAACATGGATTAAGACACTTTTCTTACTGAATAAACCTTGTTTTGTGTTATTTATAGTCCTACAACTTCATAAACATCAACATAAAATTTAGTATGATTTAAACTAATAAAAAACACCTAAATTAATGTATGGAAAATCAAGTAATTAAATTAAATAATCTTCTCTTTTTATATATCTTCAAAAACTAATACACATACTTCTACATTATACTCCACAAATGAACAAAAACCTCTCCAAACCTATAACTTCAAACTTTATCCTTTATTTTATAGTTTTAATGTATCATCCTCTAATTATTATTACATATAATATTTATATACAATTCATAAACTTAGTTCCTTTTTTAATGTAATAAATACTTCTCAACTGCCTTAAGAATCATCTAGACAATCATAATTTAGCCATTTTTCTATGTTTATTTCACCTTGGTTGGGTTTTAGCGAGGTTTAAGATATGTTGAGGGTTTAAATACTTTTATTACATATTATTACACTTTAAATAACCATTGAATAAGAACCACGACCTTAATAACTTGACAAAAACCTCAATATTATTATTAACAAATTTAAATTTTTGAATCTTTTGTTTTGATGAGAAACCTAAAAACACCACCGAATGATTAGAAATGACAAATGAAACATGGAAAATTATTACAATCAACCAAACATAAAAATTTAATACCAGTCACATCCAAAATTAGACCAATATTTACAATTATTAATGTCTTAATTGACACACCTGCATCATATTCCCCAAATGAAAAAAATGAGCTCTAGCTCAAATGGAGAAGTTTAATAGTTCCATTTATTCTTCCTTGTATTCCAATTCTTGACTTTATTACCTTATTTTCTTCCTATTCTACTTATCTATTTATTCATATTTTCATTTTGTTCATTTTCTCTCATCCTTGCTTTTTGATCCTCTTCAACTAGTTACTCATATATGTGAACATGTTTAATTGATCCACATTTATGCATTTTATTTTCCAACTTATATTATGTTACACATTAACATAAAACAATCCATTTAAGCTAATAAACCATTACTTTATAATGACTTTGAGGCATCTTAATTATTTCTTCCCTATTTTAATGTTTTCCATGTTTTTCTTTCACATCATAGGTTCTCCAATGTTCCTTATTAATTATATTTAATATTATATTTTCTTCATTCATGACTCTAATTTGCATTATCTCTTGTAGGTGGTACCTTACATTGGTTTAAAATTTCTCACATTCTAAAAATTGTCAAATTTATAAACTTCATTTACTATGTAATGTTACTCGAGCTCCTCCTTTCTCATCTTGATTTAGTATTCAATTTTATTGTCTCTTCATATTTTTTATCACAACATGCCCCTAAATTCCCATTCTCATTCATTTTTCCTTCTCTTACTTCATAATTTTTTTCCTCTTAATTTTGTCATGGTTTGATCATGTACTTCATACTAATTTTTTCTCTTAGAAATGCTCTCCATACAATATTCATCTAGTTCTCCATCTTATTTTATATTTTGATTTTATTTTTATTTCATCCAAAGTTTTTAATTCATATTTTGACACCTAAAAGTTTGTTTCACCTTTGATTCCTTATTTTTTGACACCTTTAGGTCTGTTTCTCCTTGGCCTCTTGAGCCTCAATGGGATATATGACTATTACCTTCTCTCTCTTAGACTTTTAAGAACCTCTTTCAACTTCTATGTAAATTTCACTTATACAATCTATCGCCAAGATTTTTAATAAGATATATACCAAAATGGTGTAAGGAGTCCTTGAGATATTTGATCCTTCAATAATTTGACTTGATTTACAAGCATGCAGTTTTCTCTTCTAGGTTTGTTTTTCCTTTTTACACTATAATAGACTAATTTTACTTTAATAATCATCAAAAAATTCGTGAAAAAAATATTTATATATTATACCAACTCAAAATATCCATGCATACCATTATCTAACCTTAATATTATAAGAAAACACAAAATAAAGATTTCTAAGCCTACAAATTAGACCTATAGACTATGTTTTTGACATAACTTTATATAAATATTTTAAAACACATTAAAAAAACTTATAATGATTTATAAATACTTTATCAAACTTATTTACAAATTTTTAGGTCATTTTCATGATTATATTTCTAGATATTGAGGTTTATATATACTACTAAAATAAGGATTTTGACTTTCTTAATAGAGATGCAAGTATGATTTTTACCTATAAATTCCTCACTAGGTCCCTCTAAAAATTTAAATAAAAATTTGAAGGTCATATACATATTATTAATCATGTATAAAAAGTTTCATCTCATTTTAATTATTCATTTCAAAGTTATGCACTTTTTAGTCTTCTTAAACCTTCTAATACCCTGACCTATATACCTACTCACTGTATTTTATTAATTTATTACACTATAGACCTAAAATATTAATTAAAATTATTTTTAAATCATCATAAAAATATACATATTTTTATCTTAAAAAAATTAGGTCATTTTAATTTTTCATTTCCACATTATCTGGGTTATGATACCATAGAAAACCTAAATTAACTAGTAGGGTAAGAGAACACAAAAATGGATGATTTAAAATTCAGAGATTTAAAAAAGAAATAACCTAGATATGGTATGATCAACCATTATCCTCATATTTATATAACTTATAACCTTTTAAAAATTCTTTAAATTGGATTAAGACACTTTTGTTAACTGAATAAGCCATATTATGTGTTTTTATAGTCACAAAATCAACTTTCATAAACATCTTCACAAAATTGAGTATGGCTTAAAATAATCATAAATAAATTAATTAATGTGTGACATAGGTAAAATCAAATAAAATAATTCAATAAAATACTATTCTCTTTTTATATATCTTCAAAAACTAATACATAAACTTTTACAGACTACTCTACACACAAATAACGTCTCCAAACCTATAACTTTAGATTTTATCTTTTATTTGATATTTTTTTCACTAATAATTTCATGATTAAAGGCTTATAATTTTGTTATACAATAGCTAAAAAAATTTCATTTTTTTAATGCAATCAATACTTCTTAACGACCTTACGACTCGTCTAGACAAACTTAATTTAGCCATTATCTTATATTGCTTTCATTTTGATTGGGTTTCAGTCAGGATTAAGTCGAGTTGAGGGTTTAAATACATTTTTAAAAATTTAAATACCCTTATATAAGTATTAGGACTACCATAACATTATAAAACCTTTAATACTCTTATTAACATATTCATAATTTGGAATTTCTATTTTTGACAAGAAACCTACAAACACCACCAGATGATGTAGAAATGACAAATGAAACCTAGAAAATGATTATTATTGACTAAACATGAAATTTAAAGAGTAATATAATCTAAAATTATATTAATATTTGAAAACATATATATACTAGTTGATGCACTTTCATCAGATGCTTATTTCTGAAGAAGTGTGGAGTTCATGCCTTTTTAAAATAACCCCACTGATATGAGCCCACATTGAGGTGAGGGAAAATATAAAATAGTAGTCACCTTATCTCAAAAGGATAATATAATTTTATAAAATATGTTTGGATCTTGTAACATATAGGAGTAACATGTCTATGTAGATATAGTATCGAGTCACGTAATTTGTCATCCCATCAAGTCCTAAGATGCATGATGTAGATAATGGAAGAATATAAGGAGTAATATTATAAATTCATCAATAAATAAAGCACACATAAAATAACACTAAAAAGGAAATAATAAGACAAAAATGGTCAAAGGAGATATCATAAAAAGAACATGTTCAAATTCAACACAATCAAAGGGACATGACTTAGTCAAATGTCAATACAAAAAATAGTGACATATTCAAATGTAAACGTAGGAAAGTAAAGGCATAAGAGCCACAATAAATAGAGCATATTTAAATGATAAAAAAATAAATACAATAAAAAATAATATTAATGAAGGAATAACCTCAAGGAAGTTCATAAATGAAATATTAGAATATAAGAAACCAATACGAACATAACATACTAGTTCCTAAAATATGTGTTTATAAAACATTATGTACACAATATATAAAGTACATTGTGAAAGGTATAAGCATGGATATAGGCATGTGTAAGTATATAAGATAAAATATGATAATGGAAAGTGATTATAGAATAATATAACCTGGGTGTATCTTTATCAAAGAAGCATATGCCCCCCAACGTAATTATGACATGAGTAGAAGAAAAAATCCACATATGTATCTATATATATCATGTAATTAACTATGCATGTATCACACTCAAATAAATATATGTATAAAAGAAAGGAAAGATATGCAATCTACTAACATATATCAAACAACATATGTATAAGAAATAATACAACTAATAATATGTTGAAAATTTTGGTATTTTTTAGTTTATTTGAATGCTTAGAATATTTGATTTTTTTTCTATTTTTTGAATATTTTAATAAGGTAAAGTCAAGACAATTATCCTATCTAAGGGATGCTCACTTATAAATGTTCAAAAAAATGAATATGGTATATCAAGATGGTGGTGGTATTGAGGAGCATGAATAGGTGTAATAAATGCAATGTACATTATGTGATGCTTTGGATATATATGTTAGGATAATGTGGTCTTGAAGAGGTAATGGAAGGAGTAGGAGTTTTTGGAATCCATTATTTTGTTATCTGTAGTGTATTTTAAGTAGCATTATTAGGAACATGTTTAGTTTTTATTGATATATGAATTTTTTGTGTAATAGGAGATAAGGATTCCATGGAATCTACTATGTATATTTGATGTGACTATCTCTCAAGTATGGGTTGCCTAGTAAATGGGATTTACTATTTATTATGCTTCCATAGAGGATTAATCATAATATTTTTAATAATTATCTGACTTGGAATATACTATTTGTTCAAGTGGATGTTTATATGGAATTATAATAAATTTGACTACCCTATTGGTATGAACATATTTAATACACCCATATACTGTGGAAGGTACAATTCAGAGTTTATGTATCCAAGGTCACTCAATAACATATCAATGACTCCTGTGTATGGTATACTAGAGCAAGTAGTGACCACATGTGTTGGTCCAACATATAAGGGTAAGTTAATATCACTAAGAACATATTGTAAGGTTCCATCAAAATATCTAACCATTTTGATTGAATGATATAAATCATCATGCATATATCCTAAGTTTTCAAGTAATGTCAGGACCCACATATTTTTGATATCATCATTATCAATCATAGAATTGTGAATAGGGTGGTGATCAAGTTATGCATGAATATATAATGAACGAAAATATGAGTCATGATCCACAATCTCAATATCATCAAAAGTAATAGATGGTCTCTGAATCATATAAGGTATATGTACCTATAATATCATCTAATGGGTGCCCATAATGTGGTTGATGAGGATGTGCATTATATGTCATTTCCACTTCTGGAATTTTTTGAGAGTGATCTTAAATATTTGGGAGAATAATCAAAACTAATATGTTTGTTATTTATATTTCTTGAATATTATGATTGAGAAATATGAGATGACAATCTAAAAACTTATTAATTAGTGAAGTTAGAGACTCGAGTGATCAAGAAAATTATATCCTTGGTGCATTGGACAAGACAACTAGATTAGGTTGATGTGACACTACATTAACAATTTTGGTTGATTCCTTTTTAGGTAAAATATGTTTTACCTTGGATCTTTGTTTGACATAAAACTTTGTACTTGATGTAGTTGGTGTGTTTTATAAATACGTAGGTTTTTTCAATGAATAAGTTTTATTTCATGATATTTAATAATATGGTATAAGTCATCAAAATATTTGAACATTTTGGAAACAATGGACTCATGTAATGGGGCACAGAAACTTTGCTTGAAAATGTCTTGAATCTCTTTATCTACCATTTCATTTTTCATTTTAGCCAATATTGTCTTGTACCTCAAGACATATTCATTGAAAGGTTCCTTGTTTGATCTTAAAAATTTGTGAATATGATACCTTTTTTGTAATGCTCATAAAAAAAGTATGTTAAAAATTGATCTACAAGAGGTTTGAATTCTTTTAATTATTGGATAGGTAAATCATAGAGCCACCCTCAAGCATAGTCCTTGAGGCTCTTTGGAAATAGTTTACTCAAAAGATTATCATTAGAGGCATAATCAAGGTATGCTACATAAAAATGTTGAAGATGCTATTCAAGATCACCCTTACCATTATAAAATGTGAACTTAGGTGAAGAAAACTAGTTGACAAGGGGAAAAAATATATCTCACATGTAAGAGGGTTATGAAACACTTTTTATGATTCAAGAGCATAAGGTGACTTCATAAAATTTTGGTTAATATTAATAACCCCATATTTTAAAAAATTTATAGCTTTTAAAATATGTTGCACATTTTGGTCACTAAGATTTGAGGTTTTATAAGTCACTAAAGGAGTTGTACCCATGGTTTGAGTTGATAAGGTAGTGACACCAGTAAATGTGTTAAATTGTCAATGTTTCCCACTGAGGATGTAGAAATAGTAGGATTTGGTTCATGGAACAAAGGTGTAAACACATAAACCATGCCCCCATTAGATGTATGAATTATTGATTTGTTCAATGGGAGAGTTATAGTAATATGGGAATGTCTCATAGCTTTAATAACATGATAAATAAATACACCTAGTTATTCATCCATGGTTATTTTCATTAGTTTCCAATATGGTTTTTAAGATCTCATCAAGATATTCAGGGTTTTGATGGATTCTATCTTCAAATAGAGAAATAACTTGCACATTCTCTTTGTCTCTTTTCTCATATAAATTATTTTCATTAGATTCATTATTTTCGTTATTAGAATCTTATTCTACGATAACGTCTTCAACATTTTCATCATTGACACTTGTATTAGGCATAGGGTTTGATATGCCATGATTTGGAGCCATCTTACGTGGTGTAAGAGGAAGATATAAGTGTTAAATATAAACACCATGTAATGTAGGGATATGCCTAGGTTGCATATAGATTATAGAATAAATTTGAGAAACAAATAATTAAAAAAATCATGATGTTGAAAATACTAAGGAAAGCTAGTGTTTGCATAAAAAGATATTGAGTTCAGGTTCACCAAATGTTTAACTCTAAATTTAAAATATGCAAGGTATATAGGATTAATGAAATTACATTAGATTTTACACAAAGATGGTGAACTAATTTAATAAGCATGCCAATTAATAGAAAGCCTAGATAAATAATATTTTGAATTTATACAACTTAGATTGTTAAAAATAATAAACTACAACTATTGATAGAGTACAAGTTATCAGAATAGTGAATACACTAAGCAAGGTAATTATGTGAAGATTAAATAGTATCAAACACTTAATGATTAAATTTGAATTTCCACAGTCTATAACATTAAATCTTAAGCTTTAATAAAAGGTATATTGACTACTTGATATCTACAGATGGTTTTTAAAAAATAATATATTCTTGGAAGAAATAAAAAGATTCTATAAATTTCATTTGATTTCTATTAAATATCTTATAATCACTAGTTATTTAAACAAACTAAGATGTTTGTATGTATTTATAGATGACTTGAATTTGTTTTAAGATTTTATTGTGCACAGAGTAATATCCAACATTCAAACTAATAAAATAATAAAATAAAGATTAGAAAGGATGAGGGGTGGGAGTACCCAAACATACCTTACCAAAATTAAATACTTTACACTTCCACCAAATTAAAACACATACAAAATTTAAAAAAATGAAGATAACATAATTTTTTTTGTGAAGATATAAAAAACAACCACTAAAAATTAAGAATTATGTCAACACTTCTTAATTTTAAGAAGCACAAATAAGAAAAAATCAGCACGCAACTCTCCTAAGGAAGGTAATTTAAAAACTAATAAGTACCTAGTTAATTGTCTACAATTTAAGTCTATGTATTTATAAACTTGTGATCCTTAAAAAAAAACCAATATTATTGAAAAAATTTAATAATTTATATTTTTAATGCACTTTTTGCAACCCACGATTTTGATGATATAGATATAGATATAGATATTTTTATGTTATTAGAGATATTAGTAGAATTCAACAATTTTAAAAATTAAAAATTATAGGTTAAAATTAATAAAAAAAATATTAAAATTAATTAAATATTATGTATGATTTTTATTTATATATAATTTTTATTATTTAAATAATTTTGAAAAAAAAATAACAACAACAAAAGTATTTATTAGTCAATAATTTTTTCTTACAAATAAATATTTAAGGTCATTTAATTAATGATTATAAGTTATAGACATAAAAATTTCATAAAAAATAATATATAATTAAAATAGATCACAATTTTTTTAATTTTACTATCAAAAATAATATAATATATTGAAAGGTTATTAGATTATTGATATCCATCTTGTCTAGCCATCAAAGAGAAAACTTATGTCATCTGATTAGAAAAATGCCCTAACCAAAGGATATTTCCAACATAGTAATACATAGATAAGTCAAGAAGATAGAGACATATAATGGTTGGGATATTATCCATGAATTATTATTATTATTATTATTATTATTATTATTATTATTATTATTATTATTATTATTATTATTATTATTATTATTATTATTATTATTATTATTATTATTAAAGATAGGATTCTACCCCCAATCTATGGTAAAGATAACAAACTATTAATTAAGGAGAACAAAACAAATAACAAACCCCTCTTTGTCCAAAACAATAATTAGAGCATAATTTACAAATAAAACATCTTAAATATTCACCAAAAATCTATCAAAAGTAAGTAAAATAACTAGCCTTTACCCAAGATTTGACCTACATTTAGCAAATGAATAGTCAATAACAAAAAAAAAATAGAAAACCGGTCACAAATCCAAGTACAACCAATACAACAATTGAAGTTGACGGTACTAAAAGAACATCCTTCCAACTAAATAAAAATGCAAAGGTACCATTCTCCTTCCACAATGGGAGAGAAAGCCTTCCATTTTACACTGAGTTGTATACTTCACCATTTGTTCAATATCTCATCTCACCTTTTCAGCATTTGATATTCAAATTTTTTTTTAGATGAGTTGAAAATATCTTCGGGTTTTTCCACCAAAAGAAGAGAAGGAGAATCAACAACAGTTTTCATTGGTGGAAGAGGACTTGAAGACACTCCCACATAAGGTTCCACACTCGAAAATACGCCCCTCCTAAAGGAGGTATCGCTATCGATTCCTTGATAGAGGGGAAAGAGATCCAAATTAGTGATAGAAAATGTTGTGATTGTGTCAAATGAAATATTAATCCAAATCCATGTCTTTGTTCCTAAAAATGAACCAAGAATAAGAATCTGATCACTAAGGTCTCTTAGAGGAACACCCCATGACATGATGCCTAGTGAGATTACAATGAAAGCATCCAAATGATAGCCATTTAAAATTGATAAACTAAATCCATGATATGCGAGAAGAAACAAGTTTAACAGAATGACAGAGAGGTTTGGAAAGATCAAAAATAGAAAAAGCTCTCATGGATCTCTTTCCTATAAAATATTTGTTCAATTTAACAAAAAATTACATTTGATTAACCAGTTATTTAATGTACTCCTCTTCTAAAATGAATAAGATATTATGTAATCTAATCTGAAAAAAACAACTAAAATTACCATTTTTTCAAAGTCAATATCATTTTTATGTTACATATATTTTATAATAATTTTTAACAAATGCAACTATGGAAATACATTATTCTTACAATGGTTTAATTATGCATTATCTTATCATCATAGAAGATATCTAAACAAAATCAGTGAATGAATTTTGTAGAAGATTTAGAAATCTTGTGAAAAAAACATTCTATTAAATCTATATTATTAATTTTCATAAAGACCTATAGAGTTCTCTATGCTACTTCATGTTACTTTTCTAGAGTTTACATTTTTTTAAATTTATTAATTAATATTTTTTATATATTTTAAATTAATATATTAATTATAGAATTTGAAATAAATTTTATATTTAAATAAAATTTAAATAAATATATTATTTTTTAGATGTAAAAAATGAATTTATGAAAAAAAACGTAAAACGACATTATTTTCATTTTAAATAAAAAACCTATAAATATTAAAAAAATATTAATTTAATATCCAAAATGTTTTAAAAGGTTACAAGACAATATCAAATTTGGATGTTTAGTGAATTATTTCGATGTTACAAACCACACTCAAATTTGCTTGCACATTAATTAATATTCTCTACTTTTCACAAGTTTTATTTTTGATTTTAAAATATCTTTAAATTAAGGTAATGACACAAGACTATGGTAAGCTATAAAATTATGGAGAATAGAATATAGAGGAGAAAACCTAGATCGATGTGGTTTATTAGACTATGGAAACTTATAAATAACTCTTAATATATGTTTTTATCAATTATTGACCAGTTCAACTTAGATTTATTGGTAAATTTTTGATTTTCTAATGTTTTTTTTGGTAAGAAGTATACACTATGCATTTGTATCCTTGTCTTATTTTTCCACCATTTGCTTCAGGATTTTCAATAATATGTTAATTTAAATTAAAAATATTTATAAATATAAATATACATTAGTATATTAAGATTAGGAGAGAAAGCAATCTAGATCAATCTATGATGATGATGATGATGATGATGATGACGACGACGACGACGATGACGATGATGATGACGATGACGATGACGATGATGATGATGATGATGATGATGATGATGATGATGATGATGATGATGATGATGATGATGATGATGATGATGATGATATTAATTTTTTATTTTAAAATTCTATTTTTATATAAAATATATTTATATATTTAATTTTATTATATAAGTTATTATTAATACATTTTCCAAAAAAATTTTAGTTTTGTATGCATGTTCTGCTTTTTATAGTCTCCTCTAAGTCATTTATTTTTTTATTTTTCTCTTATCATATAACATATGATCCTAGGTACCCAAAAATTAAAACATGTTAATTTCAAATTTTAAATATAGTCAAAGTTTAAATTTCAAATGTTTAAAAATATATTGGTTATACATTATTGCATGAATAATAATAAAATTAAAAAGGGCATGGAATGTCAAGTTTGGATATTATACTTGTTTCTTAAAAAAGATAGCATTTTATCATGGTACAATTGTCTATATTGTTTTTTTAAATATATATGAAGTAAGAAGGTGGCAAAGGTAGAGGACGATTGGATAGAAGTAAGAAGGAAGAAGTCTAAGCCCTTAGTCCCTCCTCTAGATATGAACCTTCGGTCGGGAAAAAAAAACTAAAAACCTTTTTTTTCCAAAGCTCCCTGTTGTTGGCTAGTTTTTTGGGGCTAGTAAACTGGTTGCTCTCTTGGTTTACTGGTTACTGGTCTGGGAGGTTGTCCAGCTTGTTGGTTCTATTGGTTAACTTCTAGCTCAGTGTTTTGACTGCTGAGCTTTCTGGTTATTTTTGTTGGTAACAGGTCCCAGTAAAACCTGGTTTTGGTTCTTTTCTATTTTCTGTTTCTTTTGTCAACTTGGTTGTGCCTCATGGTTTATCTTTTACCTTGTTGTATAGGGTTTCGGGACCCCTTCAAAACCTGTTTTTACCTTGAATCTAAAACATATTGTTTTTTTATTTTTTAGATCCATAATTTATTTTTATATATAGTAGAATAATTTTTTGATGTTAATTTTATTGTAAATAGATTTCTTTTTAGATGATAATCCATAATTATCATAGAGATATTCTACACATTTTTATTTTAGAATCTTATTGGTATTATGAATGGTTTTCTTGCATGGAGTTAAGGGTTTTCTTTGAAAGTGATAAAGTATTAGGTAAAGAAGGCATGCATAATATGCTTAATGGCTAACAATTTTTTTTTGAAAGTGATAATGTATAAATTAAAGTAGGCATGTATAATATGTTTAATTGTATTTTTTATTTTTTATTGTTGGGTTGGTAATTTATATGTAAATTAATTCAATCTTTTTGAAATTTATTAATTTTATCAGAGAGGAAATCTTTATGATCCTCTAATAATTGATCAAATAAAAAATTGATGATAACCTATAACCATCATGCACATAATTTATACATTCCTTTTCAAATTTTTTTTGTTGTTATGAATACTTTTGTCATATAGAGTTAACAATTTTATTTAAAAGTAATAATGTAAATGGTAAATTAGACAGATTTACTTAATGATATTTTATCTTTTCTATTGTGCAGTTGGTAGCTTATGTATAAATGTATTAAACGTTTAATAATATTTTTTTAATGGATGAAAGACCCCTTACAACCATCTATTCACTCACCAAAGAAAAAATGTATGATAACCTATAACCACCACACATATACTCTACTCTTTCAATTTCATAATTTTATTATTTTTATAAATAATTTTTCTCACATGAAATTAACAATTCTATTTGAAACTGATAATGTATAAAGCCAAGTAAGAAGGTTTAATATGTTTAATGGTATTTTTTATTTTCTAGTATTTAATTTGGTATTTTATATGTTAATATATTAAAGCATTTTTTATATTAATTTTATGAGTGTGGGACTTGTTACAAACTTATATTTAATGATCAAATTAAAAAAAAGATGGTAACCCATAACTACCACATATATATTCTATGCATTTTATTTCAAAATTTTATTGTTATAAATAGTTTTATGGTATAGAGTTAATCGTTTTCTTTGAAAATGATAATATAAAATAATTTTATTACATTATTGTTCTTATCCATAAAGAGTGGAAGGGAAGCAAAGCAAATAAATATATTCACAACCAATTAAATATTAGGTTAATAGGAGGGTCACTTCTATTATAACATCACATCTATTGATAGAACTATCATGTTCTATTAAATTTATATATTGTTATGGACCAATCTTTCCAAATAATACAAGATTATTTTTTTTCATAATAAAAATATAAATATTTTAAGTTTGTATAAAAAATTCTAAAATACTTAATTTAACATATACAATTAAAAGTAATACATACTCTTTTATATAAATTTTTCTTTGGAAGGAGATGTCTTATATTTTTAAAATATAAAAATATAACCAAAATTGAAATAAATAAATATATATATTCCCAACTAATTAATTATATACACGAAATATACATACTTTGACGCGTGTGAAGAACAAGAGGGCACTTAATCCCTTAGAATTCACCATTTATAATGAAAACGTCCTGATTTCAGGCAAAGGATGTAAGTTTTGTATCGCGCGGAGCTGTAATGGACATGTTAACATATTCTTGTATTGCAGTGTATTTGTAGTCTCGATACAGCTTTGAAGCCTCCAACTCCTCCTTTTCTAATTCAAAGTTTGTCTGCTCACCTTTCACAAATATATTGTGCAAAACACATATCGAAATGTTGTCTGGATGAGGCAGAGCTGCATACACAAAGGTTATATTTTAGTAATTCGGATTTTGGATTAACAAATCAGAGGCCGAAAATAACAAGGTAAACCAAATCACTGTCATCTTACTTTCTGAAAGTTTGATCATCTCAGATTCTGGCAAGAATACTCTCTTAAAAGTGGCTCCTGTTTTTTTTTCCACATTGATACAAGCTCACATTGACTAATTATGTTACCTGGAGGCCTATAAATTACCACTTTGTTCAGTGTCCATTGGTCATTCGCTACCATAATTGTGAAAGCTGCAACATCGTCTTCCAAATTCAAAACCGCTGCATTGCTTAAGAACATCATGTCAGTTGAGTATTTGAGCACAAATAATGCAGGAACACATTTAGTTTTGATCTTTGGTTGCTGTAGTTCTGACTTACTTCTATCATCTATGGAAAAAAAAAAAAATTAAGTAAAAAAAATTCAATGCATATACCTTTAGTGAGACCATCTCCATATATGACGACTTCTTTTGGTTGTGGTTTCTGACGAGGATGAAGAAAATAATCGACAAAATAAGCCCCAAAAGAATTGGCAGAAATGAATGAATGAGGAATGCCTGCTTCTTCAATAGCCCTGCGGATTTTCTTTCTAGTATCGCATATCCTATGAAAGGGAGGGAGAGCTTCCACCCTGTTTACAACGTTACCAAACTCTGACGGGAGGAACCTCTGTTTATACAACATTTTAATTAGTAATGGTTATGATATTGAACTGATCAATACGTGAAAAAAGAAAACATAAATATATACCTTGATGTTGCCAACTTCTTGAATAGCTTTTATGATATTGAGCTGATCAATATGTTGAGGAACAGCAAGTGTGGAAATTATTATATCGACTTGCTTGAATGCATCCAACAAACTATTGTGATCATCTAAACATCCCTGTATATAAGACCGTAAAATTTAATGAATGTTCTTAATCCAAGCAAGAACAGAGAAAATTATAAGCTAGTTAATGTAAAAGCTCACTCACTTGAAGAATCTGAATACCAATATTGGTGAATTCTTGAAGTAGGAGGCAATTGGAGGAATTGGGAGCTAGAGAAGCTGGCGTTACAAAAACATAGGTGGGATAGCCAAAGGAAACACTGGCTTTTGCCATATATTTTCCAAGGTATCCTGTACCTCCGATTATCAATATCCTGTTCCTTCTCTCCTCACATTTCTCAGCTGCTAATGGCATTTTGAAACTCTGGACTGACTGACAAATCATTGGACATTGAGGAAGAACATATATCAGTTATTTCATATTGAAATTAAAAATTCATGGAGACGACAACTCTTAATGGCAGAGGTTCCTAAAAGCGTATATACTTAAAGGAGATTTGGCCCCGTATCTTTCAGTGAACGGTCACATTGAAAACGTGTGAAAATATAGCCAAGAAAATATCACTATCATAATATATGAATATTACAAGAACACTACTTTAGAGACAGAAGTGGTTTGAAGTTTTCTTTAATGAAAATATCACTATCATGATAGATGAATATTAAAAGAGCACTATTTTATCATAATATTGACATAGTAGATGAATATTAGAAGAACACTATTAAAACAGGTCTGAAGTTACTTGAAGAGAAAATATCACCATCATAATTGACAAAATATTAAAAGAACACTAAGTTAGAGATAGGTTGTCTGAAGTTTCCTTGAGAGAGGAGGTCTTCTTGTCTTCTTATTAGATGCTTTGCACCGACCAAAGAAATGCTTATTCCTGGTCGGCCGTAACGTATGATTACAAATATACGACAAAAATGATTACAAGTGAATTACGGTTCAAAAGCATATTTCGGGGATAAATCTATTTAATGGATAATAGTTAGGACTGCTAGTCTCTGTTAATTGAGATCATGCACCTAAAATGTCGCGGGTCGCTTTCGGTGCAGCCCACACGTAGTGATTTTTTGCCGAGTCCTTACGGTTTAACCATCTTCCACCAAATTAATGAACATCTATTAAGAAATATTTGCACTAGAAAATTGTAATTGACCATAAAAGAAATCTCATCGTTATTGATTATTCTATTTTAAATGTAGTAGGGAAAGGAGATTATTTTGTCGGGATTTTTAATTTTGAGGTTTTATATTTTTTATATTTTGTCATTTTTTAGTATAAAATTTTGGATTTATGTTGTTGAATATTTTTTAAGTTTAAATATATTATGGAGGAGGTAAATTTATATTGTGAGAAGTTATATGATGATGTTTTCATCGGTATATCATTTTTTCGTCATGTTTTACTACAATTTATTGTTTAGATCAATTAACTTATAAAAAATGATCAAGAATAATTTTCAGACAAATAGATTATTTTATTATTGGCTTAAATTTTTATGAAATAAGGTACAAATTGAAATTAAAATGGGTCATTAATATGAAATGAAATGCCATACTAGAAGACACATGGATTATTAATGTCAAAGCCAACGCCATTTTTCACATGGTTTAGCAAGATTTGCTCCATTAATGTGGCAAGTTAATGTTGTTCTACGTACTGCAAAAAAATGTCTCTCCCTACCTTTTCGTGTACTTGATCCCACCAAATGGCCATGGAACTTACCCAAAAGTTATCAACATCTCTTGTCTTGTAGATGATTTTCCATCATCATAATAGAGGGATGAAATGTTATGTACATATGTGTTGCCTATAATTGAACCCAAAGTTGGGTTCTTTTTATTTTTCCATGGCTATTATTGTTTTTTTGCCTTATAAATTCATTTTTTTTTTGGCATGCCTTCACATTTGAGTAGATGTTTAGTGGTATGTTAATGGATGGATGAAACATTACATGATATGTGTTGCCTATAACTGAACCCATAATTGTGTTATTTTTATTTTCACATTGATATTGTGCCTTCAATGTTCATGGGTTTTATAGTGTGCCTTCAATGTTCAAGGTTTTTTAGTGTAACTTCACATCTGAGTAAACATTTAGCAGTATATTAATGGAGTGATGAAACATTACACTAACAAACATCTCTCTCTCTCTCTCTCTCTCTCTCTCTCTCTCTCTCTCTCTCTGCATTTTTTAGTACCTACTCCTCCCTACAAAATATCTATGGAACCTACTTGAAAGTTCTCACTCATACAATAATTTATAGAGGAATTTATGTCAACATAATGAAAGGATGAAAATTGATGTTGTTGTGCCTTTTTATGTTAATGTTTTATTTTTTTTATATGCTTCGACATGAATAAGAATCTAGTGTTATCTTAATGGAAAGATGAAACATTACATGAAGGTGTATTTCCTGTAAGTAAACCCACAATGGTAATATTTTGATTTTCACATGCCTATAACTTTTATTGTCCCTTTTATGCTCATGACATTTTTGCATGCTTTCACATATGATTCAATGTTTACTGATATGTTTATGATGACCTTCAAGATATTCAATCACATACCGGTAAATGTTATTGTTTTTGTATCAACCCATAACACCATCATAATTTTATGGCCATGTTGGAAGATGTATGTGACATTAATATGTAAGGAGGTGCCATGTTGGAAGATGGTGGTGTTCCTATTATGAAACAACCATTTTTGAAGACCTCTGCGGGCAATTTTTCCTTTAATGAGGATTGTTAATGCTTCCATACACATAATCTTTACCCTGTCCACCATGTTGGAGGGATGAAATATTACCCACAGTTGAACCCACAATGTCAACATGTTTTCATTCATATTTAACTCTAATTTTTTTGGTATTTTAATGGAAGCCCTATAGGTTTTCTAAATGCATGTCTTTATGTGCTTGAAATATATCTATTGAATTTCTATTTTCTTGCACAACATAGGTTAGAATAATTAACATTTATTAGTATGTGGATGAAACTCCTAAACATTTAATGTGTTACTGAACATTTATAGCTATGTGGATGGAAGTCTTGTAGGTTTTCATTCACATATGAGTAAACATTATTATTTTTTAATCAAAATTTACACTTTCATTCCCATCCCAATATGTGTTAACTCAGATGTATTAGGCCAAACCATTTTTTAAATTCTTATTTTAATGTTATTGATATATTATTGTCAATTAATGTTGTTGAGTTCTTCATTCATATTTTCAAAATTAAAAACATTTTTTGTAGTCAAGATATACAACAAAAATGATCATGAATGTGAATTATGGTTTAAAATCATATTTACTGGATAACTCTATTTTTCAAATAATTTTTTGGACTACTAAACTCTTCTAATTGAGATAATGCACCTAAAATGTCATGGATCTCTTTCGATGCATTTACTGTTCAACCCATTTATATTTTTTGGGTGCAACCCCGTCGGCTTAGAACTAGTGATTTATTGGCTAAATTTGATTAATAAATATAAAATGCTTCGATGAGTCCTTATGGTTTATTATTTTATACTAAATTAAAGAACAAATATATATTAATAAATATTTAGACCATAAAATTCTAATTGATCATAAGATATTTATTTATTAAATATTAGCGTTTTAATCTTATATTTGTAATAGAAGTAATAATTAGCAAAGGATATGTAGTAGTGACATATTTGGAAAAATAATGTTTTCAGTTCAAATTTCAAGATATCCAAGAACATTCTAGCCAAATCAATGATTAATCATTTAATTATTCTTGTAAAGTTCAGGGTATTTTCACTCTTTATCTCCTTACTTTTCCAAATGGTAACTATGCATGGTAAATTCTTTTTTTGGTAAGAATAGGTATCCATTCTTTGCACTTCAATATTTTATACAACATGAAATTTTGTTTATAAATATTTTTGGAATGAAATAATTATGGCTCTCCTCCAAAATATAGATATTGATATAGAAAGACTACCTCCTCTTAAATTCAACCCATAAGGATGAATAGTTAATTCTTACAATTTACTATGTTCCACCAAATTAAAGAAAACATATATATAAAAAAATATTCACACTATAAAATTGTAATAGACCATAATAAATATAATTATTGACTCTTCTATTTAATTTATTAGCGGAAAGGAATTACTAAGTTGGGACACTTAACTTTAGGGTTTCATAATTTTATATTACGCCACTTCCTAATATAATTTTTTATACATCTTAATGTTTAAATATGTCATGTGGGAGGCAAATCTACACCGTGGGAAGTCATATGATGATGTTTTCATCAACATATCATTATTATATCATTTTCTTGGTGATATCAATTATTGGAGTTTTGATTAATTTATAAAAAATGACCAATAATAATTTTAAAAAAAACACATTATTTTATCATTCTCTATTTATTTTCTGTAGTAAGGAACAAATCAAAATTAATATGGGTCATTAATATGAAATAAAGTGCCATGTTGGAAGACACATGGATTTTTAATGCCAAAGACAACACCATTTTCCACATGGTTTGGCATGCTCTACTCCATTAATGTGGTAATTTAATTTTTCCCTATGTACTACCAACAAATGTCTCTCCCTACCTTTTCACATACCTCCTCTACCCAAATTTCCATGAAACCTACTCAAAATTTCTCAACATGTATTTTTTAGATGAATTTCCATCAATGGAATATAGGGATGAAACTTTATGCATAGGTGTGTTGTTTGTAACTGAACCAAAAGTTGCATTCTTTTTATTTTTATGTGGCTATTATTGTTATTACGTCTTCCATGTTCATGGTTATTTTTTCATGCCTTCACATCTAAGTAAACATTTAGTGGTATGTTAATGTAGGGATAAAATGTTACATGATTTGTGTTGCTTGTAATTGAACCCATAATTATGTTCCTTTTATTTTCACATTGTTGTTGTTGTTACTATTCTTTCAATGTTCTTGTTTTTTTTGTGTGCCTTCACATCTGAATATACATTTAGTGGTATGCTAATGGAGTGATAAAACATTACACTAATAAACATCTAAATCCATGCCTTTTTAAATACCTACTCCTCCACCAAATCAACCATGGAACCCACCTAAAAGTTCTTAGGCATACAACATTTCATATAGTAATTTATAAAGATGAAATCGAAGGATGAAAATTAATTTTGTTGTGCTTTCTAAGTTCATGGTTTATTTTACATGACTTCACACATGACTAAGAATTTAATGGTATTTTAATGGACCAATAAAACATTACACAAGGGTGTATTACCTGTAAGTAAACCCATAATGTTGTTATTTTTATTTTTTGTTTGCCTATAATTTTTATTGAGATTTCTATGCTCATGGTGTTTTTGCAAGCCTTCACTTCTAATTCCACATGTACTATTATGTTCATGGTGGGTGTTAACATATTCATTCACATAACAATAAATGTTATTATTTTTGTTTTAGCCCATATTTCCAACTAAATTCTATGCCCATGTTGGAAGATGCATATGTAATTAATATGCAAGGAAGTGCCATGTTGGAAGATGGTAGCATTCCTAAAATGCAATGACCATTTGTGAAGACCCTTGGTGGCCATTTTTCCATTAATATGTGTCTTAATCCCACCATGAATACCATCTTTAAATTTTTCACCATGTTATAGGGATGAAACATTATCCATAGTCAAACCCATATGGTCAACATGTTTTCACTCATATTTGACTCCAAATTTGATGGCATTTTAAAAGAATACCCTAAGGTTTTCTAAATGCTTGTCGTTGTGTGCTTTATATATATGTTGAATTTTAATTTCTTTGCACAACATGGGTTGGAATATATAACATTTACTAGTATGTGGATGGAATCCTTGAACATTTAATTTGTTACTAAATATTTACAACTATGTGGATTGAATTCTTGTAGATTTTCATTCACATATGAGTAAACATTAATGATTTTTTTAATCAAAATTTATACTTTCATTCTCATTCCACTAAATGTTGATTCAGATGTATTAAACCAAACCCTTTTCTAAATTATTTTTACAATGTTATTGCTATGTTATTGTCAATTAATTATGTTGTGTTATTCATTCACATTTTCAAAAATAAAAAGATTTTTTGCCATAGCCATTATTGATAAATTACTGAACATTTTTTATTATGTGGATGAAAACCCTTAAAGTTATTGGTATATTACAATCAATTAATGTTGTTACATTATTCAT
Organism: Torreya grandis; assembly: GCA_037957365.1. Classification (NCBI taxonomy): domain Eukaryota; kingdom Viridiplantae; phylum Streptophyta; class Pinopsida; order Cupressales; family Taxaceae; genus Torreya; species Torreya grandis. The sequence goes on along the minus strand of JARHVA010003219.1, from coordinate 626,089 downwards.
TCACATTTTAAAAATTACAAATATTATTTTTTATAATTGATGTTGATATGTTTTCTATTCATGTTATTGTATTATTTATATCTGTGACTTGTTTCTATATCTGTGTCTCCAAATTTTTATGGATATATAAGAAGCTACAATGAATTCCCACACAAAAATTGTTGATTCGATGGAAAGGGATTTGAACTTGTAATGTAATACTAAACATTTACTACTATACACACAAATGCATGTTTCGATGGAAAGGGATTTGAACCTGGGATCGGAGTGAAATTTTTTAATACTATATTGATGGAAGCCCTAAAGTTTTTCATTCACATACTAGTAAATTTTATTATATTTGTATCAAAATGTTAATGTTATTTTATTTGTATAGAATGAAGACTCAAATCGACTGGTTTGAAAATTTGACCAATAATTATTTTCAAACAAATGCATTATTTTATTATTGGCTTAAAATTTTGTAATGTAAGGCATGGCATGAAATTAATATGGATCATTAATATAAAATAAAATGCCATTTTATAAGACAAATGTGTCGATAAGATAGAACATTTACTACTATGTAGATGGAATCCATGAAGGTTTTTATTCACATACTTGTAACTGCTAATGTCTTTCTACACATAATAAAAAATTCATTAGCATAGAATTAAATGTAGAGTCAGATGTATCAAACCAAATCCCAAAAATCATGTTTTTGTGTTGCTGATATATGTTGTTGTGATATTCATTCACAATTTTCATTATTTTGGTGTCTTTTTGATATGTTGATGTGTTTGTCATTTTATTGTCAATATTGTTGATTTTATTCCATTCGATTATAAATTAATATATTTATGTATTCTTGTTTTTATAGAAGCTGAAATAATTTAAAGTGTGACTCTTAGCCAGGCTACTAAATTCAATAAATTTTTACAAACATTATGTTTCTTGACTCTTGGTATGTTTCAAATATTTACATTATTTCCATTATGTTTATAAACATGATATATTTTTATGATGATTAGTATTCTCTTACATTTTTATCAAAGATTGTAATTCTCAACTCTTTATTGCTTCTATTATTTATCTCTATTGTTGATGTTTTCATCTATGGGTAATGGCAGTGAAATTTGAAGTCAAGAGTGAAGAAAAAATGGGGTACTCAATTTCAAGTGAATGATTTTTAACTTTCATTAAGCTTATGATCCATTTTAAGGTTGGATGGTAGGTTAAAAAAATTACAACACATAATAAAAAAATAATAATTTTACTTTAGTTAGGTTTATCAATACACTTCAACACATTAGATATCAAACTAAATACATTTCATTCCATTAATTATTGCATAATGTATTATAATAGAACACAATAATTACATAATATATTTTTATTGTATCAGTACTTGTAAAAAATAATGGATTTATTTAAGGTAAATCAAATATTACATGAACCAAGGTGTGAAATATGATGTGTCCTTCATTCCCTATATTAGGAGAATATAGAGTTTTTGTTGATCCTTCAAGAGCTATCCTTAATGGTATTTAATGCCATGTTAACAAAATTAGGAGGGATAATAAATGAACCATTTTGGGGTAGATGGATAAATACACTATTTAAATTCCTTTGTATCTCCAATTATTTTGTGGCCATATCAAATTACCTATCCCTTCTATCATGCTATTTATTTTGATCTTTTTCTTACCTTTGGTATCTTCTCTTGATCCTTGTTTTGCTTTTTGAGTTCATCTATAATTTTTTGATGTTCCCTTATTTTATTCTTAACCTACATAAGGACTTTATTGTGATCAAATTATTATTTATTCCTTACATTCAATCCCTTAATATCCTAATTTTAGGAGTCTTACTCCATAAACATTAGGTGATAGTCATTTTCTATGATAAGTTTTTATTATTGGCTCATCATGAGTGCATTGTTTCTTCATTTCTTTGCAACATTTTTTGGTAAAATTTTCAAAAATGTTGATATTGAGGTTTATTGTTCTTTCATTCTATTTTTTCTTCAATCTTGATTTTTGAATAAATTCTTTACTATTTCCTCATTATTATCTAAATCAACTATTTCATCTTCTATGCTCTATTATCTACTTAGTGAATAGTAATGAAATATTTATGATGTAATAGAAGGTGCAAGTGGTACCATTGACATAGAGACATTTATTCAAATTAATTCATAATTGAGGCCAAGATTTGATGATCCCTCCTAAACCCATTCTAGTAGGGTCTCTTGAGTAAGCAAACTTAAATGATCTTGGTTGAAATCGGATATTGTATTTATAGGATCTTCAACACCTTCAAAATTAATTGAATTTGTATTTGAATTTTATATTTGACCTAAAACACCTTCAATATTTTATTCTTAACTTCTTCCCTTTTCACAACATTATCACGTTGCATTTGATCCATCTTCTACATACTAGCTTCAATGTCTTCCTCAATTAGCCATGCCAACCTCATCATATTTTCAACATAATTAAATTAATTATATTTGACATGAAATTATACACTTAAATTCACGTTATTCATTACTACCTTAGGGTTCAAGGGCCAAATACATATCCTTCAAAATTCATTTATTATATTCTTAGGAGATTGTTCCATCTTCAATATTTTTTTCCCAAAGTGGCTAGTGTATGTATCTTTCTATCCCAACCATGATGAACATTAATCTATGATATACTCTCTCCTAAATTAGGCCTTAAATGGAATAAACACAATTACATCCAATGGTTATAATATTTGGGTAGTGTGTGTAGATAATGTAAGCAGGTCTATCTCCAAATTTCTAGCCTCTTTAATTATTAAAAGTGCAACATGGTTGTCATGCCCATGAAATATGAGAAGATGTTAATTATTATGATAAACTTCTCCTAGTAAAGATATAAAGAAATGATATAGGTAACAAATAAATAGTTAATTTGTAATACATGCATAGTCTTGCATAACCATCCATTCCCCTTATTCACAACCTAAAATGAAATTATAAAATTACCTTTTTCTTTGAAGAGGTATAACCCTAAGATAATACAGCCAAATGGATTCACACATGCTAAAATAGTGATCCATTATGTATTATTTGACATTATTTGTGGCACAATCCTTACCCATTTTTTTATGCTCAGTTATATGCCATAATTCCTTTCATCTTGCACCCCTATCTCATCATAATTCAATATTTTTTTGGTATAATTATTTTTTCATACAAATTTTCAATTTTTTTATAAAAAATTGTCACTATGGATGACCTTGACACAACAACCCTATTTTTGTTAAGTCCATATTCTATTCACAAAAATAAATTATAATTTCTATTTTTGAAACCTTTCCATTATAATTTGTTAAAGACCCAATCATTGAAATGATTGTGTATTCTTTCTCTAGTGTGGGAAATGTGTTTCTTCAAATATGAGATGTTCAACCCATTCCCCATTTCAGCTAGGTCCTTACACCACTACACTATCTTACTTTATTCTATAGTTGATAAATTAATGGGTGCCCCCCTCTTGTTAGTAGTAGAAATTATTTTCAACTAACTATAAAAACTACTAGGTTTCATTCCCCAAATTACTATGATGATATTTGTTGAGTAACCATTATCATCCACATCTCTCATTACAGTTTACATATCTTTCTTGTCCACTCAGACTACAATGACTTTTGTGCAAGGGTGGGAAAATTTATTTTGGTTTCCTTCTCTACCTTTTTTAAGGAGGTTATTCTACAAAAACTTCATTATTTTCCTAACTTGCAGGGGGTTGTTCATATTAGTTAACATATTTATCAACAATTTCAATAAATTTGACACCTTTATTGTTCACTGTGGTAGGTGGCCATATTCTAACACACTACAATTTTTCTTTGCATACGTGATCTTAAACTATAAAAATAAAAAAATTATATAAGTAATTGATAATTAAATGGAAAACACATCAAAAAAAACTATAAGAAATAATAATTGTAATGTTCAAATTGTGAATGAATAACATAGAAACATGAAATCATAACAACATATGAAAATCACATCTATATGATTTTATAAAATTATTTTTCTTGATACATCTCACAAATATTTTACTAGTATGTTAATGAAATTCCTAATTTTGATATAAAGACATTAACATCTAATGGAATGTAAATGCCAATCTTCATGGCTTCCATCTAGATACAAGTAAATGTTTAGTCTTGTAGAGACATTCATATTTCAAAATGGTCATTCGATTTATATTAATGGTCCATATCAATTATTCATCATTCCTTCAAAAAAATTTAAGCCAATGATAATATGATGTGGCTTTTTGAAAATTATTATTAGTCAAAATTTTAAATCAGAGGGTTTAACTATACATTCTTAGGTGAGCCCATAAAATTGGATAAGGATTCCATAATTATATAATATAAATTCATTGTAGATGTAAGAAAACATATAAATATTAATTTGTAAAAAATATAAGTTTTGATACAAAAATATTGGTTTTCATTCTTATGTAAATGAAAATTTTCAAGGTTTCCATATGTGTATAACATAAAATGTTAAGTAATTTATCGACAAGACTTATGGTAAAGAATATTTGAAAATTTTAAAATGTGAATGAATAACACAAAAATGTTAATTGATAGGAATATATCAATAACACAAAAAAAAATTAAAAAATGTCTTGGTTTGACACTTATAAGTTAACATTTACTATAATGAGATTGAAATTAAACTTTTTGAAAAAAAATAACAATGTTTAATTCATGTGAATGAATTCATTCGAGGCTTCCATCTATATAGTTGTATATGTTTAGTAACACATTAATTTTTTTCATGTTATTTAAGGAAGGTAATATTTCATCCATATAACATTAACACATGGAAATAGTAATGTGTCACATATATAAATCACATAACAAAATGAATTCAAATAATAATTTGGTTTCGTATTAAAAAAATTACATTTAATTTTATGTGAATGAAAAACTTAATTTTAATCAAAATAAAATAAATTTTATTGGTATCTAAATGAAAACCATCAAGGATTGTATCCACATACCAGTAAACGTTATGTTTTCCATCCACATAAAAATTTTATTTAATACAAAGATAATAACATTTACTTGGATGTGAATGAAAATATGTCAAAGTTGTGGGTTCAGTTATGGTAATGTTCATCTCTCCAACATGGTGAATAGGATGAAGATAGCATGTATGGTATCATTAACAAAACACCTTAATTTATAAAATGAATATTAATTATTTTATGTTATTATAAAATTTATTGGTGAGAACATATGCTTATTGAAAATAAGGGACACTCAATGTCACTCTCTAATAAAATATTTTCTAAAGACTATCTACTATTATAGGGTGACTTTGAATTTTCATGGTATTGAATGAAAACATTTAGAGATTCCATCCACATACTAGTGATTTTTCAATATTTCAACCCATGTTGTGTAGCAAAAAAATTGTGAAACCTAAATAAAGCACACAATGACATGAGTTCAAAAAACTTGTAGGGGTTCTATTAATTTACCAAAAAATTAAAGTCAGATGGAAATGAAAACATGTCAACACTATGGGTTTGGTACTGGGTAATATTTCTTCCATCCAACATGGTGAACAGGTTGAATGTGGCATGAATACTATATGCGAATAAAGGTAATAAGGGGTCTTAAAAAATGGTCATTTTATATTATGAAGACTACATTCTTCCAACATAACACTTTATTGCATATTAATGACATAAACATCTTCCAACATGGCTACATAATCTATAAAATGACATGAATTGATACAAAAAAATGATCATTTATTGTTATTTGAAAGAATACCTTGATTGATGTCATTAACATACAAGTAAATGTTGAATTACATGTGAAGGCACACAAAAACACATGAGCATAGAAGATAAAATAATAATTACATGCCCACGAAAGGAATAAGAATACAAATTTGGATTTTGTTCTAGGAAACACGTGTGTGTAATGTTTCATCACCCCATTAACATAACACTAAATTTTTAGTTAAATGTGAAGGCACATGAAAAATAATGAACATAGAAGGCACAATAACTACAATTTTCATCCCTCCATTCTGCTACCATAAATTCATCTATAAAAATTTGAATGCTAAAGGACATGAAGGTATATTCCATGGCCATTTTGGGGGAAGGAAGTACTGAAAAAGGCAGAGAGAGAAGAATTTTAATTTAGGGATGTATCAACTACTTATTTTGAAAGTGCCCCTCTCAATAACTTAAAGTTGCTTGAATTTTAAAGTCTTTGTCCTATTTAATTTTAATCTAACACTCTTAAAATCAAACATTTATTGCTCTACAATTCTTTTCTTTTATGGACAAATTGTATCTAACTAAGATAATTTTAATTTTTTATTTTCTATGAATGGTGAGGCTTAGATATTTTATTTGCATTTATTTTTGTAGGTGTGAAAAATTAATGGGGATTGGTGGAGTCATATGTGGGAGCCAAATATTTGAATTTTGAATAGGATATGAAATAATAAAAGCTAAGTGGATCAGTTATAATACTATAAAACATCAGATGATTGTTATTTTATATTATATAACTTAAAACTAGATGTACAAAAGTGAATTTTTAGGACTCAAAATATTAAATGAAATTAGTGTTTTTAAATTATTTTCACCTTCAAAATATTACCAAAGTATGTTTTTTTCTAAAAAGTGTTTTCAATTTTTTAAATATCATAATCAATTTAAAATATAATGCATATTACGTTTTTGAATACAATGCTTGTTTATTTGTAATACATATATAATATTTTTATTTATAAGGTCATATTTTAAATAGTATTTACCTAAATAATGGAATGAACTTAATATATTATATAGGTCATTTTTTTCAAAAAAATATACAAACAATTATACATAACTAAATAATTCTTAATATAATAATTATAAGGGAAAGCGTTCACAACTATAATCACAACTATTGAACACTATCTAATAATTGGTCCCCGTCCCCTATTTCTTACATACAAGAATATTAGAGTCTTTTGGATTATGATTTAATGGTTATGGAGCAACTTGATTTCAAATTTTTATATATTTGCATTTGTATTATTTTTTCCCTAATAATGTAAATAATTTTAAAAAATTGGTTATCTTCTTCTTTTCTCTATTTCTTGTAATTATTTACCCTGATCTAAATTTATACTTTTCTACCTTGATTAATATGAGATTTATTATTTGGTTGATTTCTTTCAAAATATATCATATTTAATTTGTTATTTTCATTAAGGTTTAATTGTATTTTTCACATTATTTTAAATAAGTTATAACTTTATATTAATTTAAAAGTTTTATTGAGGGAACTAATACCAATTTATTTATATTTATACTATAAATGGTGCAAGGAATGCCGAAGGAGATGTAATGTTTTATTTTTTAAATTGTGGATTTTTTTTATTTATGTTTATTATTAAATTATAAAACAATTGATAGTATCCTTTTGTATTTTTAATATGTTTTTAAAAATATAAAAAATAAAAGGGTCAAGTTTTTTATTATCTAAATTTTGATTATTTTTAAATTTTATTAAAATCAAATAAATTATAAAGTTTTATTTATTTATTTGTTGTATATAATGCTTACTTATCTATTTAATTTCATGTTTATTAAAAGAGTTATTTAAAATTGATTTTTTAAATCCAAATAATAATAATCATGGCCTAAACCACCAACCTTGCTCCACTCCCCCACTTCTCTGACTCTTGCCAACCCCTCTCCCAATAGGTTGTTCACTACCCTACTCATACCTTCTATCCACCTGTCTCCTCCCCTACACGTCCCACCCCTTTCCCACTCCATATCCCATTGTCCTCCACCTACATCCCTTCCATCTCTCCACTCTTTATCTCTCTCGCTTTTCTTCCCTATCATATCCCTATAACAATTAACTCTCTTACGTGATCCATTGTATGTGGAGCAAATAGTTGTAGGTTACCAATTACAACAAACAACTATTGATCTCAATTAGTTCACCTTCTCCAATGTTAAAAATTTTCATCCTTGTCCATCCTGACTGATACCACTAGTCTCCTCATCCTTGCCCACTGATAGGTGTCAATAGTTTGAATTGACATGTGTTACATCTCCCAGATCTACAGATGAATCTATGGTATGCTCCTCATTATAGAACCCCTCCTACATAATTAAAGTATAATCATTTAAAAAAAATTAAATCAATGTCAATATTTTAATATTTTAAATTTTTTCATTATTATTTTCAATATTTATACATTGTCCAAAATATTTTCCACCCCTTATTAGTCCCTACGAAGGTAGGTAGGAAACATTTTTAATTATTTATTTTTTTCAATAAATAAAATAACTTCAAATTCATATTATGATAAAAAAAATACAAATTTTACCCAAAAAAATACTATTACATTCCTCAAATGTTATTTAAGAGCATTCCATTAGATTAAATCAACTATTAACATATTAACATATAATATATCTGAGCTACAATTTTTGAAAAATATGGGGCCATTGATACTAATATCATTAAATTAAAAATTGTAACCAAATCTAGTATAATTATCCACCATATTTAATTTCTAACCTTATGCTGTTATGTGAACATATTAACATCTTAAATTTAAGACATAAGTGTAAGGATCAATTAATTAAATAGTCATTCAACCACATAGTGTTTATTCCTCAAAATATTTTTAAACCCTAATAATCTGTATATAAATTATGATATGCTAGTTTAGTTTAGCATGTTATACTTAAAATGTTGTTATTGGTATCTTATTAGTGGTCTAAAATGTCGAATCTAAATTTATTAACTACCATTACCATCAACATTCCACTTGAAATAGATTATACTGGTCACCATCATCAGATATCCATAACAACAGAGGCATTATGTAAACTCTAATGTTCATAAAAACTTCCTACCATTTGGCATACGTTTTATTCCCTATAAATTGATTAGTTTATCAATGGCCAAATATCCTATGTATTATTATATATTTTAATTCTTTTTTTGTTAAATTTCACTTGAGATATAATACTTTTATTTTTATTATTAAGGAAAATATATAACATGTGCATTTTTTTATCATTATGGTTTAAGCGACATACTTGTGGCTCCAATTTCCCTTTTCATATATGAAACCAAAGAAATATTTAAGTAGAGGGATAAATTTAGTGAGCAATAATAGACCATTCCTATGAAACCCTATACATTGCACAATAAAATTAGATTGTATCTCTGCATTATCTTTCTTATTTTTAGAATAATATTTCAATAGTATTCCTAAGAACCATGCCTTTTTTGATCTCTCAATTTAAGTTTATATACAAATCAAAACCACTAAGGCTTCCTCTTATTGTCTAATCTAGTGGAAAAGCCATGAGGAGATGTTGATAGGTTATATAGAGGGTATAAAAAGGATTATCATTAAATACAATATCCTTTCTTTAATCCTACAAGAACAAAACCCAAAGAAAACAAATTGGCCTACTAAAGAACTATAAGATTGTTTTCAAGAATCTAATAGAATATACAATGTGTTGTATTGGGATTATGATTTAAACAGATATTAGAGAAGTGTGAAAGTTATGAGAAGCCTTGGAATATGTTTATAATGATTTTAAAATAATTTAAAATAACAACAAATCCATTGACCCCACTTGACAATCCAAATTTCACACATAATTGTGAAAAATGGCAGGGTAGAGAGTTTTGAAGATGGATCAGGGATAAATGAATGTTGTAAGGGTTAAAAGAGGGTGGAGATAAATTACACAATTTTTTTTTTATGAAGTGATATAAAAATATTCCAATCCCTTTTTATTTTCTCTCAGCCTACTCAGGTCTATGACATGACCAACCTAGGGATAAAAATTTGCATTTTGTATAACTTGAGTTACAACTATTAAAAATGCATGAAAATTTGTAGTTTGACCCTATTTAATGTTGCATAAAACATTTTTATGTTTTAGATTAGTATTTAATGATATTGTATGGTTTATAATATTGTAATATTGCTTTAATCTTAATTATGCCTAATTTGGAAAGATGGGTGTTTGGTTAGCAAGTCAACCTCGAGAGATGGGACACAAAAATTTAGGTAAAAATGAAGAATGATAAAGTGTACTAAAATAGGATTTTATTTTTCCTATAGGTTTTTCATATATTCCAAACCAAAGAGATTTGTGACAAAATAGGGATACAAAGAATAACCCTAAAAGAGAGCAAACATGAGAACTATTAAGGAAATTACATAATAAAGGTGTAAAGATAATGGGATATTGATAATCAATAGGTGTCCAAGGAAATAAAAAGTGGTTAGACTCTAATGATATGAATTGTCACTTCATAATCAATCCTAAGGTGTAATTTCAAGATCTTAAATATGAATCATCAAGCAATACAAACTCCTACGCCACCTTCAGAAGATCATCATTAAACCAAGTGCACATATGTTGAATAAAGAGTTTAGGGCTATTTATTGGTATGATTTATTTTTTGTAACTTGATTTATCTTTAGATGACACTTGTCATAGGATTCTCTAATGTCCATCTTGTCTCTCCTTATTCTCTCTTATATATATATGACTAATTTTGGCATTGTAATAGATCCTCCACTTGAATATGCCAAAGCCCTACTCCTTTTGTAAGCTATTAAAGTAATATAAAAGATAGTTTTACCTTATATTGTGACTACATTCTAGAATTAGTGCATGTATGATTGACCTTATCTAGTGTTAATATAATTCTTCTTGATATGTTGTCTCACTCTCTCACTTATATACAATTTTAACTCATTCTTGCAGGTCATATGGAGTGTTCAAGTAGTATTTTGATGGTTAAGTAAGGTAATATTCCATTAGTGTCCTTATACCTCTTGAAAATCATCGCTCATAACCTAATAATTTTATATCACCTTCATATTGAAATACTAATGTAAGAGGAGAAAATTAGGAGTAGTGTATGATTAAGCTAACACTATGTTTGTTGTCTATTTATAAAGGTTTGTTAGTGGTTAAAAATGTCATGCATCACCTTATTAATTAGGTTATTTATAGTTCTCTCTATCCCTTTTCCAAGTAACCAATAGGTTTAGTAATATTTCTAAGTGAGAACATGGAGGGATGTATCCTTATTTAGAGATTCACCTCATTGAATAGGATACCCATAATGTCTAGGTGTCTCCATGTTATCACCTAAGTGATCAGACTTGAAAATACTCATCAAGGGTGTAATTTAGAGTGATAATAGTTTTTACATGATTCTTGGGAGAAGTATTTTATTCATTGAATATTTCTTGGTGCTATTCTTCAATACATTAGCCTTATGAGGCATGAACACAAGCGTCAATGTTGACTCCAAGTGAATCATAGATGGTATAAGTAGTATAAGTGTGTAAAAATTATAAATTGGTATGTATTATCATTATTATTTTGGTTAAGATGCATACTCTATGATTTCACATTATTCATATCAAACTGATAGCATTTATTGATTCAACCCAAGTGGCTCTAAAATATTAACATGCCAACCCTATCAAGGTTATCATTAGATGTATATACCCCATACCACTCCAACATAGCATCCTTGGAAGCCTACTTATCTCTCTACCCAATATTTTCAAATTTATGTTGTTCCTACTCTAGCTCTCTTAGATTTCAAATAAACCCTTGTTTACATTGAAATGCAAATGAAGGAGCTTGATAATGAAAAGGATATTGGTCAAATTTTCTATAACCCTTATATGCATAATGAAATAATTTTAATGATGAGGGACATAATGTATTTGACTAAGTCTAGGTAGGAAGATATTGAGAGAAGATCAACAAATGCTAATTAATGAGGTGTTAGAAATAAGAGGCTTGATTCAATATATAGATAATAGATTAACATTTAAAGAGAGGTGGAAAATGAAATGCATTCATCCTTATATAGCTACTACTACTCCACATCAAACTTTTTTTGATCCAAATATAACCCAAGTTATAATATACTATCAATAAAGGCCCATGCCTATGCAACCTTCACCCACTCTTCCTCAAGAACCTCAAACCACTCCATCATGGAGACCTTCTTACACTATAAAACCTTATTATATCATGATAACTCATGAAAAATAAATTCCCCCATGCTTATACAAAGTCAAGAAATAGATAAAAATATAGAGTTCATATCAAGAGAACTCCCAAGTCCCTTAGATCCTTCACCTACCCTTCAAGTTGAATTTATGAATGAAGCTAAAGATACATCAAAAATTGATAGAGTGATTAAGGAGTGTAAGGAAAAAAAATTAAGTATCCTCAAAATAATTCCCTTCTCAATCTCTCCAAGAATACTAAAATCAACCTAACGATCCTAAATTATTAAGTTGGAAGGACACTATATCAAGTTTCAATAAAAATAATGAGTTATCTTACCTTACCACCCCCTATTTTTGTGTGGGAGAACCTGTTGCATTGAGGGAAAAATATTAATCTTCATCTAAAAAGATAACTTACCAAAAAATAAAGATGAGGTAGAATTCCCTGAATTCCTTGATGAAGTTATAATTATAAATAGATCCCAAGAAGGTCATGTTGAATAAGTTATGAGTGAGTATGATGAATAAATCATCATCGACACCTTCTTGTTTGGGAATAATGTAAACCAACTTTCAAAGATGAGTATAAGTCTATACCATCTAGCCAAGAATTGGATAACCCTCAAAATGTCATGAATGATCATGAAAATCATTCATATTGGTATGGATTTGAAATTGAATAAGGATTTGATGATGACATAATAATATTAGAATCACATGATATTCTCTCATGATTCATGGAAGTAAAAGAAAAATAAGATGAAAGAAGTTAATGAAAGTATAAATGAGGTCAAGACAATTGATCTATCATAAGGCAATCATGAAAACAACTCACATGACCTTTTTGTTGAAGTCACAAAGACACCTAATGAGATTGATGTTACAGGACATCAATTGTAATTTTATTTCCTTCAAGATATTAACAATATTGACATGTAAACATTGAATAGCTAAGAGGAGGTGAAAATGTCTAGTGAACATGAGGTCATAGTGGTAAGTGAAGTTCTAGAAGGTAATTATAATTATTTGAAAAGTAATGAAGATGAAACATGTTTGGAACAAGAAAATAATTATGAATTAGGCCATGAATGGGTCAATCACATCAATTGTTCATGGAGGGAGAAGAAGACAAATTTACTTATGATGGATTGAGTTTTGATGAAATAGAATATGATCATATAGTAGCACTTGATCAAGTTATAATTGAGAATGAGGTAAGTGTTCTTGAAGACACTTTGTTCATTAACCTTATTGAGTCTAATGATAAAGAGATAGATCTTGAAGAGGAAAACATGTCACTATGTTATGATTGTTTTGAATAGGTTGAAGGGATTGACCATCCTGTTGTACCTAAAGATAATGAAAAGAATTAGATTGAAGTTGGTATGATTTTATGTGATCAATAAGAATTTTATTTTTGGGGGGAACTATAAAAAAAATCTCAATTGTAGGTACTAAGCCTAAAACCCTTGAGCATAATGCTAAGATGTTTATCTTTGTAAATGAACATGTTGAAGACATGAGTGAAAGTGATATTTAAGAGAACATCATGGTTGATGGTCTTGATTAATCTCATGAAACATCTCAAAGAAGTCTTGATAACATGTGGTAATATTATTTGGATATGTGCAAGGAATTTGAAGAGTTTGGTAGGTTAACACCTCTAAAAAGATAAGATGAATTTCTTGATGAGAAATGCAAAGATCTTATCAAGATAAAAAGTCATGTAATTAAGCACCAAAATTTTCAAGTTCATGATGTATCAAGATATGATTTAGATGATTCTCTTCAAAGCGATAAAAAGACATGGCTTAAAGAGAAAATAAAATCTAAGGTTGTTTCTGCCATCATGAATCAAAGGATAGTCACATTAGAGATACCTCTCATTGACAAAGGGAAGCATGAGGTAAGTCATAAAATTCAAGATGGATTTGTCTTTATTGGAGACATGTTTCTTCCTATTAATCCATTTGAAGTCAAGTCAAAGATAATGGTTTTCAATAAAGGAGATGATAAAGCAAGAACAAGGACTAAAAAATGACCTATACATCATCTTTGTTTTCATCACATAAAGAAGACTTAAGGTTTTTTATTTTTTATCCAAGAGTACTAGATATTAAATGCTATTTTTATATAAAATTTTATTATTTTATCTTCCCTAAGTGATTTATAGCACAACATGTGTCTAGTAAGGGGTGTTGCTTTGGTGTGTGTGTGGTTATTTGCTTTTTATTGTGTGTTTTGGAAGTATATCAGTTGTCTTGTCTTGTTGAATATATTTCCATCAAGTGTCAATGTTCAATCATGTTTGTAGTTGAAGCATATATAGACCTATCCTTTAGTATTAGACTTACATTTCCAATCATTCATTATATCAATGTCACCTATATCCAGTCATGACATAGTCCCAGAACTATCATCTCAGACTCTATTTAATTCCTTAAAATTATATAATGGGGACATTAGTGATAATTTTGGGACACTACAACACCATGGCACTAGTGTCCCCAAATGGATGCATTGTCCTTAGCCCTATCTCTTCCTAGAAGATACTTTTCCAAATTTGTTCCAATATTAAGGTTAGCCTAAGCTCATTTTCTTATTTGTATAAGCAAAAAAACCTTATAAATACAAGTTTAATCCACCCCTATTCACTAGATGGAAAATAGATGCAAAATCTATTCACACTAAAGACAAAGTTGTGGAAATTCATGGTATTTGATTCCTATTCTACCCTAATTTCCACATACTAACATATATAATAGATCTAAGTCTAGTATTCAAAAATTTAAAAGCTCAAGCATATTCAAAGCATCTACGGCCACTCTCATTCTAGCATTCACTTTCATATACATCGACCACTAGGTTGGAGAACTACACCAGTATTGATCCCTCCTTAGAGTATTAGTATGTAGGCAACACTCTATATAGATAGGTGTTGAGGATGTCCATTCCATCTTAATAACACACACAAAATTATTTCTATTAGAATACTTTGAACCATATTAGGTTTTGCACATAAAATCTAGTTTTTCATCTACAACACAGTGTTACATATTTTGATCATGCAATAACATGACCAATAGACATAGGCACAGGTTCTCTAATAAAATAAGAATAATCCCAAAAAGGGGACATTAGTTCCACATTATGGACACTACACATTGATGGAACTACTGTCTAAAATGGGTGCTAATATCTAGTGACTAGATGAATACTAGAATCTTGTTGATGACACAAACTCCTACCTAGATCTGTAATTCCAATACCCATATCATCTATGATAGTTTTTAGATAAGTCTCAATTTATCCCTCTTTATTACTATTATTATAAATTCAAAATAATGCAATGGTCATAACAAATCAATTCTTAATTATTACAATTTTTTAAAAATGATTCAAGCATATCAACCCTTTAACCAAACATAGGAATTACTTGTGTAAAACCCTAAGATATTAAATCAGTTTGTGAACATGTCTTATTTTGAATATTGTATCAAACCCTAAATTTCATTCATATTAATTTTGTATAATAAAATTATGAATGAATACTTCTAATTTTTTAATTTTATTTAGACAACCTAGCTAATTAAAATCAATTTTACATTAGGTTTTTAATTTATTTTCCATCTAATTTAAATTGTTGTAAAATAAACCTTAGATTCCAAAACCCTAACCCTAAGCACACTTAGAGTTTGTATCCTTTTTATTTATACTCATATTTTACTTTAAAATATATCAAAATTTCTCCCATATTTCAATTTTTTAATATTCCATAGATTACCAACCTAAAAAAAGTTTAGAATATACAAACTTGTTTTCGTACCCTTCAACATGAAATGGAAAAATTTAATAATAGATTTGATGAGAATGATAAGCATCAATTACAAGACATTATGTCAAAAACATAAGGATATCCAAGATGACTTCATAAAAATCCTTCAAGAGGAACTCCAAAATAACATAAATGGTTAATCTTCAACCCCTCTAGTTAATGATGTTGTTACACCTTCAATGAGGCCTACACAACCAGCTCGGATATCATAACCCAAGATTATATTCAGGCAAAAGTGATAGCTACAACACTTGTGGATAGTTTTTATGTTTTATATGTACATTCCCTTATGCAGTAGATTCTTATTCTCTAATAGAAGGTGTTATATATTGAATAGGGAGCAGCTTAGCCATCACATGCTTTTGATTCAAACATTATTTTACACCTTTGGCATGTCACATTATGATAACTCCTTTACCATCAATTTTCATATAACCTAAGCTCACATTATATGATGGAAATAATGACCCAAAAAATCAACTTAGAGAATTTAAAATAACATGCTTCAACTATGTGTCCAACGATTGGCTTCTTATGAAGCTATTTTCATGTCGTCTCAAGGATTATGCAATATTGTGGTTCTATGATTTCCCTAACTAATATATCATATCCTTCAATACTTTAATAGATATGTTCTTAGAAAAATTCCCTATTAATATTAATGATGAGATATCACATGCACAAGTGCCACAGCTAGAGCAGAAGTCAAATGAGCCCATAGCTGATTATGTCTTATGATACAAGACAATACTTTTAAAATTAGATATCCCCATAGAAGATAAAGATATTCAATATATTTTTAAATAAATTCTATTACCAACACTACATGAAAAAAATACTATTCAATAAGTTACTCACATTTACCATTATATACCACATAGTTAAGTGAAAACTTATAAGTTACTCATAAGCTCTTAGTAATGGGAAAACTCAATTACAAAAATGTATCAGATTTAACTATTAAGAGTAAAAACAAACCTTGATATACATTTAGGACCACACATAACAAAAATGACCATAAGGCCATAGTCTATTCAACTTCATAGCCTTATCCCAAATTGGTTTTATCAGATCATTAATGAGGAATCTTCACTAGTCTATCAGAGTCACCAATATGATTTATACAACAACTATTTCATATTACTCTATTTAGATAATGAAGTTAATATTACATGGCCTCTTACAAAGAGTTATGATTCAAATGCATTCTATAAGGATAATAGTGCACTAGGACACATAATAAATATATGAATTAACCTAAATCACAAGATACAATATCTGATTGATGCTAACATTATTGATGTGGGCATGCCCACAAAAGAATGAAAATAAAAAATAAAGGCAAAGGCACTTAATATATTTTCATATCCTTTCTGAAATCTTTTAACTAATGAAGCAAGGTGCACATAAGATGTTCATTATACACACCAGGCTCATCTACCACCAACTTTTTATCACACAATAATGGCTAAAACACATCCATTGTATAACATTATTAACATGTATCACACTAAAATGACACCTATATCACTAATCACATTTTAAAATCAGTCAATTTTGGATTATGACATAGATTTACATACACTCTTATTATATATATATATATATATATATATATATATATATACTGTTCATATGTCATGGTTGACAATGGGTGAATCATAAGCATGTGCACCATGACACTATTATAGCAATCGGGATACACAAATTTGGATATATTCCCCATTAACATAGTCATTATATTTTTTATTGGCCATGTTTAGAGCTCCATCAGGGAGATTGTGCTTTCATTATAAGTTGGAACAACACAGATAACCACTTAATTATTAGTAGTACCTATTATGGGTGTATTCAACATATTATTAGGCAATCTATTATTACATAAAATTTGATCCATCCCATCTACAGCATACCAATTCCCATTTAGTATATACATTCTATTTATGTGGTTAATATTGAGGGTGTCACATATGAGTATCCTCTTCCCATCCCAAAGGTAGTTTTAACACAGATTCTAGCCACAATTCCAACATGGACAGTAGTTATCTAGTTCCACTACCATATATTGCATGGTTATCAGTTATCGTAGAGAGTAAAGATCCTATGCATACATCACAATGTGAAACAAATTAATTTTAATGGGTATTTGTAAACTTATGAGGGTTTTGGTACCATATGAATCCTAGATTATTGTAGCAATCTAAGATCACAAAAAATGGATAATTTGAATTTTGGTCTATTAGTTTAAAAAATATCACTTAGAGATGGTTTGCATAAAAATTAGACTCATTTTTATATAACTTATACCCTTTGAACAAACCTTAAAATTGGATTAAAAACTTTTCTTATTGAATAAGCCTTGTTTTGTGTTTTTTAAAGTCTTACAACTTCATAAACATCATTTTAAATTTAGTATGATTTAAAAGAATCAAACACACTTACATTAATGTGAGATATAATTAAAACCAAGTCAAACCATTCAATTAAATACTCTTATCTTTTCATATATATTCAAAAACTAATACACATACTTGCCCAGTCTACACACATGAATAAAAAGCTCTCAAAACCTGTAACTTCAAAGTTTATCCTTTCTTTTCTAATTTTTTTGGATCTTCATTTCATTATTTGAACACTATAATGTTGTTATAAAAATATTAAACTTATTTCCTTTTTGTAATTAAATAAATACTTCTCAACCACCTTAGGAATCATCTACACAAACTTAATTTTTCCATTTTTCTACATTATTTTCACTTTGGTTGGGTTTCAGTAAGGTTTACGTTGATTCCAGGTTCAAAGAAATTTATTACATATGATTAAACTTTAAATAACCATTATATAATATCTAGGACCTTAGTAACATGCCAAAATGCTCAATATTCTTATTAACAAATTCAAAATTTTGAATTTCTAGTTTTGATGGGAAACCTAAAAACACCACCAAATGACTATAAATGAGAAATTAAACCTTGAAAAGTATTCTTAATAACAAAAATTAACATTTTAAGACTCATAACATCCAAAATTAGACCAATATTTATTATAAACATAAATCTCTTAATTTACACACCCGCATCATACTTCCCAAATTAAAAAAATGATCTCCAACTCAAATAGAGAACTTCAGCAGTTTTATTTCTTCTTCCTTATCCTCCAATTCATGAATTTATTTCATTTTTTAATTCCTCTTATAATGATCTAATTATTAATATCCTCCTTTTGCAAATTTTCTCTCTTTCTTGCTTGTTGATCCTCTTTAATGTTGGCAGATCGGAGAGACTGGTAAAAAGATTACACACAGAGAAACTTTGATATTTTATTCATACAACAAAGAGAAAAATATATACGTCATAGATTACTAAAAATATGGAGACAAACTGTTAGGAAAGGAGGATATTGAATCATCCCTAACCATGGTAGAAGAGTCTAGAATAATGTAATATATATCCTAGAATATTTACGCTATCATTCCCCCATTATTATATTATTTTAAAAAAAATCATATTCTTGATAGTTGACCCCCCTTATTTCAAACATTGTATAAAGGTTTTGTACTCTTCGTGTAGCCTGCTCACCTTTGAGGTGGCATGAAATCTCCATGGCTTCATAGTCTTGGCGTCATGTTGCTTTTTCCTTGTAGGATGACCACTAATCTGGAAGTGATAGGAGTACATCTCTCTATTGAACACCTTTGGTAGATTCTTGGATTACCACAAACCCATATGGTGTTATGTTGCAGGTTAACCATGAACCTGGAGGTGACAAGAGCTCTTGGCTATTTTATGCACTTCAGTGGTTTCTCAAATTTCAACAAACCCTTTTTCAAGAACCAAATGCTACATTAGTGATTTTTATCCCCACAATGTTTTTCCTAAGGAGTTAATGAACTGGAAAATGATGTTTAGTCCTTTATTAAAAAACACATTACATACTAAATAACACACCACACATAATATGAAACAAAACATACTAAAAAGTGTCACCATAATAATGATCCAACCCAATCAGTGGTAACTCATGAGAGGATGCTAATTATCTTCTAGAATCCATATATCCTTCAGCCTCCAATTGTCACTACTTACTTAGCGAATTTGATAATGAAGCTCATTGGACATCATGTACAAATGATATTATATCCATTACAGTAAATGGTTGAACTTTGAGACCAAATGATAAAAATGATTTTTTTACAGAACATACCTCTACACTTTTGAATTTTATGACATAAAATCAATAATATGACTATTTCAACCTAGAATATAGAAAACTAAACTCTTAATAATACTCTCTTCACACTATGTATGTATTCAACATGACAAATATATGACTTTAACTTAAATCAGACACTTTTACATTTTAAATATAACTACAACACAAAGAATACTATATAACTATAACTATATTCAGACAAATCTTAATCAACTCAATTAATTTGAAAAACTTATGACTCCAAGAAGGTATCTGATTTGATTTTGAATTATTATGCCTTAATTGTATTTCCAATACAAACATGTCCAGGTAATTTAAATTCTAATCAGACTATAAAATCCATGAAGTTAACACTAGTAGGCCATATATCTAGTCGACAAGGGCACTGATCTAAATATTGGAAACTAGAATGGTCACAATAGAAGAAAAATTTGCATGAGCTAAGGTAATAATGCTCAATGTCCTACTTACTAGTCTATGTAGATAATCTTACATGAACATAAACAATGCAATCCCTTTCTAGGATTGATGCAGAGATAATAATATGCTTTACAAATAAAGTTTAATCCTAACAAATGTCAATACAGTCTGAAGTAAATCTAGATGATGCCAAAATTATAAATCAAGATGAGGTGAATCAATGCATATTAATGCTAATATGATATAAATTTAATAAATATGGATCTCTACAATATTTTGTTAAATTGCTCATAATATATCATGGCATGAGGCAAGCAAGGAATTGTAGAAATGCCCCTTCACTATTTAATAGACCATACTTCCCAAGAATCATTTCCCCTGCTCAAAGAGACTAGTAAATAGATTGCACAAAGAGAA
Source organism: Torreya grandis (assembly GCA_037957365.1). Classification (NCBI taxonomy): domain Eukaryota; kingdom Viridiplantae; phylum Streptophyta; class Pinopsida; order Cupressales; family Taxaceae; genus Torreya; species Torreya grandis. Next base: position 605,117 of record JARHVA010003219.1, on the reverse strand, counting down.
AATTTGATATTTTATTCATACAACAAAGAGTAGAATATATGCATCATGCATTACCAAAAATATAGAAACAGACTGTCGAGAAAGGAGGAGACAGAATTATCCCCAACCATGGTAGAAGAGTCTAGAATAATGTAATATATATCCTAAAATATTTATTCTATCATTCAACTAGTTTCTCATATATGTGAACATGTTTGACTGATCCACATATATGCATCTTATTTGCTACCTTATCTTAAACTACACCTATAGTAAAATAATATCTTTAAGGTAATATATCATTTATTCATTATTATTTTGAGGCAACTTAATTATGTTTTCCCTATTTGGATGTTGTCCATTATTTTGTTTCACAACATAGGCTCCCCAATGTCCCATGTCAGTTATCTTCAATTTTTCATTTTAATCATTCATGACTCTAAATTTAATTCTCTCTTATAGGTGGTGCCTTACATTGGTTTCAAATTTCCTACATTGTAATCATTGTTCAAATTTATATAAGTAATTTAGTATGTAATGTTCCTAGAACTCCTCTATTCTTATCTTGATTTTCTTTATTTATGTCTCACCTTTCATATCTATGATATTAAAACTCCTTACTTGATCTTTGTATTCTTTAGTCTTCAATTATATTGTCTCTTATTCATTTTTATCATGACATGCCCATAAATTCATATTCTCATTCATTTTTTTTGCACTTACTTCATAACATTTTCCTATTAATTATATCATGGTTTGATCATGTACTTATACTAATTTTATCTCTTGATAATGCTCTCAATGAAATCTTCATCTAGTCCTCCATCTTGTTTTATTTTTTGCTTCTTCTTGTTCCTCATACAAAGTTTCTACTTGGCATTTTGACACTTATATGTTTGTTTCACCTTGGATTCCTTCCTCTTCGACACCTCTATATCTATTTCACCTTGGATTATTTCCTCTTGATCCTCAAAAAGCTCCACTTTTCACCTTCCTAAGCCTCAATGGGTTATATGACTATTACCTTCTCTATCTCAGAGTTTCAAGAACATATTTTAACTTCTATGTAACTCTAAATTATTCAAACAATCCCTAACATTTTAGAATAAGTTTTGATACCAAAATGGTGTAAGGAGTCCTTAATATATTTGATGTTTCAGTAATTTGACTTGATTTACAAGTTTGTAGCCTTCTCTTCTAAGTTTGTTTATCATTTTTACAATATAATGCACTAATTTAACTTTTGTTATCATCAAAAAATTCATTCATATGTTATACCGGATCAACATATCTATTTATACATTTATCCAACCTTGGTATTATAATAAAACATAAAACAGAGGTTTCTAAGCCTATCAATTACACCTATATATTGTGTTTTTGACATAAAATTATTTTATGAGGTTAAAACACATGAAGACCACTTGGAATGATTTATAAATAATTTAACCAACTTATTTATGATGTTTTAGTTCATTTTCATGATTATATTTTGAGATATTGAGGTTTGTGTAATGCTAAAATAAGATCTTTAACTTTCTTAATAGAACTACAAATCTATCTTTTATCTATAAATTCCTCACTAGGTACCTACAAACATTGAAATAAAATTTTGAAGGTAATATACCTACTATTAAACATATCCATAAATTTTCATCTTGTTTTAATTATTCATATCAAAGTAATACAATTTTTAGTCTTCCTAAACCCTTATAAAAACCCTCACTTATAGATCGATTGGCTATCTTTTGTTAATATCTTCCACCATAGGCCTAAAAAGTAATTAAAACTAGTTTTAAAACATCATAAACATATGCAAAAATATATAATAAAAAAATTAGGTCATTTTAATGGTTTGTTACTCATCAGGTTTTTCGTACCATAAAAACCCTAAATTAATGTGATAGGCTAAGAGCACACAAAAATTCATAATTTAAAATATAGAGATTATTTTTATAAACTATTACCTAGAGGTGGTTTGATCTACCATTGGCCTCCTCTTTATATATCTTATACCCATTTAAAAATACTTATAATTAGATTAAAACGCTTTTATTAACTAAATAAGCCATGTTCTATGTTTTTATAGTCATACAACTTCATAAACATCATCATAAAACTAAGTATGAATTAAATCAACCAAACAGACTTACATTCATGTGTGATATATGTAAAACTAAATAAAATCATTAAATGAAAAACTATTTTCTTTTGATAAATCTTCAAAAACTAATAGATAAACGTGTGCAAACTAATGTACACACCAACAAGAACCTGTCCAAACCTATAGCTTTAGACTTTGTCCTTTCTTTGATAATTTTATTTGATCATAATTTCATGATTTGAGGCCTATAATTTTTTTATATAATACCTATAATTTGTTCATTTTTTAATGAAACAAATACTTCTCAACCACTTAAGACTCATCTAGACAAACTTAATTTAGCTATTATCCTATGTTTCTTTTACCTTTGTTGGGTTTGGTTAGGTTTAAACCGAGTTGATAGTTTAAAGACATTTTTAAAAATTTAACACCCCTTATATAAGGATTAGGACTTTCATAATATCCCAAAAGCTTCAATGTTATTTTCAACATATTAAAATTTTTTAATTTCTAGTTTTGACAAGAAACCACAAA